>CM045742.1:25930000-26130000 GCA_024760905.1 Plotosus lineatus
CACAACCTCATGCCTCCCAGGACTCCAATACCTCATACTCTAATTTCTGTCCTTGGCCCTGCCCTCATGTTGTCCTTTTCTCTTTCCCTCCCCCGTCCATACATCCAGCTATGAGTCAATAATGGTTTATATGGATGCTTATCAGATAGTCTAAGCCTTTCTGACAGCATGCTAATGAAAAAAACAACATTTGAGACCAATAAGGTGTGTGTGTGTGTGGGGTCATACTGACCTTATCCAAGGACATGTGCTAAGTGATCTCATGACGATAGCTGAGGAAAGTCGATACCAATTTAAACAGTAAATATGCCCCCATTCCCGGAGCTGAACTGCATGTTTGTGCCTGTTTTTTTTATATCTAAATGCTCAAACTCATCTTCTTGAAAACTGTGTTATGTTCAAAACTATCATGAGGATGCTTCTAATCAGAGCCTATTAAAACAGGGCTATTCATCATGGGCGCTGAATAGTTACCTATTAACCTTAAATATTAATGATTAAATACACATTCAATGCTATAAATGCTTATAATAACAATTAAACATCCAAAAATAATGCACAAGATGTAAATAAAATATAAACACACAAACTCAGATGCGCACCTCACATAAAAATGTAAGTAGTTTTGTGGGTTATTGTTTAGTTTTTGTTTGTTTGGGTTTTTTTTCCCCACAATTGGCCTTGTTTTGTGGCATTTTCCTTAAGTTTTTACCTATTTTTCCTTAATTTTTATTTTTCGATGAATGTTTTTGAAAAACTCGCGATGCACTGAAGCTGCAAAAACTGAAGCACGAAGTAGCGAGGGATCACTGTAGTTTTGTTTTACATAGTGCTATAGGCTCTAATTATATGTAACTGTATTGCACTCAGAATTAATAAATATATCCACCAATTCACTTTTAAAAATTTAAACATTAGAAATGAATCTAATCTTTTTCCTGATAAGCGTCCCAAATTGTTTATAATTAAATTTCAAAACACTACAAAAACTGTGAATTACTGTTTTCTCTGGCAAGCTGCATCTGATTTGTCTCTTCAGTTCAAGTCTCTGTCCCAAGTATGCATTAGTTGCAAAACCAGATGGAACTTGGGTTTAATTTCACATAGCGTTTTCAACGATCAGCCATAATATTAACACTACCTGACTAGTCTTTGGTTATAATGACCTATATGCAGCAAGCTGTAATGCAATGTGTGTTCCGACACCTTTATATCATTGCCAGAATTCACAGTTTCAGCGGTTTATATTACAGTAGCTGTTCTTTAGGTTAAAATCAAACATACTAGCATTCATTCCCCATGTGCATCAATGAGGCTTGGGCAGGTACCTAGGTGCTTACTGCTGCATACCAGGGAACACCCCAAAAGACCTGCTGTTTTAGAATTCAATAGACATACAGTACTCTTTTACCCATCAATCTGTGGCCCTTATTAAAGTCACTCTAATCCTTATGTTTTCCCATTTTTCCTGATTTCAGCAAATTATCATCAATACCTGACTGTTCACTTTGTCTAGTGCAGCCCAGTCCTTGGCAGGTGCCACTGTAGCTATTTAACTGTCGATATTTAACAATTAGTCACCAAAGGTGAGGTGATGTAACATTGCCAAACAGTTTCCGAATAGCAACACGGAGTGATATCCAACAAGCTCGAGGTGAAGAATTGTTAACTATCCCATGTTTTAGTTTATCCTACATGGGAACAGAAACAAAACAACAAGAAAAAATCAAAAGAAAACAACAACGAAAAACAAAACCACAAAGGAGGCTTCTATTTGCATAGGAGGATAGATTTTTTAAGATGTTTTATCATTGTGTGACAGCAGGGTGGTCAAATACCCCCACCGAAGGTGTGAGCCTATACAAGGTTCCAACAGAGACGAAACTGCAGGAAAGTTGGATGACTCAACTACAGCGTGTGCAAGCCGACTGAATGCCAGCACAGTCATCACGGCTCTGCAGTGAGCTTTATACCGTGGACTGTTTTGAAGCCACTGCACCAGTACAAGAACAAATGGGTATAGCAATTGCATGGCACTGACAGAACCCCTTAATGTAAAAGGTATGGCTTTTTTATATTCATAATGAGTATATAAATGGCATTAATGAAAACACCTGGAACTTGGTCAGCCATTACTGACGATATAAAATTCTCACAGAGAACTGAAACACTGTACATGTGATCTTGAAATATGCAGAGACGTCTGCTCTTTATTTACGTCCACAATAAAGCGCTGTAGACTTGAAAACACACACATGACCAAGAACAGGTAGTACTGAAAAAGTGAACTTGTGATGATTCTTTTTTTTTATATTTTAATATTATTATTGTTAGTACTGCACCAGCATCCACTATCTGAACCAGCCACTTTCTCTTTCGATATTATCTGGCATAAAAAAAGCAGGTGTTCATCCCTTACAGATTCAGTCTAAATTCTGTGAATCAAAGAAGAGCTTTGATATCTGAATCATATCTGTTGCTGTGATATACCTTATAACTTCAAAATGTTCTGAGTGTGGAAGCCCCGCATTTCCCATGATTATAGTGACATTCTTTCTTGCTCTTATAACACTAAATAAAATAGGAAAATACTGCTGCCTTGGAAAACATCACCGACAAACCAGTCATTCATTCCTGTATCTGCCTACTTATCCTTTTGGGTTTATTTATTCAGGTATTCCAGATATGGTTCAAACTGATATAGTTGTTAATCCTGTGCTATTTCTGGCTCATCAGCTTCTTCTAAATCTGTTTCGGCTTCCATTGAAAATTTTGCTACAGTAAACCAAACCAGATTTTGCTCGCATGATCAGATTCACTCGCCTTTATTGCCTTTTAAAGTCCGGACAAAGGTTACTCAAGTGAACTCAAAGGAAAAAAAAAAAAGGTAAACCAGTAATTCCATGACTTTCCTCCAGCCGCATAATCTTCTCATTTTTCAGTGACTTCAATCACATTTGTGATGACAACAGTTCATACAAACTGTGCGTTTTACTTCCTACAAATATTCACTGTGTCTACATTATGCTCAATACAGATACGCCAACAGGGCAGAACAAAGTACAGACGCTCCCCAACTTAAATGACTTACGTTCCGGACGGCCGTTCGTTAGATGAATTTATTCGTAAGTCATTACAGGGCATTCTGTAGAGAGGAACGTATGTTTAAACCTTGTATAAGTAGTCTATACGAGTTTGTACGATATACAATCTCTCTCTCGCTCTCTCTTGCGCTCTCTTGCACTCTCTCTCTCTCGCTCTCTCTCTCTGCATAATCATATTTCATTCTATTGAATTTATCATTTATTGGTACAAGGTGCAAACCTAAATGCACCATAAATTATCGAGCAAACTGTGACGTCAGGAACTTTCAGCCTGACCCAAAATGCAGGAGACAGAGTAGGATGAGACTTTATTGTTACAGGGGAGGCACTTGAACAAGGGGGAAACGTAGTCACTGCTAGTGACGAGGAGAAACACGAAAACTTTAGACACGGGGAACTACAGAGCGGTAGCTGGTTGAGTGCGAAGCTGAAACCAGGTGCTAGAGAGATCACAGGAAAACAGGGACGTAAAGAGGGACAATCTTCTAGCACCGGGATGAGCGCGCTGCTCGTCGTCATAGCACGGTAGATTGATGAGTAGGATCAGGTGTGAGCATCGTGATCTGCCTGCGTGTGTCAGCCACGCCCCTCCACTGGAGCCTAATTGAATATTACGTGTACCTCAGGATAATGTTTAATCATATTTCATACTTATATTTGATATATCTTTCAATAGATTTTATTCCATTTCTATTTCCACTTGTTCTTCAATTTCATTTCACTTTCGACCTCTGGACAGCCCTGTTCGTATGTCCGGATGTTTGTAAAACAAATGTTCGTAAGTAGGGTAGCTTCTGTAATCTGAAAAATGCCTAAATATATTTTATTGTATCAGTTGAACTGCATTTCACCCCCACCTCTCCATCACCGAATCACCCATTCACCATCCCATACACACACACACACACACACACACACACACACACACACACATGCTGCCAGGGGATACAACATATATTAAGGCCGAGTTACACCACTAAGTATACAAAGGAAAGATCTAGAAAAGCTTGTCTCACTGTGTGTACACCATGAGCCACATTTTGGGATATATAATTGCAAATAATTATTCTGTTTGTGTGAGCAAGCATGTAAAAGCCTTCACATGCCTATATCTCGGGGGATCCCAGTGATCTGTATTTATTTGCTGAGGGCATTTCTAGATGCTGTGCTGAACAAGGACTTTGCAGTCACACCACAGGCTGTGTGTGTGTGTGTGTGTGTGTGTGTGTGCGTGTGTGTGTGTTTGAATAGGCATGCGCGACTGAAACAGACATTAAATAAATCAATGTAGCTGTCTTACCTTGGTCTGGCTTCAGGGTCCATCTGAAAATCAAGGAAATAATGAAAATTAGACTCAATAGTGCCGAAGCATTAAAGCTGATGTGCTTTCGTACGATAGCTCTGTCATTACACCAACTACAAATCACCTGGAACTGTTATCACTAGATATAAGATGATTAAACAAGCTGGCTGTTCAAAAACAAGCTTGCTTATGACTGGCCGTGGACAGGCACAGGCTATTTCCATCTATTCTCATTATCTACATGAAGCTACAACTGTGGGCTTTCGCTCTTATTAAACTCCTTCCCACGTGTCCCACTGCATTTTAAAGCCAAACACAAAACCAGATAACTAGCCTGAGAACAAACTAGAATCAAAGTCGTCTGAAGTCATCCGGGTGGCTGTTATTTTAGTTTTAATCGCCACAATTTGAAGAAAAGAAAAGAAAATAAATCAGTGAAAAAGAAGTATCAGAAATGGACATAGAGAAAGTAAGAGAGAGAGGAAAAGGCAAACAAAGGGAAAGAGAAACTTTAATTAGGAGACAGGACAGTGTAATGAAAAGCAGATAAGAGCACAGCGTCTGTTCACATATTAGCGCCTGTGCTTCTGCTCAGCCGGCCATTTTCATTAAGACTCCGAATGAGAGAACTCTCTGGGCTGGAAAAAGGCTATATAATTTAAAACAGGATAATTGGAAGGAGTGTATTAAAGAAAGAAGCTTGTGAAAGGATCGTTGAGAGGGACTTTGCCAGGTTGAGAGCAAGACACAGACAAAACATCTCATTAGCTGCTGGGTTTTGCTTCTCAGGTGGCACTACTCAACAGTCCTTTAACTTTGATCTCATCAGTGACCTGAGAGGAAGAGGAGTTAATAACTAATAACTGGTTAATAAACCCAATAACTGGTTGATGATGGGCTAAAGCCTGTACACATTTGAAAAGCTGCAAATTAACAGATGCATTAGAGACTTGACACAGCATTAAGGACCATCTGATGGGTGTGTTCTATTGCGTCCATCACATATCAAATCTTCCACAGAAAGATATGCTTGAAACAGATGTCAGTTAATACTAATGACCATTCTAACTGCAAAAAAAAAAAAAAGAAAAGAAAATAACTCGCCATACCAGGAGGTGGCAGCAGTCTATATTTGTATATAAACAAAAAATATATATATCAACCTCTATACTGTTATGATATTGGAATTATTATAGTATTCTGTAGGGTTGGCTACCAAAATCCTGTATGTCCAGTCTGTATACCACAGTAAAGTTGGACTGAAAGTTAGACATTCCTTGTATATTTGAGATTCTCTCTCCAATTTCTCAAAACAAACAAACAAACAAAAAAACCACAAACACCATCCCTATACAGTAGGTTCTGTCTGTCTATCTCCCTTTCTCATATATAATCATCTCCAGGGTTGGGTTGTAGGGACAGCAGCCTAAGCAATGAGGTCCAGACGTCCCTCTCCCCAGCCACTTCCTCCAGCTCTTCCGGGGGGACACCGAAGCATTCCCAGAAAAACCGAGAGACAGTCCCTCAAGCGTGTTCTAGGTCGACCCCAGGGTCTCTTCCCGAGTGGACATGCCCGAAAAACCACACCAGGAAGGCGTTCTGGAGGCATTCTAACCAGATGCCCGAGCCACCTCAACTGGTCCCTTTCAATGCGCAGGACCAGTGGTTCCACTCTGAGCTCTCGCCGGATGGTTGAGCCTCTAACCGTATCTCAAAGGAAGAGCCCCGCCACCTGGCAAAGGAAGCAATCCTGTTCTTTTGGACACTACCCACAGCTCGTGACCATCGGAACGTAGATCGACTGGTAAATTAAGAGCTTTGCCTTGAGGCTCAGCTCCCTCTGCACCACGACAGACCGGTACAGACTCTGCTTGAAAGCAGAGGCTGCAGCATTCCATCTGTCAATCTCCTGCTGAATCCTTCCGTCACTCATGAACAAGTCCCCAAGATACTTCAACTCCTCTTATTGGGGCAGGACCTCATTCCCAACTCAGAGGGTGCATTCCACCCTTGTTCGACTGAGAACCATGGCCTCGGACTTGGAGGTGCTGATTTTCATCCCGGCCGCTTCGCACTCGACTGCAAATCGCTCCTAAGAGAGCTGGAGGTCCTGGCTTGATGAAGCCAAAAGGACAACATCATCCGCAAAAAGCAGAGACGAGATCCGATGACCACCAAACCAAGAACCCTTCAACACCTTGGCTGTGCCAAGAAATTCTGTCCATAGAAATTATGAACAGAATCGGTGACATATGTATGCTGTGTGTGTGTGTGTGTCTACGAGTTGTATCTTCATCAATGATTTCTATTCGACATGCAAGCTTGAACCAATATTCCAAAAAGAATGGTACAAATATCAGGATCCAGATGTACAAAGCTGACAGAAACATATCCCGAAGGACATGCAGCTGTAATTGCAGCCACAGATGGTTCTACAAAATATTGGCAAAGGAGGACAGTACTTCTACAATCAATAAATGGCAGTTTTTTGTGTAATTGACACTTGTGTCACAATATAAATATTTTACAGCTTGAAATGAGATGAGATGTCCTTTCGGCTTTTTCCCTTTTTCAGGGGTCGCCACAGCAAATGATTCGCACGTTTGATTTGGCATAGGTTTTTACGTCAGATGCCCTTCCTAACACAACCCTTTAGCAAGGGAGAGAAACACGCTGACAGCTTTGCAGCCTACTCTTTACAAAACTCAGCAATGGTTCTTTTCCATGCCTCTCACCATAGACCAGACATGGCTCGTTTGATGACTGCATCCGGCTGTCAGATAAATCAGGTGGCCTTTCTTAACAGAATAACTAATACATAATTTCACTGTCCTTTCAATAAAAATATAGCAAAAAAGCCATCAAATAAAACAAAAACATAAATAAATCTCATGCATTTCAATCTATACATCTATTTTCAATGCCACTTGTCACGGTCTATTAGATTATATGCAGCAGCCTGCGCGAGTTGTTTTTGGGTAAAGAGGTAAATTTCCCTCGTTTTGATCAGCTCATGTGCAAGAAGCCAAGCAGAGCTGGAAAGCAAAACACAAATGGACAGACATGAAAAAACTTCAACCCGCAGACCAGCTGATTGCCAAAACTTGGGACGCACTTCCTGTCTCACATAAACACTGCAGTGTGTGAGTCCTGTCGTATTGACCATGTTTGGCTCCACATGCGCATGCGAGCTGTCCTTTTCACACCTGAAAAGCATTAAGACCAACTTGCGGTCACGTATAATAGATGGAAGCCTAAACGCCTGCATGACGCTGAACCTCAGCATAGATCAACCAGACTACACAGCCATCAGTAATACCATGCAGCACCAGAAGTTTCATTAATAGTACTTTTCTTATTAATAAATAACTTCGTTGTAACAATGTTGTTTAAAATAAATTCAGAGTCTCATTATACTCTAAAATTGTTGGTCTCAGTATTAAAAAATATATTTGTCTCTCAAAGGATTTTATTTATATATATATATATATATATATATATATATATATATATATATATATACACATACATACATACATATACACGAGTCCTTCTCAAAAAATTAGCATATTAGCATAAAGTTCATTATTTTCTGTAATGTACTGATAAAAATTAAACTTTCATATATTTTAGATTCATTGCACACCAACTGAAAGATTTCAAGTGTTTTATTGTTTTAATACTGATGATTTTGGCATACAGCTCATGAAAACCCAAAATTCCTATCTCATAAAATTAGCATATTTCATCCGACCAATAAAAAAAAGTGTTTTTAATACAAAAAAGTCATCCGTCAAATAATTATGTTCAGTTATGCACTCAATACTTGGTCGGGAATCCTTTTGTAGAAATGACTGCTTCAATGCGGCGTGGCATGGAGGCAATCAGGCTGTGGCACTGCTGAGGTGTTATGGAGGCTCAGGATGCGTCGATAGCGGCCTTAAGCTCATCCACAGTGTTGGGTCTGGTGTCTCTCAACTTTCTCTTCACAATATCCCACAGATTCTCTATGGGCTTCAGGTCAGGAGAGTTGGTAGGCCAATTGAGCACAGTAATACCATGGTCAGTAAACCATTTACCAGTGGTTTTGGCACTGTGAGCAGGTGCCAGGTCGTGCTGAAAAATGAAAATCTTCATCTCCATAAAGCTTTTCAGCAGATGGAAGCATGGAGTGCTCCAAAATCTCCTGATAGCTAGCTGCATTGACCCTGCCCTTGATAAAACACAGTGGACCAACACCAGCAGCTGACATGGCACCCCAGACCATCACTGACTGTGGGTACTTGATACTGGACTTCAGGCATTTTGGCATTTCCTTCTTCCCAGTCTTCCTCCAGACTCTGGCACCTTGATTTCCAAATGAGATGCAAAATTTGCTTTCATCCGAAAAAAGTACTTTGGACTACTGAGCAACAGTCCAGTGCTGCTTCTCTGTAGCCCAGGTCAGGCGCTTCTGCCGCTGTTTCTGGTTCAAAAGGGGCTTGACTTGGGGAATGCGGCACCTGTAGCCCATTTCCTGCACACGCCTGTGCACGGTGGCTCTAGATGTTTCTACTCCAGACTCAGTCCACTGCTTCCACAGGTCCCCCAAGGTCTGGAATCGGCCCTTCTTTCACTTTTTCCTTCCCACAGACGTCCCACTGAGGTGCCCTGATACAGCAGTCTGGGAACAGCCTATTCGCTCAGAGATTTCTTTCTGTGTCTTACCCTCTTGCTTGAGGGTGTCAATGATGGCCTTCTGGACAGCAGTCAGGTCGGCAGTCTTACCCATAATTGCGGTTTTGAGTAATGAACCAGGCTGGGAGTTTTTAAAAGCCTCAGGAATCTTTTGCAGGTGTTTCGAGTTAATTGGTTGGTTCAGATGATTAGGTTAATAGCTCGTTTAGACTACCTTTTCATGATATGCTAATTTTTTGAGATAGGAATTTTGGGTTTTCATGAGCTGTATGCCAAAATCATCAGTATTTAAACAATAAAAGACCTGAAATATTTCAGTTGGTGTGCAATGAATCTAAAATATATGAAAGTTTAATTTTTATCAGTACATTACAGAAAATAATGAACTTTATCACAATATGCTAATTTTTTGAGAAGGACTAGTATATACATTTATTTATTTATTTATTTTTGTCTCTCTTAGTCAAACCTGACCCCTGCCATAGACAGTGAGAGACATGGCTGGCCTTTGACAACCCAGTTAGCTGTCCAAATAGGAAAAGTCAGAATTATTCTCAGTTATTTCCAGGTTGTGGAAATGTTGGATTGGGTTGCATACGTATGCAGGGTATGATATAATATATGCACCATAATACATACTATATGTGGTTACTGAACACAGTTTGAAAGTTGCCTGATAAACCAGCCAAGTTACCCTTTTGCACTACTGTGAATGAGCTTAAATGCTCAATGTGGAATTAAAATGCCCTTCCTACTATCTACAGCATATGAGCAGGTGTTGAGAAATGCTGAATAGATGAATCAAAACAAACCACTTTGTGTCTTCCTGAAAATGTTTGCTTACTTTGCACAAATTCATTTCTCCTCTACTGCACTGGTTCTTTCAACAGGCAATCAGAAGTCTTGCTCCTCCTGGCCATGCTGATTCAATGTAATCAATCACCTACTATGGGGCACAGAATAGAATATCTACAGTAAATGGTTGATTGCTTTGCTGTGTCAGGGTGTAAAAATGTAAAAAATGAATAACACTGTCTGAAAATGTGGCACAGCCAATGTCTGTGTTTCGGAAATGCAAGTGGAAGAATTGTGACAGAGCCTGCATTAACATCAGCCTCAGATGATTACATCATTTCGACCACTTGATGAAGAATACAGTCAGTCCTCTACTTACGAAAACCTCTGAATACGAAAAATCCAGGTTACGAAAAACATTTTCCTAAATTTTCGTCCTCTGTATACGAAACAACCTCTTACGAAAAGCGCCAAACACGCCATTCTAAAATTCAAACGCACCATTGAAACATTAAAATGTGCCATTCAAACATCAAACAATGCACGAGTTTCTCTCTCATTGGCTGTCTTGCAACAGCCTGCCCCGCTGGCCTCCCATTGGCCAGGAGGGAGCTGAACTGTACCCATTCCTGTACCCGTACTTCCTGTTTGTCACACGCGTGAAGAAGAGTTGAACAGGACTGTTGGCTCGTGAGTTTTTTTTGAGAGTGATCATTGCAGCGTTATATTTCGTGATCCATCATGGACCCCAAGAAAGTGATTCCCGATGACACCGAAAAGAAGAAGCGGGCTCCGTTATCAATCGAAGTGAAGCAGAAGATAATAAAAAAATATGAAAGTGGGATGCGGTCGAGAGAAATCGCAAAGGAGTATGGCCGAAACCCCTCTACAATCGGGGTGATATTGAAGCAGAAGGAGACCTTAAAAGCGGAAATACAGTGACAGAGGTGATTATTTCGGAAAAAGCAACTGCCATATTTAAGGACCTCGTGATGGAGGTTGGGGGTGGTGGTTCTTCAGACCAGCAACCCCCGGACTTTAAAGCGTCGCATGCGTGGTTTGAGAGATTTAAAAAAAGGTAAATAATTTTCTTTTACTTTTAAGACATATTTCATACAAAATTGGTGTACTTTTATAATTTTTAAAGGGTTTATGGGGTAGTCTTGGGAGCCTTGGAACGAATCACGCGTTTTACATGTAAAATTCACCTCTACTTATGAAAACTCCAGGTTACGAAAAAGGCACTGGAACGGATTAATTTTGTAATTAGAGGCCGACTGTATATAGACCGCTGAGCCATAACAACAAAACCATGCCTATTATTTTGTAGGTCATATATGTGTTGTTGAAACACCTTTAACTCCTCAAGGAATGGACCTTAAGGGTGTGCTTTAGTATCTGGAAACAAGCAGTTCGCAGCACATCCTTTCATTCTTTTAAGCTGCAAGGTTCCAAACCTTCATGGTTTGGACTTTTTTTTTCCCAGCACATCCAACAAATGGAAAAGACCAAGTTTTTCAGACCATTCCTAAGCAGTTTTTGTAGTATAGCAGGGCACATTATCCTTCTGAATGAGGTTACTGCCATTAGGACACACTACTCTCATACAGAAAAGAACTTGGTCTGCAACAACATACTGGTAGTGATGTTGGTCTAACCTGGGGCGGTTATGAGAGTGGTTCAATTCCAAACTGCAGTGATATCGTTTTGATACAATGATAGGCACTGATCCTCTATACTATGAAATTCTTTTAATGAATCAGATTACTTGGTGGTTCTGAAAACCATTCAACATGGTCTAGAAGCCTTATCACTGCTGTGTTGTCACTTTTTGATTTGATTATTTGATTTACTGTATTAATCCTGGAAGGGAAATTATTTCCTCTGTATTAAACCCATCCAAAGTTATGTGAGCACACATGCTGGAGCAGTGAGCTGCTACACACATTGGGGTCCTTGGAGAGCAGTTAGGTGCTTTGGTCAAGAGCACTTCAGAAGAGTAAGAGCACTTTCTCACTTCATGTTGAGAAAGGGAAAGTGTAACTCACTCCCCCATTGCCACACAGTTTTCCTACTGGTTCAGGAATTGAACCAGTAACCTTTTGGTCCCAAAGCCACTTCCCTAACCATTAAGCTACAGGTGTCCCTTACATTTTTTGCAATCTTTTGAGTTAAAGATGTGCGTGCAGACACTCAGATGCGCACCTTACATAAAAAATGTAAGGAGTTTTAAGGAGTTTTTGGGGTTTTGGGTTGTTGTTTTTTTTTTTACCTAATTGGCCTTGTTTTGTGGCATTTTCCTTAACTTTTCCCCCTATTCTTCATTAATTTCCTTATTTTTTAAATTCAATGAATATTTAAAAAAACAAAACAAAAAACCCTCACAATGCACTGAAGACGCATTAATTGAAGCGTGAAGTAGCGAGGGATCCCTGTGTATATACACACACACACACACACACACACTTCCCGTAAGTGTAAATAATGTGAAATGGCGTATTATAGCTTAGTTCTGAGATTGTAGCTAATCAATGAAGAAATAAAAGTTCGAGCTGACCCTGGTATTAAAACAAACACTTTTCCCCCAATTGCCACTCTGTTGATGTACTTAGGCTTTACACATAGACTGCACTTCAGACTGAAGACCAATGAAATAAGTGCATGTGCATATCTGAATTTGCATAACTGCAATTATTATTTGACTTCTGTTAACTCAGAATCCACACATTCTTTGTTTATTTTTAGTTCCTACTTGTAATAATTTAATTTAATTTGAATCAATTTTATTTGAAGAACGCTTTTTACAAATTTACTCTTATTATCTCTGTGGAACAACTGTTCAGTTGAGATTCTGTGCATTATCTGCTGAATTACAAAAATTATTTTGCATCATCTATGGCAGGAGAAAAACCTTTTATAACGTTTAGAGGTAAATTAAAAATCTACTTAGTTGCTAAATACATGTCAAAGCAAAGTATACATTAAAATGATGTGAGTTTATTATGTGTTCATTATATTATATTTTTGACATCATACATGTATATTTAGAGATGTATATGCATTAATTTATTTATTGCACAAGTAATATCACAAAAGAATTTAATATAGAATTGAAAACGTAAGGGCTGCAGCACTACCATTTATTTTATTAATGCAGGATAATATAGAATCAACACATATGGCAGTCATATTTTTAAAGTTGTATTTTTTAAGCTGTGTGTTTCCTTCAAACTTCATTAGTTACACCTTAAAAAAAAAAAAAAATCTGTGTTCCATGTACTTGACCTGTATGAGATGGGAGTGAAGAACCCAATGTCCACAGAATCAATATCTCGCCAATCAACACCTGTGAAGGTAACTTGGTGACTTTTACTCAATCTGTACTCTAAATAAATTTCTTTTTGCATGGGAAATACTTTGACTTGAGTGAAATAATTTTATACTGTTCACACCTTAAATAGTACTTAAAATAAAGAGAGCGCGCGTGTGCGCGCGCACACACACACACACACACACACACACACACAAACACACACACACACACACACACACACACACACAAATACCGGGGTGGAATTTAGCACTAGTCTGCTGGCTCATGGAGAGTAAAAAGTCAAAAAGACTGCAGGATGAGAGAAATTAGCCAAAATGTCATCCTGCAGACTACCTGATAAATCCAAGGGCAAACAAGGTAGTGTTTCTGACTAAAGTAAATATAAAGCAGGACTAGCAAATTCATGGGCAGTGGTGGTCTAGTGGTATAGGGTGCTGGATTGCTGATCCAAAGGTTGGGGGATCGAGTCCCACTCTCCACAAGGTTGTCACTGTCACCCCCAGTGCAGCTAACTGGGTTATTAAAGGCCGGCCATCTCTCTCACTGTCTATGGTGTGAGGCATGTAAAAGAACCATTGCTGACTTTCAACAAGACTCAGCTGCAAAGCCGTCAGAGTGTTTCTGCCCTGCGATGGCCTGGCGAGCTGTCCAGTGTGTACTCTGCCTTCGCCCGGAGTTGTCTGGAATGGGCGCCAGCCTCCCCGCCACTCAAATTAGGATTAAGCGGTTACAGGAAATGGACTAGCAGATTTATATCATCACTAGGCCGGTTGGCCAGTAGCTTATTTTTTTAAATGCTACCCCTGCAGTGCAACGGAATAGTGTACAACAAAAATGCCTTATATTTACATATAAATAATGACACTAAGTTAAATATCTTTAAATAAAAATTATATAAATCACAGTAAACAGTAATAAATGAAACTTGACATTTGATGTTATGACTTTGTTTAAAAAGAGAATAGCATTAGGTATGTGCAGTTTTATAAGTAGAGTATTGAGTGCCTAACAGAAACCAGCCTGAGTTTTTGTGGAAATGTTGAATGTTACACGTGATTTGTTATTTGCACGTAAATCACAGCAGCCTTCCTTATATTTTTGTATGAAAGTGGTTTCATACATAATGTGCTGTTTTCTTTATCAGTTCTATCAGTTTATACAGTTCTAACATTTTTAATGCAATATTTCATTTTGTGCTGGAAAACTAATATAAAATAAAATATAAAAATAAAGTAAGAGCCTACAGCAAAGCTTATATTGAGAAAAAAACATAGAGTATCAAAAATTTTTGTCCAGTACTGTATATATGTATGCAAGTATGTATGTCATTGTCCCCCCAGTGCAGCTAACGGGGTTATTAAAGGCCGGCCATGTCTGACTGTCTCACTGTAAAAGAACCATTGCTGACTTTCGTAAAGAGAAGCTGCAAAGCCGTCAGTGTGTGTTTCTTTCCCTTGCTAAAGAGATATGTCAGGAAGGGCATCTGACATAAAAACCTATGCCAAATCAAACATGCGAATCAGATGTTTCGCTGTGGCGACCCCTGAAAAAAAGGGAAAAGCCAAAAGGAAAAGAAAGAAGATACAGTATATGTATATCTCAGTGGCAGGCCTTCAGGGCCAGCAAAGCCTTCTCTGTAAAGCACTGACCTACATGTACAACTTAAATTCAGTATCTGTTCCATGAAATTCTATTAATTTATTTCCAATAGTCTATTCTCTTCATTTCGTGGCATGTCTCTTGGCTGAACTGCTTGCAATGTGTATATTAGAGTTTTTTTGTCCAATCAGATTTCAGCTTCTATGTGCTGCTATAACAATCTAATCTGGCCATTCTAGCCTTACGAATCAGCAGTGCTGGTTGATGTCACTAGGGCAATAGGGCTGTTTCTTTAACCAATCAGATTTCATTGTGGCCAGCAAGTCCACAATATCATCCACATTTTTCCATCGTCTGATTGGCTGGTCAGAGCAAAACTAACTGAATGGTCTGTAGTGATTTGCACACAATACATTTAAAGTTAAAATGTTTTACTCTCACAATGGCTGCCAGAGGAGAGATTGACTTGGTGTCAGACATTCTTAAAAATTCATTTTCCAGACGGACTATTCCAGAAAAGCTAGACATAAGGAAAGGTCGAGGAGGTAAGGTTTACACTTATTACAAGGTTTAAACTTATTAAGGTTATTACTAAGGTTATTACTTATTACATTTGGCTGAGTGCCAGAGTTACTGGGATCTCCCACTGGCAAACGCTTGTGAAAGTTATGTAATGCCCAGTGTTAGTAACAGAAAATGCCTCTCTCCCTATAATGTCTCGGCCCGGTCTATCGGAGTCCAGTGGCACGACATAATCAAGATGGCTGGAGATAGGTCAGGATGCAGTGGATGGTCAGCAGTGTCCAGTGTGTCTCACTGTGCCCTGACTGCCTCTGCTGGATCCGCCTTCTTATGTGCTGAACCAATTTGGTGGTTTCTTCTGCACAATCAGCCGAATCCAGTCTCTGCACGTGTAGGTAGGCAGATCGTACTCTTAGTGACTGCCTTGTGGTATGCAGACATGACAGTGGAGACTCGTGGTGGCTGGGACGCCTAACCCCATCACAGGCCCAAAAGACCTTCCCACTGCCCTTAGGCTTGATAGTTCTACTTCAACAAAGCCAAGAACATTATTGAATTTCCAATATTCAAGTACTTGTTTAAATATAAAAATGGTCTGCGTTCCTATTGGCTACAAGCATGACATGGATTTTGATACAAATACTATTCCGTAATGATCATTTAGCTCTGCATTGCAAAAACTGTGAAAAGGCTAGACACTACAGAATGCATCTGTCCACAATACTGGCACAGCAGTATAAACTGTTAAATGATACTAAAATATAAATTAAACACTTAAACTTTTAAAATAGCATAATATCTTTTTATTTACAGCTTTGTATCTTGACAAATACAAGTCTGAAAATGAGATTTGTGTGTGTGTGAATTCACCATACAACTCGCCTCACTGCAACAAATGTGCACTAATACAGTGATGTGTGTGTCTGTGAGAATATACAGAGAATAATCAGAGAACCAATCAACATTTAATTATAATCACAATTAACCTAAGGAGGGCTGTTTCCCAGCTTTAACTCATCAATCAGTACAGGATACACATCCCCACACACCACGATGCCAAATTTAGCTCTTACTGCTGATACTGGAAAATTGTTCTCTCACCATGTAGTGACCAATGAACTGAGGAGGCTATTTACATTCTGTAAGCAGCAGAAGCTTGTGCATGTGTGTGCTCATAAGACAGAGTGACTGTTTATGTGGGTAAAAAAGTTCCATGCCAATTTGTGAATTTGTGTGAGCGTGTATATGACCTTGATATGTGCAGGTGCTCTAGCTGTAGGATCAGACCAGATTCGGCAGTGGCACACATCCAGAGAAACAATAACGTGCCTACACCACTGTCCTTCACTTAAACATCTATAAATGTGTGTGGTAAATCCTGCCTTCCAAACCGTGTGTGTGTGTGTGTCCTGAATGCTTACACCACCGCCTTTCGTATGCCTCTATAGATTTGCTGAGACGTACCTTCCTCCCTTCTGTTCCTGTGGCCCTGAGAAACCACACAACCAGTCTTAATAGCCTCACACATCTAAGGACCTTCAAAACACCCCCTCCTTCCAGTGCTCCAACCTCATTTTAAAATTTTAGTGCACACTCAGGAGGACTGGCTTAGAACATTACCAGAGTTCAGAGAAAACAGTTTAGAAATATTTTCCATTTTAGGTTTATTGCCCTGGAAGAGATTAGATGTTGAGGATCTCTTTTTATAATGAAAATATGAGCCCACAATTACTCATTGAATGAATAGAAACTTTGTGTATCCCTAATAAATTTAATGACCTTTTCGGGTAGAAACAGAACAATCATTTATAGATTGACACATGGGCTACGTTACCAGTTTCTGTATTCACACTGGATGGATATTTTTTGGGATGAACCAGCGCAATGACAAGGTGCCGTGGAGACGCAACTGCACTGTCGACAAGCCTCTCCCTGATGCATGTTGCTCAAGCACCCATGTGCGAACTCGTTCCTCTAGTTGTGACCATCTAGCTTTTACCCGTGATTAGCTTTTAGCCAGCGATTAGCTTTTTTTCCTGTTTTGTTTTCTTTATTGCAGTAATAACAATGTCCGCTTTTCTGCCCTCTTGTTGCCTTCTTGCGGTTGTGAGTGTAAAAATAAACATGTGAAATTATTTTCGTTATTATTATGGAAAACAGAATTATATGTAATAATTTCACTACCTGGACATGGAGACGCAACTGCACTGTGACAAGCGTCTCCCTGCAGCACGTCACTGAAGCACCCATGTGCGAGCTCGTTCCTTTAGCTGTGGCCGTTTAGCTTTTAGCCCGTGAGTAGCTTTTTTTGTTTTCTTAATTGCAGTAATAATAATAATCTCTGCTTTTTTTCAGTTTCTCACAAGATTCTCATGCTCTCCAAACTTTCTTTCTGCTGCTCCATTACCATTTTCTGATCCATATTTCATGACTTGCAGCTTGTAATCTGCAGAATAGGATTTTCTTTTTGGGGCCATTTCTTCAGCGGTGGATGAGCAGGTACTGGTACTCAAGCCTAGAGTGCCCTCTTGTGGTTGTGAGTGTAAAAATAACAAACATGTGAAATTATGTCTTATTATTATGACGAACAGAATTATAACTAATAATTTCACATATAAATCACTCTGGAGTATAAGTCGCACATTCATCCAAAGTATGAAAAATGCGACTTATAGTCCGGAAAATACGGTACTTATATTCCTAATGTGGCATGCAGATGTAAATATTTATTTGCCAATGATAAAGTGGATATTGCTATCTAGTTCCAAAGACAGAACACCAAGCAGACTGTTAATCATAAAAGAGAAATATAAACTTAAATTAAAATATAAACTTAAATTATATTTTCTCTAGTTTATTTTTATATCTTGTAACAATAACAGGCAAGTGATCACTGCACACACTACTGGCTCAGCAGAGCATAAACGATTTTTAAAAGTGCATTTTTACACTTATCCAAAAGTTATAGTATATGCACTACAAAATATATAAAAATTAAAATTTGGGGGATTTTTTTTTTCATTTTAAAGCATAATAATGATAATGTCACCCACTCCAAGTGAATTTTACAAACTATTGGTCAGCAATTTTGATGTCTAATATCTGCAAGATAGCAAGCCAATCAGATCAAACTGCTTGAACATTTCACTGGTTGTTTGAATGACATTAAAGACAGGAGGCAATGAGCAACACGTGAATCGCCTCACTGCTAAAGTATGCGTAAAACTGTCTCACGAGGATATCGCCTCACCGCCGATGTGTGATCAGTTCTTGTTGCCTAGGTAACTGCATCTTACATTTTCCTGCATTAAACATACCGTATATAAATATATTCTCCCAGTAATGTTAACAGTTTCAGAATTGTGAACCCGAGAATCAGGTTTTTATTTATTATTTGTAAAGCACAAGATAATCAGATTCGTCAATAATAAACTTCACTTCCATGTTGATGCTGGTGAACTAATTAAACTCATATTCATCGTTTCCAAAAGGGAAAGGTTTGGGGGGTGGATTCTTTGTTTGGCAGCAACTGTTAAGCAACAGTATGTCTAAGCTCTGACTGATAGTCTGATAGTATCTCAAATTGCATTATGGGAATGTTCAGCTCGGTTGAACTCTGCGCCCTCAAACTTTGTGTCGCTTGAGAAAATTTTCACCTCTCATTGTTCATTTCTCTGACTATTAAGTTTGCATGGTCGCTTATTGTTCGTCACTTCCTGTGTGAATCCAACTTAAGAGTTCTTTCTAATTCAAAAAGACATTTAGAAACATGAACACAATTCTAAAAATTAAAAAATGTAACTTTTGCATTTTTATACAAACACCACAAACAGCAACTCATCCAAATCTCGAAACTCTGACGCCAATGTCTGTCACTATTTTCAAAACTTTTCCAAATATAAATATTTCTTCTCTGAAAGCAAATGGCTGCTTACCAAAGGCCTTGGTATCAGACGAGCAACATCAGGCAGTCGTGGTTGTTCTGCCAGCAGAGGTGCCAAACCATATGGTTCCACACCATTTTGCTCAGCTTGGTCAAGCTCACCCAGCTGCTGTGTAATGGAGTCCATCTCCTCTTGTAGTTTCTCAGTGTGAACGCTGATCTCAGCAATCTTCTCAGCAGCCTGTGCTGTCAAAAAGGCCTCCTTCAGATCTACTAGATGGAGCACACGCCACTCCTCCAGACGCACCAGCTTGTGTAATTCATCAAACTGCTGGTTCACGTAGCGCTCCAGCTCCTCTGGACTCATCTGGTCAGAAAAAGAAAAAAAAAAAAAAAACACAGTGAAGAAATGAACATGGCCGAGATACACAAACATGCTTTTATACTATGCATAAAAGGAGACTCGAAACGGAGAAGAAAAGAGAGAAGACAAAATCATCAAGATTATCGTATAGAAAATTATAATTGTGGGGGACAATGACATAGGCTTGCCATATGAACTACATCTAAATGTTGGCACTTTGATGAGAAAATTACAAAATGGAAATATGGAGCATAGGCACAGGTGGAAGAAATGAGGAATAATCTTGGTGAAAAAAAAGGAGGACGAACTTAACAATTGAGATAACATGATGGAGACTCTGGCAGTTCACAGACTGAGAATAGGCAACAAGCCTTGGGGATCAAAATTGTCATTTTAATCACAGGTTTTTCACATCCCATTTCACAATAAGGACTTTGGCTTAGAGTGCCACCATCCCACACCATCTGTTCAGGTTTTAGTACCGAAGTGCTTCATGTACTCCCTTCAAACCCATTTTCTACTTTCCCTTCAGCCCCTGTATATGACCATTAATTAAAAACCATACTTTCATGGCTAATGCACCATGACATAGCCTCATACAACCATACCGAATCTCAATCTCATTCTACTGCTATTTCATTTGTCACTTATTCAGGACCAGCCTTCAGGCGACTCAAGGACAGGCATTTATTTTTTCCCCCTTCGGAATCCGGAATAAATAAAAACCTATTGCTTTACACAGTTCAACACGGTTCATGTCAACTCTAGGGCAGTCCAGCAATCAAGAATACAAGATCCATCAAAAATGACAAGAGGTTAAAAAAAAAGGTGTATTATCTTTAGTGCTCCCAATTTTTAAAGAGTACATGCATCACTAGGTGAGTACTGCATTGCCTTTACTTCTCTGATCCAAGCCAAGTGTTTTTAGCCAAAACCTTAACACTACGTATAACTGCACTGATAAAAATATGACTGTGTGCAGAAATATAATTCATGGGGTTTAAAGAAGGTACAGTTTTAGGGCTGGGAGACAAATGATATAACGGTAAATACAAAAATATACAAAGAAGAATTGCAAAGGGTAGACATCAGTAATGCATCAGGGATATTGCAGGTTCCTTGCCTGTGTAGATGCCATGACAATGGATGGATGGATGGATGGATGGATGGTTTATTAATCCCAGAGGGAAATTAACAGTTTTTAGCATCATTTAAAGTAAACAGCAAAAACATGTGCTAAAAAAAAAACCTAACAGCCAAATACAGTAAAAATGTTAAAGACCTCGGTGTAGACAAAGTAATAATTGTAAACATTTATGATTAAATATGTTATGAAAATACGTAATAACATAACTGTCTGTCATCTCATTTAATTGGAGTCGAGGATGAGAATTTTTTTTTGCAAGCTTATAATATTTATAGGCGTCCTTTCCCTACAATGGTAACCAAATGTTTCACTGCCTCAGTTTGTATTCTGGGAATTTTCACGGCAAAGCTGAACAGGATAAGTAAACGGTAGCATTCTATATCAATAGTATCATTTATGGTCATATTTCTGGCACAATATGCCCAGCCATAAAAAAAAAAAAAAAAAAAAGAAGTTGTTGATTCAACAAACTTAAGCAGCATATCATTTATTTCCATCCGGTGTTGGGTTTATTTTTCACAGACATCCTGAATTAATGAGGGAAAAATTGATCCACTCCATAAAGTCTTCTCCAGCAAATCCCAAAACTCTCATTGGGGTTAAAGTCAGGACTCTGGGGTCATCAGCTGCTTCATTTTATTGACATATAGTGTTGCTGAGCATCGATCGTACCAACTGCAGCAACAAAGCCATGTAGATTACATGCTGTGATTAAGGCTACATGCACATGAAAATATCAGTGTGTGCATTTTTATTTGGTCGACTAGTGTATTGTTTACTAAAAAATGTTATCTGGACAGGCCTGCTACCAATTAAAAGTTGACTACAATATCTGGCTAGTCAAGCCGACTTCCTGTTTAGGGTACCTTTTCTCAGCAATTTTGCATTGCTTTAATGTTGATCATGTCATTGACTCTAAAACCAAATTTTCAGACAGACATTCTTCCACTTTACAGAAAGGCTGAATGCAGCAGCTGCACAAGATTTAATCCACCTATACTAAGCGCAAAGATTTAGAATAGCATCTGTGAAGTGGCGCAGCCATTGTTCCCCAACACTGTGCTGGTTTCAGAGCCAGATATTCATACCATTGTACAGCAATTCCACAGTTTTTGCCAAACAGTAAAATTATTTTAATTACTGCGCTAAAGAGCTGTTGATCTGAAACTAAGAACTAGTATCACCACATGCCTCATCGTTACCATGACAGCAGTTCAGCAAAATGACCTATTTTGGAGATTTACATGCAAATCGAAGATTAAAAAAAAAAATTCAAAGTTTTCATGAATAAAAGAAACAGGGTTTTTTAGTTAATTGTAATGAAGAAAACAATACACAATTGTTCAAACTCCGAAATATATTGAATACATGTTCAAACCCAGAAGTAAAAGCACTTAAAGGATAAATTTACATTTTATAGTGACTATACACTAGAATATGATCATGTCTTTGTTCAGCTCAGCAATCTGAGAAGAACATTGTTTTTAATTTTTAAAGGGTTGCTGGGTCCTTGAATCTATTCTGGCATTGTATCTATAGGAACGGGAAATCAGAGGAGCAAAAATGACTATAAACCTCCAGGGACAGCGAGTGCTGAATCTATTCAAGAACAGAAATACTGACTACAATGAGCTGTCAATGAGAGAAACACATTAGAGGCGCATTAACACCAAATGGCTTTGAAATGGCCATCACCTCACCAAGAGTGATGGCCCCTGTCCAAGTGAGTGCTTTTCCAGGAAGATTTCCTTCACTTTCTCTTTCCTTGCTATTGACATTTCTCTGTGGCTATAATCAGACTGCTGAAATTACATGTTAACTCAAGAATGAAAGAAAGAGAGTGAGCGAGAGGGGGAGAGGGAGAGACAGAGAGAGACAGAGAGAGCGAGAGAGAGAGAGGGAGAGAGAGAGAGAGAATTATTTTTTCATCCCCGAGTGTAAATGCAAAAGAAGCAATCTGACGACTTCAAACCCTGAAGTATTCATGTGACTAGTAGAATAAAACAAATGAGTGAGTGAAAGAGAGAGAGGGGGAGAGAAGAGAAAGGGAGGGGGACTGACTAGCCTGCACCCTGATTCTTACAGTTCTTGGCTTTCTTTCTCAAATTTAAACATCTCCAAAAATGTTATAATGTTGCAGTAAAGCGGTTTGGCAGACCTGTGAAGCAGATGCTCATGTATGCCCCTTTCATTAATGAAGCTGAGGCCTTCAGTGAAAACACCAAGAACACAGGAAACATAAGGGAGAGTTTTATATGTATTGATTGCATATGCTGAGCGTCTGTTCATCTTGGTTGATCCCTGTATGCAATTCTTAGGCCTTTTAAAATAAGCAATTTCCCTGGCAGAGAAGAACAGAGGTAATGAAAGAAGAGAGGAGAGTGAGTGCTACAAATATTATGTTAAAATGCTCTCCATAGAAGAGAGCGTGTGTGTGTGTGTGTGTGTGTGTGTGTGTGTGTGAGTGTGTGTGTATATAATAGAATACTTCCTACACTTCTTCCAAACAACCCTTGATAGTCTCACAGGAAGACCGAGATATAAACTGGCAGACATGGAGGTCTAGAGACATGATCCCTGAGGCAACAGTCATAATTAAAACAAGCACACTAACGAGCTAACATGCCCTGAGAATAATATCTCAGAACATTATACCCTGTCTTTATTTTGAAGTTTTGCCTTGAGGACTGAAGGAAACCGAGATTTTAGAACTAACAGTTTGTGAATCAAATTTCTTTGGCCATTAGATGCACTTATTTAAATCATCATAATAATATTAACATAGAAGATTTGACCAGCTTCCTTTTTGACACTTTACTTGGCATGTCCACTCACTCAACAGAATCACAATCAAAATACTTGAGTTATCCTAAAGGAAATTGTGTAAAGGTCCACTATATATATGTCTCGCCAATTTATAGCACTGTTTAAATTCTCTGTAAACTTCAGTCACATGTGAAACATGCTTTCCACCCCGGGGACTTTGAAACCAAGGCAAGAGTGTTAAATAGTGTTTATAGTGTATATATGGATGCATGTACAGGGATCCCTCGCTACTTCGTGCTTCAATTCATGTGGCTTCAGTGCATTGTGGCTTTTTTTTTAATATTCACCAAATTAAAAAATAAGGAAATTAAGGAAGAATTGGGGAAAAGTTAAGGAAAATGCCACAAAAACAAGGCCAATTATGCAAAAAAAAGAAACCCTAAACAGACACAAAACAAAGAACAACCCAAAACCTCCCATCAAAACTACTTACATTATGTGAGGTGTGCATCTGCATGCGTTTGTGCGTGTCTGTATGTGTGTGTATTCATATTTTATTTATATCTTATGCATTTATTTAATGCTTAATTGTTATTATAAGCATTTATATCGTTGAATATGTATTTATTGATATTATATACACATATACATGTATGTATACATCAGTCAGGGGGGGGGGGTGTTCGGCGGTGAATCCTACTTCGCTGAATTTGGTGGTCACGGGGGGGATTTCGGTCCCAATTAACCGCAGAAAGTGAGGAATCCCTGTATATATGTATATAGGGAACACTACAATAAATGAGTGGGTTGAAAATAGACTTTCTGCATGTAGCTTGACTACTGTCTTTGAAGCCTCACAGAAGTTCTACCCTCAGCCAAAAGAGCACATACTGCAGGGCACATACTCTGCACAGTGATTGGTTACGAGGAAGGAAAGGTGATTTTAATATGTAATTTCCTTTCAATGACTAAAACTTGTATACTGATCCTGTAGAGGTTCTCAAAATTGCCCAATGTGGTACCGATACAGATAAAAACACAACCCCCCCCACCCCACCCCCACCAACCCACCCAAATAAATCTGTAGATTGTATGGAAAATGTACAATTTGGAAACAGCACATTCCCCGAAGCGTTTCCCACTAAACCATTTCCATAACTGATGACAATCAGATACATTATTTTATATTTTATGACACGGCAACATTTGCATGCCAAATGTTCGATCCTACCACCAGAATTTTTTATGAGATTTTCCTCATTTCCTGATTTTTCAAATGCATCAAACCTACATTTTTTCAGTTGAGTTCACTTGTACTCCATTGCAGTTATGGAATTTTCTTTCTTTTTTTTTTTTAGGATCGAGATTATAGGATAACTTTAAGCTCTTAACACTCACAGAGCCTATTACCCTTCTCAGAAATGGGCTAATCTGACGATGAAATAAGCCCAATTGCGGACCTGAATCCAATGGAAAACTTGTGAGGTGGCATCAGAAATACATTTTCTGAGGCAAAACTAAAAAGACAGAAGAACTGTGGAATGTAGTCTGGGCTGTACATCCTGGGCTGGAAAACCTGTTCACAGGTGCCAGAATTTGGTTGACTCCATGAAACACAGATGTGCAGTAGTTCTCAGAAACAATGTTTATACAACTAAATATTAGTTCAGTGATTCAAACCAAAGCAAAAGCTTACATTTTTCAGTTCATAGAAAATGTTTGAAAAGAAGAAAGCAGACACTGCTACTTTTTGAACAGTCTAATAATATAATAACAGTCTAATATTCACTTTTCTTCAATTCTTTAAAGGAAAAATGCTACTACAGTAAGCCCTCGCTATTCACGAGGGGTTGGTTCTGGCCCCTGCCGTGAATGAAGATAATCCACGAGTTCTATACCCCGAAGTAAAACCCCATGCATCATGTTACATGCGTGAATGATCAAACGGAAGCAAAATATTATGTATCTATTACATGTGCTAAAATATGCTTCTTAAACACATTCTATAGAAAGTCTTACTTATTATTACAGTAGGCCATTGACATTCGCGGGGATACGGTTCTGGGCCTTCCCGCGAATCGAAAAAATGCACGAGTTCTGTACGCGGAAGTAAAACCCCATGTATGACGTCACATGCACGAATGAGCAGTCGGCAGTAAAATACTACGTATCTATTACAGCCGCTAAAATATGCTTCTTAAACACATTCTACAGACAGTCTTACTCATTAATTCAGTATTAATGTAATAAAATATAGTCATGATTAAGAAAAACTTTTCAATTTTGTACTGTGATATTTAGTAATAAAATATATAAACATTATACAGAATATACTGTGGTAAAGCACTCGTTTTAAAGTCTTTTTCAATTATTATTCCAGTACAGTACCTAAGTTAATTCTGAGAATGTTTGTGCGTGAGATTTTATGTTCTGTAGCATGTTTAACAAATGATACCAAAAGGATAAACTTTATTACTCTTCATGTCCTTTTACATTGATCTTGGAGTGACGTCTTGGAGTGACGTGTCCAAGATAGCGCTGCCTAGAGGGCAACGTCGCAGAGTTCTCAGAGTCAAATTGTTTTTGTTTTAATTTGTTTGTTCATGTTTTGCACTAGGCTCGTCTATGATCGGTCGACCCTACTACAGCTATGAGCAGCTTCAACTTCAGGCAACTAAGCATGCAACAACTTATATCATGAGCTGCTATGCTATGGGAGCTCAATGCTAACAATAAGCCCAGGCGGAGTTCTCAGATTCTCTGGCGCTTGGTTAGCACTTCCGGCCATACTGCTTTAAAGTGTTGAGTCCCTGAGCACACCAGAGACATTGAGAGACAAGACCGGCCTTTGATAACCCAGTTAGCTGCTCTGGGGGACAGTGACAACCTTGTGGAGAGTGGGACTCTCAACCTTTGGATCAGTGATCTAGCGCCCTATATCACTAGGCCACCACTGGCATAGACTGAAAGATAAGAAAGGATAAAATATGAGACCAAACGAAATACAGGAGGACAAAATACTATCAGGAAGAAAAATGATAGAGGAGGGAAAAGGGATTTTAAGGGCTGAGAGTCAAAGCTGAAGATTTCAGGATGTTAATATTCAACAGCACTCGGGGAGAACAGCACCAGTTAATGATAGTACCTTTTCACAGGGTGTTCAAATTAACCTTATGCATTATACAACTTCTTTGTAATCCTCACTGGTGCAGAGACATTCCTGAGAGTAAGGAGTATGTCAGACAAAACGCACATTAATCGCACCATGATAATCACACCATGTCCATTGTAGAGAGAGAAGGGTGGGGAGGGAGGGGAGAGTATTTATGCTTAATGTGTATCCTATTAGAATATTCTACAAGGGGATGGCGCAATTTGATTGGTCTCCTATCAAGGGGTTCATCGACAGTATTCTGAATGGATAATCAAAGGGTTTTAAACATGATGTTATGTAACATGCTTTTCTTAGAGTATCTTTTTAAGCTCATTCAGAATATGCTTTCTGGAAACATAAGACACTACACAGTGCTGTGCTTTGTATATGAAGCTCACCTGGCCTGACTCTATAATGAATAAAATTCTGATTTCTCGTAGGATTAAGTGGTTCGGTAAATGAATTAGAAAGTGATAGTTGAGTTTGATTTTGTGTCTTCAAAACATACCAACAATAATGGAGATTAATAATTCCCTTTTCAACTTTTCTTTTTCGTTTCTTTTTATGTTAAATAAAGCAAAATTATGCAGTTTGTTATATTAGTACACAAGTGCAAAGCACTGCACCCTGAAGACTTAGGGGCGGTTCAACATTTTCCCAAGCGTACAGTGTACGTGTTTTTTACACCCCCCCCCCCCCTCCCCCGCGAAAGCTTACAAATAAATGTTGATGATCTCTCGGCAGTATTTTTAAATAAGATATTAAACAAAACAATGGTGAAACCTCTTTTATAAAATGAATCAATGTATTTCCTTGATCAATACTTCTTTTATACACCAGTCAAATAATAATGAAATCAATAAAAATAAATACCTTAAAAGAATTCTTTTTAATGACACCTGCTTTAATATTAATATTAGGAAATTTGGTTTTAATAATAAAAATGACATTGTTTTTAAAAATGTTATTTTATATTAAAATATAATTCAAAATGTCTGCATTTTTTTATTGGTCATTGGCTTTTGGACGACCACGCTTCAGTTTGTGATCAGCAAGGGCGTAGGCCGGTCTGACCGTGGCAGGGGGTGTGGGGGTTGCACATCTCGGTTGACCGGAGCCTAAGCCTTAAAGGGGAAATGAAACGCCGACTAAATACGTCGGCGGTAGCTTAAGTATAGTTTATTGAAGTGATTGAGGCTTAAATTTTATATCATAAATAAACCATTACACACACAGCGGTTTTGTTTTATGTGCTTGTCGTATATATATATATATTCACGAGTGCATGTATTATTGTTGATAGACATTATTATATTAAAAAGCGTACACAGACATCTTATCCCCTCCTCCCTAACGTACGTTTTGTACGCTTAGGAAAATGTTGAAAATGTTGAATGACCCCTTGCCGCATGTATACCGGTTTATCAGTTTAAATCGGTTCTAACATGCAAACAGTACGTTTTACAATACTCTGTAACCGTTTTTTTTTTATATGCATTCGGAAAACTTTGGAACAGTAAAAAAAAAACTTCGGCTATTCCCGCTAATAGAAGCGGAAGTAATGTTTTCATTGCAAAAAAAGGCAACTGCAGAGGTTCCGGCATGTAATCCTGACACAATCGTGTTTCCGTCCTCTTATCGACAGTCATTCAGTGTGGAGAGCCCGGTACAATAAAAGCCATGCCGTGATTGGGCAGTGCGGATGTCACGAAAGCCTTCAGCCAATAGAATTTGTTTTTATAGAGGATACGGAAATTCCCGGTAAAAACAAAACCACGGTTCATGTTGCTAATTGCTCAGAAATTTACTGATTTACTGCATCTAGATTTTCGCTTTATTTTAAAATGAGTAAAAGAGGGAAGCAGTCCCATGAACCTGATCTTCAACAAGGCACATTAACCATACATTTTTTTTTTTTTTTTTTTTGCTTAACGTGGCAATATCATCATCTTTTCCTTTCGGCTTTTCCCTTCAGGGGTCGCCACAGCGAATCGTCTGTCTCCATCTCACCCTCTCCTCTGCATCTTCTACTCTTACTCCAACTACCTTCATGTCCTCCTTCACCACATCCATAAATCTTCTCTTTGATCTTCCTCTAGGTCTTCTGCCTGGTAGTTCCAACCTCAGCATCCTACTACCAATATACTCACTAACCCTACTCTGTACATGTCCAAACTATCTCAATCTAGCCTGTCTGACTTTGTCTCTAAAACCTCTTACATGTGCTGTCCCTCTGATGTACTCAGTGGCAATAATATCTGTCGACTCTTTAAAAAAACAAAAACAACAAACAAACAAACAAACAAACAAAAAAAAACACCACACAACTTGCGGACTCGCCCTGAGGTTCAACATGCTCCAAATCTATCCATATTCCGGGAAATTACATTCCACTTCTCTCCAGCATAATGATCATATTAATGTGATTTATATGATAAACGATATTGCATGTTGTTATTGTAAATCACGACCTCAAGAAACTCACTCAATTAAAACTGGTACACAAAGATCTAGAGATACAGGAGGCAGATGTTGTAAATGCCTTTCGTGTTGGTGCCAGAAAGAAGGACGGTACACCTCATATGTTGTGTGTCAAGCTATGTGACCGCGAAGTGAAGAAGAGGCTCCTTGATAGTACCAGCTACCTGAGGAAGGTGGAGGGAGGATGGCAACGAAGGGTCTATATCAATCCGGATCTCACCAGACTACAACGCCAATGTACTCAAAAAGCCAGGGTTGAACTCAAATGTAGAAAAGACAATGGAGAGACCAACTTCGTAATCAGGAACTATGAAGTTGTAATAAGGAAAGATCTGAAACAAGACACAAGACTTCGCAACTCTACATAGGATCACGGCACACATCGTGACCAGAGACTTGTGTATAATGATTACGTTAGTATTAATTCTTTAAAATGTATTGCCATTAGTTTTGAAAGTTTATTGAGTAAAATAGAGGAGTTTAGAAATATTGTTTACGATCTCAAACCGGATATAGTATTTGGTAGTGAAACATGGTTAAAAGAGGAAATTGACAATGCATATATTAATATACCTGGAGTTAGTGTTTATAGGAGAGATACTAATGAGGTTAGAGGAGGTGTTTTATTTTATGTTATGTTGAACCCTGTGAGGAATTAAATGTTATGAATGTAAAGGACACTCTATGGTTACGGTTAAAAAGTGCAAATGCTCCTGATAATATTTTAGGAGTAGTGTATAGAAAAGGTGATAGTGATGTTACACTCACCACCAATTTGATTGAACAAATTGAACTAGCCACAAAGTTGAGCAATAGTAAAATATTGATAAATGGAGATTTCAATTTGCCTAATACAGTGTGGAAGGATAACTATGTAAGTGATTGCATTACTTCATTTTCAAATGTATTTTTTGACAAAATGAATGATCTATTCTTGTATCAGCATGTATATGAACCTACTAGACAAAGGTGGCACGAGACCCCAAACTGTCTAGATTTAGTTATATCGAGTCTAATGTACAGTATTTAATATTGAAATAAGGAGTCCTCTAGGTAAAGGGGACCACTGTGTTTTAGTTTGGGACTACCAAGTAAGCATGGAAAGAATTTCTGTAAATGAGTTGTTTAGGTATGATTTATCAGAAAACAGATTATAATAAGTTGAGAGATGGTGTCAAACGTAGATTGGTCCACTGTCACTGATTGTAGTAATGTAGAAATTTCTTGGAATTATTTTCAAGAAAAACTATCTGAAGCGGTTCATGACTGTGTACCTAAGATTAAGATTACAAATGTAAATAGAATCAACCTACTATGGTTCAGTGTAAAAGCTAGAATAGCAGTCAGGAGGAAATATTATGCATGGGTAAGGTATATATAAAAAAAAAAAAAGGCGGACATGAAGGTCGTTGGAGTAAGAGTAGAAGATGCAGAGGATAGGGAGAGATGGAGGCAGATCATTTGCTGTGGCGACCCCTGAAGGGAACAGCCGAAAGGAAAAGATGATGATATTGCCACGTTAAGCAAAAAAAAAAAAAAAAAAAATGTATGGTTAATGTGCCTTGTTGAAGATCAGGTTCATGGGACTGCTTCCCTCTTTTACTCAGAAGAAGAAGAAGAAGTTCTTTTACCAGGTATCAAGCCTATGTTCAAGTAAAAAATACAGTAGCCAAAAGTTTGAGGAGAATTAAAAGAGAGAATGAGAAGAATTTGTGTAAAAAAACATGCAAAAACTCTAAAGCATTCTATATGTACATAAACAGTAAAATCAAGAATAGATCGCCAGTACTACGAGTAAAAGGTAGAGATGGACTTGCAACAAGTAATGACCTCGAGACAGCAGATGAATTGAACAAATTCTTTCAGTCTGTATATGTAAAAGAGGATGACAATGAATTGATCTATTTTAATGATTTTGTACACTGTGTTTTTTACAGAGAGGCTCCTGAGCCTTTCGATTTTCTGGGTATACCAAGTGATACTAGTATTGATGATGTTCACTTTATTCCTGAGGATGTCAAAAAGTTACTATTGAATGTTAATCCTAATAAGGCTATGGGCCCTGATGATGTGCACCCTAGGGTGTTAAGGGAACTTGCAAATTAATTGTGCCTACCTTTGTATAGCATTTTCAGACAATCAATTGATAGCAGATTGTTGCCCCATAATGTGGAAGATAGCCAATGTAACTCCAATTTTTAAAAAAGGTGACAAATGCTTATCAGAGAACTATAGACCTGTTATTCTTACGTCTCAACTGTGTAATCTCTTAGAGAAAATAGTTAAAGAGAAAATTGTTCGATTTCTTGAGAATAATAGTATCTTTTGCGATGAACAGCATGGCTTCCGTAAGGGAAGGTCATGTCTTACCAACTTGTTGTCTACCCTAGAGGAATGGACAAAGTTATACGATGAGGGTTCACCATTTGACACTTTGTATTTAGACTACTGTAAAGCTTTCCACTCAGTTCCAGGCACTTGACTGATTTATAAGCTTAATAAGTATGACATAGTAGTAAAACTTAATTAGTGGATTTAAGATTTTATTAGAGGCAGGAAACAATGTGTGTGTGTGTGTGCCAATGGTAGCAAGTCATCTTTATTGAGAGTAACAAGTGGTTTCCCTCAAGGCTCGGTCTTAGGACCTGTCTTATTTTGAGTCTTTGTTAATGATTTGCCTGGTATGCTGACAGCAAAAAGTAAAATCTTTGCTGACGATACAAAAAAATTTTATCCAATACTTTCTTTGGTAAACTATGATTGTGTTAAAAATGACTTGAAAAAATTAGATTCATGGTCCAAAGAGTGGTTACTTTGCTTTAATAGCAAAAAATGTAAGGTTATGCACTTTGGGTCAAAAAACCCCTGTTATGATTACAATATGAATGGAGAAAAAATTGAAACAGTGTCAGAGGAAAAAGACCTAGGTATATTATTTACAAACAAATTGTCATTTTCAAAGCACATTAGCAATGCAGCTGCAAAAGCTAATAGAGTTTTAGGACTCATTAAAAGGTCCTTCAATTATATTACCAAAGAGTCTTTTTTAGTATTGTATAAAAGCTATGTCAGACCACACTTAGAGTATTGTGTTCAGGTATGGTCCCTGTTCTTGCAGAAGGACAGGGACATTTTGGAAAAAGTCCAGACGAGGGCTACTAAGATGGTCCCTGGACTTGAGAATTTGGATTATGAAGACAGGTTGAGGGAACTTGGACTAACTACTTTAGAGAATAGATGCATCAGAGGAGATCTCATTGAAGTTTTCAAATTTTTGAATGGTTTTGTGAATATTGACAGTAGTGCTTTCTTTGAGATGAGGGAATATATTGGCCTTAGGGGCCATTCCGATATGATGCAAGTTAAAAGGTCAAGATTGGATGTTAGAAAATACTTTTTTAGTAACCGTACAGTCACCATGTGGAATAGCTTACCACAATATGTTGTCAGTTCATCAACAGTAAACGAATTTTAAAATAATTATGATTATTATTATAATGGTTTTTGAGTTGTTATAAGTTAAGTTGTTATGAGTCAATGATGGGTGCTTTTGTGTACAACTTTGTACAAATTTTTTTCCACATAATAAAAATGTTTTCAATGTTTTTGTAAAGTTCTAAAGTTTGACGGACTTTCCTGAGCCGTCAGTGTAAGTTTTATACGTGCAACACATGCCTGGCAGGCCTATGCGGACCGCTACGATGGCATTAATATACGTATATACATGTAATGTTAATATTTTTATATAAAAATATTAACATCAATATTTAACTCGACTGCTCATAGGGTCATAGGTCTGATGAGGACTAGTCGTGCATGAAACAGTTCTACACATGCGCGGATGATGCTGCACCTTTAATCCCGCCTTAAAAATTTAATATGCTTGCATTAATGATTAAGGCTTCACAATATGCTCATAAAAGCACCAGATGCACTAACACTATTCTAATGTTTGTTATGTGTATTTAATGTATAAATAGCTTATTTTGTTCAATATGCAGTTCTATTTCAGTGTTAATGTTTGTGCCAAAGTAAAAAACATATTTTCATAAGTAGATATTTTCTGATGCTTATAATTTTTATTTTAATGACTAAAAACAATATTTTTAAATGTTTTTGATTTCTCTTTTTGAAATAAATAATAAATACTGTCAAGAACAGGCTCATTTTTTATTTAAAATTCTTCTTGCAATATATCGCAATACATGGTAGGAATCGCAATATATCGCAATACGTAAAATCTAGGCAATACCCACCCCTAGTCCCTTATAATGATTTTTCCATGATACAAGCTTCAAACCCACCAAAAATCTACTCCATCCAATGAGCAAAAATTCACTTTACGAGCTCGAGTGCGACTAAAATAGTGTTTACTGCACTTCATATTGTTTGTTCGGTGCTTTTTCCATACACCATAGCATGACAATGAGAGTGCCACTGCCAACTACTGGAGTGGATGTGCAATTACACTTAATTCTAGTACGATATGGCAAAAAAAACACACACACACACCCAGCATCACACCGCGCGCCCCACTATTTGAGAAGCATGGCTTTGTGGGAGCTCACCAAAAGCCCTTCCTTACTGGCATTCGTGGTGTCACACCCACAAAATTCTCCTCCTGCTCCGTTATGCACCACCTCTTGCCTGCCCACGTGACATCTTTGCCATGTGTGAAGCGACTAGGAGTTCAACTCTTCTTGGATGGGATGCTAGTCCATCAGAGGTTACCTTCCCAGTATATTTTTACTGGTACCCATTTATATTGCTGGGTGAGCAGAGGCAGGCTTGTGGTTAAGACCTTGCCCATGGGTCTTAGCACAGTAGGGGTCTAACAGGGATTCGAACACACAACCTCCTGATCATGAGTCCAGCACCTTACCCACTACGCCACTGGCCCCACATCACTGTATAAAGTTACAGCTTTCTCTCTGAAGCATTAACATTGAAGAATCCTTTCAACATGCTAAATAAAATTTCCTCACAGAAAATGTCACTGTAATCATGAAATCCTGCGTGAGTTGTTACTATGGAAACAACAATTCATTTAAATAACTACTTTTTCATAGCAGCTGGAAATACTGTCTGAGCTCCTCTTATAGAAATTTGATCAGCAGCTTTCGACCAAAACCATTTGAGAACACTGTAGTATAAAGAAACAATAAAAACACATTCTTTCTTTGACTTTTATCAATAAGCGCATGTCTGCCTCACAAGAAAGTCATGGGTTTGATTTCCAACTAGGGCATTTCGGTGTGGAATTTGTATGATCTCCCCATGCTTGTGTGCTCTGGGTACTCCGGTTTCCTCACACAGTCCAAAAACATGCACAGTAGGTTAATTGGCTGTTCCAAATCGTCACTAGGTGTGAATGTTAGTGTGACTGTTTATGTGAGTGTCACCCCCTGCGATGGCCTGGCGAGCTGTCCAGGGTGTACCCCGCCTTCGCTCAGAGTCGGTTGACATGGGCGCCAGCCTCCACGTGACCCTAATTAGGATTAAGTAGTTCAGAAAATGAATGAATGAATGACCTTTTACATTTTCAGCAGATTTAAAAAAAATAGCTTCCCCCATTTTTATGTATCAGGTCAATATGCATTAAAGCCTGGTAGATGCAGAATATGGAGAAGCAGCAGCATCAAATTACCAGTAGGACGATGCAAAAAGACTCAAAAAGTCAGTATGTAACAGACATTCTTTTAATAACAATAATAGCTTTAGCTAATAATTGTGTAATTAGTTACACTTGACGTGTTTCCCTTTTCTCCGGTTCATTTTCTGTCACTGCTTAATCCTGATTAGGGTCACAGGGAGGCTGGCGCCCATCCCAGCCAACTCTGGGCGAGGGCAGAGTCTACCCTGGACAGCTCGCCAGGCCATCGCTGGGCGGAAATACGCTGACAGCTTTGCAGTCTACTCTTATCGAAGGTCAGCAATGGTTCTTTTACATGTCGCTCACCACAGACGGTGAGAGACATGGCCGGCCTTTGATAACCCAGTTAGCTGCACTGGGGGTGGGGGGGAGAGACGGTGGCAACCTGTGACCTGTGGTGAGTGGGACTCGAACCCTCAACCTTAGGATCAGGGATCCAGCACTTATACCACTAGGCCACCATTGCCCCTGTTTAACTTTTCTTTGTTATCTAAAGTCAATACAGGGATCCTCACTTTCCACAGCTAATTGGGACCGAGATCCTGCCGCGACCCCCCCCCCCCGACATATACGCACATGTATATGTCTATATAATATCGACTAGTACCTAATGCTATAAATGCTTATAATAACAAACATTAAAAAACAATGCATAAATTGTAAATAAAATATAAATACACACATACAGACGCGCATGCACGCACACAAATGCGCACCTCACCTAAATGTAACTAGTTTTGATGGGAGGTTTTGGGTTGTTTGGGGTTTTTTTTCATAATTGGCCTTGTTTTTGTGGCATTTTCCTTAACTTTTCTTCTACTCTTCCTGAATTTCCTTATTTTTTAATTTGATTTTTAATTTGATGAATATGAACTGAAGCGGCATGAATTGAAGTGCGAAGTAGCGAGGGATCCCTGTAAATGCCGATACATTAGTGATCAGTGGGAGCACAAGATACACCATGTAACCTGGACAGGAAAAGTTAACATCGATTCCATCTTACGTCTGGTGGTTATTTACCAATTTTTCCAGGCAAATGAGAATTCTGTGGTTCATTGTGTCTGCAACTGTACTCCAATTCATGCTGTTATTGGACCCATGGATACCTTAGCACAGGCTCAGTAGGACATGAAAATAATGAGGTCTTCCTCTTGTCACAAAATTGAGCATGAAAAAGGTGTAAACTTGGAAGTACTGTTTTGAATTATTTCAGAAACTGTGTTCACCATATGGACATATTCTGACATGATATTATCTGCCAGGTATGCACTAAAGATTTTAAACTTGGACATGGAGATATTTACTGTATTCAAGTTTGAAGTTGGGTAGTTGGAAAATGTACCAGTTTCATGATCAGACAAATACATAAATTGTGTGGTGGGGTTGGGGAGCTGCACCTTCCCTTCCTCCACCTTCATGGCTGAGGTGCCCTTGAGCAAGGCACTTGACCTCCAACTGTTCTATAGCTTCCCCAATGTGTGGGAGCCCACTGCTCTGTGTGTGTGTGTGTGTGTGTGTGTGTGTGTGTGTGTGTGTGTGTGTGAGTTAAATACAGAGGCAATAATTGCCTTTGCACAGTATATAAAAATAATATTTTTTGACCAAGAGGACAGTGTACCAATGTACAAAGTTTCAAGAGACGCTCAGCAATGGATATATGACAAAAATGCAGCTACATATATTTTAAAAAAATAATAACTACATACAAAAGTATTTATCAACAGAGCCAACTTTCATATCCTTTAAAAAATAAACTAAGTTCTATCAGTTTTCTGTCCTCCTGTTCAGTACGCCTAATCCTTGTTGAAGGTGTAGCATACACACTGTATTTTTTTAACAGTACTGTGCTTGTTGGATTAATCAATGTTCATTATGTGACCTTTGAACAACACCTGTGTTTTTAATGTTGGGAACCATTAACCTTGTTTTGGAAGGAAGCAATTAAAAAAGTGGTCCCCAACCGTTTTTGGGCCATGGACCAGTTTCATGTAAAACAATACTTTCACAAACTGACACTGAAACAAGTGCGTAAAGTGCATTTTTTTTTTTTTTTTTTTTTAAGCATTTCTGCTAAATTGCGGTTTTAATTTTTGCCGTACCTTATCAGATGACCAACACGAGCGGTTTTTCAAAATAAAATATTTTTCAGACTCTGATAATTAATTAAATATTTTTTATTCAGTCTGCATGAGGTCCCAGTACCAAATGACCCATGTCATATGCATCCCACAAAATATGCAACTTTTCATACTTACGTCACACAAACACACTAAATTAAAAAAAAAAAAAATCTTAATTGTGGGGGGGGGGGGGGGGGGGTTTTGTCAGAAAAACAGCTGGATTATGGATACAGAAACAAAATAATAATGGAAATATAAAATGCCACTCAATCTGGCACACTTACATCTGGACTGGACCATTTGCTCTTGATCTTCTCGGACATCTCTTGCGTGCATGCTAGCAGATCTATGCCCTCTTTACCCTGAGAAAGAAAGAGTGAGAGAATTAGAGGACATGCACTCTTCTGGTCATCACACTATCTGCATCCAAAACAGCTACCTAAATAACAGTGCATCGGATATACATAATGCATAGAGCAATTAGCTTCTACGCCTATACATAGTGTCCAATTTATCACAGCTAAAGACTTCAATAAGTCACTGACTAACCATACTTTACCCTCTACATCCTGGACAGCAAAACCTTTAAATGGTTGGACTGAATTTAGTCTGATGCATTTTGAACAGTGCATGTGTGCATTTTTTGAGGCTTTTTTAACACCACGTTTAATTAAAAGTTTAGTGCCATGCCTAATCATTCACTTAACAAGAGAAATAAAGTGCTGCATTGATAGTGGTCTCAACAGCCTTATTACTATCAGTAGAAGAGCTTCACTGTTTCAGTGTCTAACAGTTAATTAAGCTTGTTATTGATTAGCCACCTTGTTATAGTATCCTTAATGCTAGTCTTGACACATCAGGGTATTCTACACTTTAAATCCAGTGTGTATTATTAGCCTGTAGTTCACAGCCTCTGGTTTAAGAACATGCCTTTCCAGCTTTAGTCTTCTACTTACTGTTGTCTAATATAAATTCCAGTGCACTATACAGTCGGCCCTCTACTTACGAAACCCTCTGGGTACGAAAACTCCAGGTTACGAAAAACTTTTTCCTAAGTTTTCGTCCTCTGTATACAAAGCAACCTCCTCTTCCGAAAAATGCCAAACGCGCCAATCAAAATTTCACACGATGCGCAAGTTGCTCTCTCATTGGCTGTCTCCCAACATCCCACTCCGCTGGCCTCCCATTGACCAGGAGAGAGCTGACCTGTAATCATAGTTCCTGTACCCATACTTCCTGTTTGTCACACGCGAGAGTTGAACAGGACTGTTTACTTGTTTTGAGATCATTGCAGTGTTATATTTCATTATCGCCGAAACCCCTCTACAATCGGGATGATAATGAAGCAGAAGAAGACCCTAAAGCGGAAATACAGTGATGGAGGTGATTATTTCGGAACGATATTGAAGCAGATGGAGGCATGAAAGTGCTCTGTGGGGACAAGACCTCCGATCTCGCAAGGAAGCAAGTTAATATTGAATCAGGACCTCTGATCTTTCAAACAGGTACTGTAATTCCGCTTTGAATGCAACATCCCGTCCATTTAAACATTTAAATAGAATTGGTCGGTCGGCTGCGCGTTGCGTCGGCAAAACACACCAGAGAGACAGAGTTTTTTGTGTGTGTGTGTGTGTGTGTGTGTGTGTGTGTATGTAAGAGAGAAAGAGTCAGTGTGTGTGTGTGTGTGTGTGTGTTTGTGCGCGCGCGTTCGTGCGTGTGAGAGAGAGAGATAGAGGGAGACTGCGTACAGAGTCAGTCAGAGATGAAAGGCGGCGTTCTTTACTCTTCTTTCGAGAGAGCACATTGCAGCTTATTTTTCGTCCAACAGATACTTGTTAATAATATCAACTTTTCTCATTTCCACGAGGTTTCGGAGCATGCTGATCACCCCTGTGTGATTCAAATAGGTTCTTCTTGTAAAGAAAGTGTTTGGAGGTCTTATGTATTTATGCCAGTACTCCGTGTATTGTGCATGAAAGTCACATTGCACATTGTAAATTCTCATTTCAAGGTGTGTCCGTTATTTTCAATAATGGTCTGGATCTGAAGAAAGTGTTTTCTCTGCCATTAAACCCATGATTTATTTTTATATTGCTATAATACTCAAAAGGTGGAGGGCTCAGATATATTTACTGTTGTGCTTTTACAATCATTCAAACTGCGATGTCTTAAATATCTGAGTCTACGAGTGCTTTAAGTTGATGGTGCAATAAAACATTTTTAAAAGTTTGAGATCAAAAGATGGATACGAGTTGATAGATGAGAATTTCAGGTTTGATTTCTTTATGTTTAATATAATTCGGCATTTACTTGTGACAGAGCACTCGAGTGGCATAGTGGTTATCACGTCCACCTTACAGCAAGAAGGACTCGATTCGATTCTACGCTCAAGCTTTTCCGTGTGGAGTTTGCTTATTCTCCCCGTGCTTGCATGGGTTTCCTCCCACAGTCCAGAAACATGCACAGTAAGCTAACTGGCTGTTCCAAATTGCCCCTAGGTGCGAGTCTGAATGGTTGTCTAAGTGCCCTGTGATGGCACGGCGAGCTGGCAAGGGTGTGCTGGTTGAGATGGATGCCAGACCCAAAGCTGGCAAAAAGAATGAATGAAAATATTCACATTTTCTTTAAACACACTTGGTCTTATCCATAGTAAAACATGTAAATCACTCATGGCCAGTGAGTATCAGAAGACTAGATTCAAATGTGAAAGAAAAACATAGAAAAGGCACAAAGGCCCCGGACCCAGCTTAATCTCAACAAAAGTTTTTTTTGAGTGATTTCAACCTGGTGATTTGAGGGACCCTCTTCTCACACGGTGATATCCACAAGTTGACAGGAATCTCACAAAATGGGAGATACAGAAACCAGATTGATCATCTGGTGATCAACGGTATGTGGCGAAGATCTCTTCTGGATGTGAGGACCAAGCGTAGTGCAGACGTTGGGAGTGACCACCACCTGATGATGGCACTCATCTGGATGAAGCTGAAAAAGACTCCGCACAGTCGGCTTTTCAGACGCAATTCGACACCTAGCGGCTGAAGGACAACAATGTACGGTCAACATTCACCAGCAATCTAAGCAACAGATTCGAGATACTGAAAGACCTACGGACCAACAGGACCTAGATACCACCTGGAACCATATCACTGCACTGTACAACAAAAGCAGCAAAGAAAAACTTGGATATCTGACATTCATCATCATCATGATGGATGTCTTCCTTAGTACCGCCCTCAGGTTTGATGATGCTTCCCAAATATGTGAGCCACTCCACCGAAAGTAGGCTCTTGGGTCCAAAAATGAGATTTTTACACAGTCAGATAGAGGAGACCCAAAGCTGCAAAATGCAGCAAAACGTTTCTCAATACCTTGAAAACTGACCAAGTTATGCCATCAATGTCAGAGGGCTGAAGGTATGAACTAATGCACTTGCAGTTGGTGAAACGTCTTCAGTAGACACTATCCTGCACTGTTTAATGGCTGTTGGAGATACTTAATAAAACAGAATATGTGGAATGATGTACAGTATTTGCTTTGTGAATATTTACAATACGCTTTGTAAACTACACAGTATTACTTTTAAATACACTCATCATGAAATACAGCATTTCAATAAAAACTCACATCAGTACAAATTTCTATCTGGGTCCAAGTTTTAGTTTTTTTTTCTCCACATTATGGGTTACAAATTCAGCAAACAACATAAAACTGAATCCAAACAAACAGTTGGACTGATTACATCAGTAAAATGGCAGATGATAATGTTTCATGCCAGGCGTTCAAACTCTACTGTTCACGTTGTGTCGGAGGATTAACTGAGGTGTTACGTGTAACACGTGGTAAAAAAACCTGTGAAGAAATTGTACCCTACTGTGAAGTAAACACAGAGAGAGTGAGAGAATTTTATGTTCTTCTTTTCCTTTCGGCTGCTCCCTTCAGGGGTCGCCACAGCAAATCATCCGCCTCCATCTCACCCTGTCCTCTGCATCTTCTTTTTTGACTCCAACGACCTTCATGTCTTCCTTCACCACATCCATAAATCTCTTCTTTGGTCTTTCTCTAAACCTTCTGCCTGGTAGTTCCAACCTCAGCATCCTACTGCCAATATACTCACCATCTCTCCTCTGTACATGTCCAAACCATCTCAATCTAGCCTCTCTGACTTTGTCTCCAAAACATCTTACATGGGCTGTCCCTCTGATATACTCATTTCTGATCTTATCCATCCTCGTTACTCCCAGAGAGAACCTCAACATTTTCATCTCTGCTACCTCCAGCTCTGCCTCCTGCCTTTTCCTCAGCGCCACCGTTTCTAAGCCATACAACATCGCTGGCCTCACCACCGTCTTGGACACTTTTCCTTTCATTCTTGCTGACACTCTCCTATCGCACATCACACCGGACACTTTTCTCCAACCATTCCAGCCTGCCTGCATACGCTTCTTCACCTCTTTTCCACACTCTCCATTGCTCTGGATTGTTGAGCCTAAGTACTTAAAATCCTCCACCTTCGTTATCTCTGTTCCCTGTAACATCACCGTTTCTCCTGGGTCCTTCTCATTCTTCAACCCACCCAAAAGTCTTGTGGCTGATGCAAGATATGGGACTTAAGAGGATGCAGTTATTTTTTCCCCTCAACAGTGAAAGTAAAAGCTATTTTGGTTTGCATAAAGAAAAATACTAACAAACATGAATACAACAACCTGAAAGAAAAAAAAAAGCAGGAAAATAAACCATACTGTATTTGACTGATTTGAATGTTATATTCCAGGATTAATAGTTCAATAGAAATCTTAAGAATTAAGGTAAATAAAACTTAAACTTTTTAGATAATCCCAGAATATAATTGTAAATGTTATTCAAATTATATATAAAAAGACACATGTCTTAAAAATGAGTGTGAAATCTTAAATTAGTATTTACTGGCCAATCATTTCTGTGGCCTCAGGGTGCATTAGACATGAACTTCAACATTATTTACAGCCTATATAACAAGCATATTGTGTGTAGAGAGCAAACCGCCTCTATTATTTAATTCCTGGTATCTTTTAATATGAGGCTTGTGGGGAAAATATTCTACTGTTATCCTACTATAAAAATATTCTTGTGTGTGTGTGTGTGTGTGTATGTGTGTGTGTGTGTGTTTACAAGATTATAAAATGACAGCCATTTTAAATGGAAAGAAACTAAACCCAATAGTAATCAAAATAAAAAATATTTTAAAATACAGTGATCCCTCATTCCTTGTGCTTAAGTTTCTGTGGCTTCAGTGCATCGTGAATTTTTCAAAAATAATCATCGAAAATTAAAAAAAAAAATAAGGAAAAATGGGGGACAAGTTAAGGAAAATGCCACAAAACAAGGCCAGTTATGCAAAAAAAACCCAACAAAACTACTTACATTTTTATGTGAGGTGCACATCTGTGCGTGCGTGTCTGTATGTGCATGTATATTTTATTTACATCTTATGCATTATTTTTGAACGTTTAATTGTTATTATAAGCATTTACAGAGTTGAATCTGTATTTATTGATATTATATACACATATACATGTATGTATACGTCAGTTAGGGGTGTTAATCCTGTCTGTCTTCCTTTCGGCTTTTTCCCTTTTACTCGGGAGTCGCCACAGCGAATCATTTTGATTCGCACGTTTAATTTGGCAGAGGGTTTTTTTTTTTTTTTTTACGTCGGATGCCCTTCCTTTCACAACCCTTTTAGCAAGGGACAGAAACACGCTGACGACTTTGCAGCCTACTCTTTACGAAAGTCAGCAATGGTTCTTTTACATGCCTCTCACCATAGACAGTGAGAGACATGGCCCGCCCTTGATAACCCAGTTAGCCGCACTGGGGGGGACAGTGACAACCTTGTGGAGAGTGGGACTCGAACCGCCAACCTTTGGATCAGCGATCCAGCGCCCTATACCACTAGAACACCACTGCCCTTAGGGGTGTTAATCCTACATGGCGGAAATTGGCGTTCACGGAAACCACGGAAAGTGAGGGATCCCTGTAATAATATTTCCAATTAGTTTTTAATCAGTATGAGCACAATGATGTTAAATTAAGGTTATCCACACACACTCACCTTCTGCCACACGTAGGCTTCCCGGAGTGTGATGATCTCATGGCCTCTGTGAGCTCCCTGTACAGCACACAGCACACACACTATCTTTTCATCCTGCTTGCAGTATAATGAGCCCTCCTGTCCATGTTCCTTACATCTAAGTCTTTCTACTGTCACAGTGTCTCTTTTTCCTGATTCGCACGCTCTCTGCTCCTCATCTCCTTCCTCCATCCCTTCAAATCCACCCCGTGCAGTCTCAGCTTTCTCATTTGCTTCAGGTTGAGCATCGATATGGACAATGGCATTTATTTCCGGTTCTGGAGGAGCATAGGGCTGCAAAGGATGTCTCGAGCTGCGTGTGTGCTTTTCTGCGTGGACCACACAGAAGGCAAAGTGGCAAATTAAACACATTTGCGTAGCTGGCTGTGGTTCATCTGGTTCACATGCATCACACGTGCCATCCATCTGGGGTAGGTCATCATCACTGTATCGGTCTCCAGATGCTGCTAAAGGGTTCATACTGAAGAAAGGGAAAAGGGGGGTAGCAGTCTAAGAAGATAGAGAGTGGTCTCTGGGTAGCCTACAGGGAGAAAGAAAAGCAATTTTAAAATAGCCACAACTCAGGGGACAGAGTAAACAAATGTCCTTTACTCAGCTTTCCACAGCTGAGCCCAAGCTCCCTGTACTAAATCACTGTTCCCTCTGCCTCAACCAATAGAAACAGAGAGACTAAAGATGTAAACAAAGCCTTATGTTTTGAGATCATCCAACCTACAACGTTAATAACTCCATACATCTCTTATAGTGCTCTAATCTGGTTAACTGCATGTCCAATAGCAATAGTCCAATTACCTGTCTCATAGCACGCTCGTCCAGATACCTGCTTCATTGATAGTGCTGTTGTCCACTTACCTGTGTCTCAAATAGCGCTGTACTCCAATTACCTGCATCACGAACAGCAATGTAGTCCAGTTACATGCATATCCAGCCATGCTGTTGTTCAGTTAACTGCATCTCTAATAGTGCTGTATACAAATTACATGTTTCTCTAAAAGCATTTAAGGCCAATTATCTGCATCTCTTTTGACAACCCTAAGTGCTCAGCGAGACATCCTGAGCATGCAGTGAAAGATCCCTGATTATTGCAGCTTTGGAACTGAAAGGTCGTTGGCTCGATTCTTGAACTCCCCCAAAAAATGTGTGTCGGTGGGGGAGTGAACAGCACCTTCCCTTCCTCTACATAAATGGCTGAAGTGCTCTTGAGCAAACACCCCCCCCCCCCACACACACACACACACACACACACACACACACACACACACCCCACCCCATGTGGCAGCCCACTGCTTCAAGTGTGTGCACTCACTTTGGATGGGTTAAATGCAGGGGCAATAGTTTCCCGTATGGGATTAATACAGTATATCAAAATTTAAAAAATAAATAGAAAAACTCAAAATCATGTGCTGAAACATTTCAGCTTGAGTGAGACTTTCTATAGTGTGCAGTTAGACATTGTTGAGTATGCAGTGATACATCTATGAGCCTGCCTCCATGCCCACTCAGGCTCTACTAGCAGACACCAAGTACCTCTGTCATATACAATAAAAACATTGCTTTTCACCCAATTAAATTGTTTTGTAGTAAATTTGCAAAACTACAAATTCAATCTTCTTTTCCTTTCGGCTGTTCCCTTTTTCAGGGGTTGCCACAGCGAATCTGTGATTCGCATGTTTGATTTGACATAGGTTTTTACATCGGATGCCCTTCCTGACACAACCCTTAGCAAGGGGCAGAAACACGCTGACGGCTTTGCAGCTACTCTACAAAAGTCAGCAATGGTTCTTTTACATGAACCTCTCACCATAGACAGTGAGAGACATGGCCGGCCTTTGATAGCCCAGTTAGCTGCACTGGGAGGGGGCAGTGACAACCTTGTGGAGAGTGGGACTTGAACCCCCAACCTTAGGATCAGCGATCCAGCAGCTTTTACCACCAGGCTACCACTGCCCCGAAAACTACAAATTCAACGATGTGTTTAAATACTCTTCACTAAAAAATACATTTAAAATTGGTAAGCCTGCATCCACAACTTTCCGACTTTACACTAAACATCTTTTTGTAAATCCCAGCAGTAGACTTTAAACAACAAAAGAGGGTTTGTGCTGGCGGTGGTCATTAGTAAATATAGCCCCACAGTTTACAGTTGGATTAACCTAAGTGGAGCTGGAATGTGCAGCTGGGGAGAGAAACGTTTTGACTAACCGCCACAGCATGCTTTCACTGCAACCCCACCAGGAACACAGGGCAAAAAATGAATGAATCAATGAGTGTGGCATGTCATGTCAGTGAAGAATTCTAACGTGAAACACCTAGTGATTATTATAACCACTAACACACTTGTAGACATTTTCTGAAGGGCTGCCATGGCTTCATGGGTCCTTGCGGAGTGAAACAGTGGCTACGTTGTGCTGAACAGGAACCTTAAGGGATTCAAGTGTTGGGGTTCGATAAGCATATACTAATGATTTAATGTAAGCCCACAGGAAAAAAATCCCAATGTGTGAGGCTAGGGGAACGGGCCATCCACTAAACATTGCCATGCAACCAGATCACCCAATCCAGAAATATCTCCTTAGGTACGTCCAATGATCTTCGAGTGTACTGTAGCTCCATCCTGCTGACACTCACATCAAGTTCTTCAAGCTGTTCAAAGTGTTAAAAACGGGGTTGTGCTACCTTCAGACATGAGCTTCTCATGCCTCACAAAGCTTCATATGCACAAAAAATAATCAATAAAAATGGAATTAAACAAAGCTTTGTGAATGCCATCTTTAATCTTTGTTTGTTTTATATTTACACAGTTACTAAATTACATGCTTTAAAGTGATGAATAAAATCCTCAGGGTCACCTCTGAAATCTAATGCCCTGTCCCACATGGTGCACTTCTGGTCTCACTGTACTTATTTTGATTTGTCCACAAGGTTATTAAGTATCTCATTTCTCAGGTTGGGTTTCAAAAGTGTCCTTCCTTTGCACCCTTGCCACATCTGACCTAAAATCCTCACAAATGTGTTCAAGGACCCACTCACAGCAGATGCACTTGATAAAAATGGAGCGCAAGGGTGGAATGGTGATGTGGTTAGTACAAACAGCAAACAGATTCTGGGTTTGAACCTCACAGCTTACGAAGACCTTTCTGTGAGGAGTTTGCTCGTTCTACCCATGTCTTTGTGGGTTTCCTCTGGATGTACTGATTTTGTCATTTCCTCCAACAAGTAAAGCATGCACATCAGCTCCACTGGCTGCTTTAAATTCCCCATAGATGCGAGTATGTATGGTTGTTCATCTCTGTGCTAGCCATAGAACAAACCCATAACCTGTTCAAGGGTTCTAGTTATAGAAAAAAAGCACCAAATGCATAAAGTGCCCGCCATGATGCTTACTCATTGGTACAGTGACATTGGGGATAAATACTTGACCCTTAATCCTCTAGATCCACTTCAGATTACTCTGAACACTCTGGAATACCCCGAGTACCAAGCATAGGAGAAAATGCAAAGACTCCACTCAGAAACACCCAAGTCTGGGACTCAAACCCTGGACCTTCTTGCTGTGAGACAAATGTCCTAATCCCATGCAACTGTGCATTAAAAGCTCAATATTATGATGTATGATGACTGAATGTAACCTTCTGAATGACTTGTATACAACCATTTTCAAATACACTTGGACAGTCAATAAAATTGAGTCAGTTAAAGAAAGAAAGTGGCTACAAAAATGGAGACGAATGACTTTCACTGTTCTCAGTTACTCTCATAAGAAATTTAGACAAATGTAAATAAGATGGAGGCTGATCTTTTTATTTCCACTTCATCAATCTTTCTTACATTTTGTGATTTGTTATCAGAAAGTATGGGTCTGTAAGGATATTAGAGCTCTCTATCAGTTAATATACTCTGATTTTGATCTATCTGGAGGTCTTCTAGTAACCAACCCAACAAAAATAAAATAATTTGACAAGAGGAAAAGCATTTGGAGTAAACTTCTGATGGGCTTGAAGTAGACAGTTGGAACACTGTTTTAGAAAACAGAATTAAAATGTATTGGCTGTAAGTGATGTAAGTTCACCGAAAAAAGGCTGGAAAATACATGCTGGTGCCTGCTTTGTCAAAATCAGATAACTAACGGCTTTCCAGAGATACTTCAAACACCTTTTATTCTTTACTGTTCAGGATAAATCTGTTGCGATAACCACGGATTTATTTTGGGGGTGTTTACAAGAGAATGGAGTGTTTAAGACCTTAAGACCCAAGAAACTAAATTTAACAAAATATTTCCCAATATATCTTTTACAGGTTATTGTTAATCAGTGATAGTATATGGAGGGATGTCTGGACCTCAGTGCTTTGGCTGCAACGCCCATGAATCAACCCTGGATTAAGTAGAGGAAGATGATGGTGATGATGATGAGTAATGGCATTACATCTGTTGATAAGATGACCACTTTCACCTCAAGATGGTTATTTGCAAATGTCACCTGCATTTTTGCATGAAAGAGAGTGAGAAATGCATGAACTTTTTTGAAGTTCTGTAAGTATTTCTGAGGGTATAATTACATGGAATATGTTTTCAAGGCATTAATAATATGATTACTTGGTTATTTTGAGACTTACAATTAAGAAACTGAAACTGGGGGAAGGCATGGTCAATGGTTAGAGCAGTGGGTTTGGTACCTAAAGGTTGCTGATTTGGGTACCGAACCTGCAGGGAAAAAAATGTGGTGGCACAGGGAGTGAACAGGAACTTCCCTCCCTCCACTTTCATGGTTGAAGTGCCCTTCAGCAAGGCACCTAAACTGCTCTCCATGTGCCTGAATGTGTGGCAGCCTACTGCTCCAGCAGTGTGTGTGCTCATATTGGATAGTTTAAATATACTGTATATAGTATTCAACATTTCCCTTGAGGGATTAATATAGTACATAATAATAATAATAATAATAATAATAATAATAATAAAAACCCTCCCTAAATCACCACCTTATCGTGGTGGAGGGGTTTGTGTGACCTAATGATCCTAGGAGCTATGTTGTCGGGGGCATAGTGCCCCTGGTAGGGTCACCCAAGGCAAACAGGTCCTGGGTGAAGGTCCAGATGAAGTGCGATACAGAAGACCCTTATGACACAGAAACAGACGATGCAGTTTCCCTTGCCCAGACGCGGGGGGAGGGGCTCGAAAGCGACCTGGCTTCTGCCCATGGAGCCTTGCCGGGTCTAGCCCGAAAAGGAGACATGGGTCCGCCCTCCCATGGACCCACCATCCGTGGGAGGAGTTTTAAAGGTCAGGTGCAATGCGAGTTGGGTGGCAGCCGAAGGCATGGCTTCTGTCGGACCGATCCTCGGTTACTGACTCTGACCCTTGGGACATGGAATGTCACCTCTCTGGCGGGGAAGGAGCCTGATCTGGTGTGTGAGGTGGAGAGATACCGACTAGATATAGTCGAGCTCACCTCAACGCATAGCTTGGGCTCAGGAACCACTCATCTCGAGAGAGGCTGGACCTTATTCCATTCTGGAGTTGCTCATGGGAAGAGGCGGCGAGTCGGTGTGCATTCTTGTTGACCCCCTTCTCGAGGCCCAAATGTTGGGGTTCTCCCCGGTTCACGAAAGGGTAGCTTCCCTCTGTCTTCGGTGGGGGTGGGGTGGGTTCTGACTGTTATTTGTGCTTATGCACCAAATGACAGTTCAGAGTACCCACCCTTTTTGAGTCTTTTTTTTTTTTTTGGGGGGGGGGGGGGGTGGTGGAGAACACGCCCTCGGGAGACTCACTCGTTATCTTGGGAGACTTCAACGCCCATGTGGGCAATGATAGTGTGACCTGGAAGGGTATGATTGGTAGGTATGGCCTCTTCAGTCTGAACCCAATGTTGTTTCATTGTTGGACTTCTGTGCTTGTCCCAGTTTGTCTATCACGAACACCATGTTCGAACATAAGTGTGCCCATAAGTGCACTTGGCATCAGGACACCCTAGATCTCAGTTCGATGATTGACTTTGTAGTTGTGTCATCGGACTTGCGGCAGTATTTTCTGGAGACTCGGGTGAAAAGAGGAGCTGAGCTGTCTACCGATCACCACCTGGTGATGAGCTGGCTTCGGTGGTGGGGTCCAGACCTGGCAGGCCCAAGCGTGTAATCAGGGTCTGCTGGGAACGTTTGGCGGTGTCCCCTGTCCGAGAGGCCTTTAACTCCCACCTCTGGCAAAGCTACAACCACGTCCCGGAGGACGCGGGTGACATGGAATCCGAATGGGCCATGTTTCATGCCGTCATTGCTGAGGCGGCAGCCCAGAGCTGGGGCCGGAAGGCCATCGGTGCTTTTCGTGGCAGTAACCCCTGTACTCGGTGGTGGACACCTGTGATGAAGGGGGCCATCAAGCTGAAAAAGGAGGCCTATCGGGTTTTATTAGCCTGTGGGACTCCCGGGGAAGCGGACAGGTCCCAGCAGGCCAAACGTGCTGCAGCCGAGGCGTTCACAGATGCAAATTCTCGGGCTTGGGAGGAGTTCAGTGAGGGCCTGGAGAGTGATTATCGGTTGGCCTCAAAAAGGTTCTGGACCACCATCCGACGCCTCAGGAGGGGTAACCAGTTCTCCACAAACACTGTTTACAGTGGGGGATGTCGTTGACAAGTGGAGGGAATACTTTGAGGATCTCCTCAATCCCACCAACACGCCCTCCGTGGAGGAGGAAGACCCTGGGGCTTTGGGTGGAGGTCACTGAGGTTGTCAAAAAGCTCCTCGGTGGTCGAGCTCCAGGGTTGGATGAGATCCGCCCAGAATAGCTCAGGGCTCTAGATGCTGTAGGACAGTCTTGGTTGACACGTCTCTGCAACATCACGTGGTCATCGGGGGCTGTACCTCCGGATTAGCAAACCGGGGTGGTGGTCCCGATTTTTAAGAAGGGGGACCGGAGGGTGTGTTCCAATTATTGGGGAAATCACACTCCTCAGCTTACCCGGGAAAGTCTATGCAGGGGTACTGGAGAGGAGGATCCAACCGATAGTCGAACCTCGGATTTAGGAGGAACAATGTAGTTTTCGTCCTGGCCGTAGCACTCATGACCAACTCTATACGCTCCACATAATTTGGGAAGGGGCATGGTAGTTTGCCCAATCTGTCCACATGTGTTTTGTGGATTTGGAGAAGGCTTTCGACCATGTCCCTCGAACAATTATGTAGGGCGTGCTCCGGGAGTACGGCGTTCCGGACCCTCTTTCAATTTACCAGTCAATCTACATTCCAACACTCACCTATGGTCACGAGCTTTGGGTAGTAACCGAAAGAACAAGATCACGGATACAAGCAGCTGAAATGAGCTTCCTTCGCCAGGTGGCGGGGTTCTCCTTTAGACCTCAGCTTCATGTAAAGTGACTATCCGTCGACCATCGGAACCATTCACAAGCAGAAAGAGTGCATCATATAGAATGTTAAAGGATATATTTGATACTGTATTTGATATTTGATGAGTGAATTTGATTAAAATTTATCTATTTGAAATGATTTTGCTTGAATTTAATTTATTTGAAATTAATGTTGATATTATTTGATATATTTGATATTATTTTACAATGTTATGTTTATAATAATTGATTTAGGGGTGTTTTATGAGATACGGTAATGTTATCTGTGGATGTATAGTACAGTATGAATGTCATACGTCACTGAAACATACAGTAACGACCTACGTTCATTTTCAACTTACGATCGGCCATCCGGAACCAAACAAAAACGTAAGTCGGGGAGCGCCAGTATGTTTATTTTGAGTACAAATCCTATTTTGAATTTAGAATGCAGAAGGAGGGCCTATAGAGCGTTCATTATGTTAGCATACAAGGTAATTACAATGGTAAACGTATTAGTTGAACTTGGTAGGTGGTAGTGGTGGCCTGGTGGTAAAGGGCGCTGGATCACTGATCCAAAGGTTTTGGGTTTGATTCCCACTCTCCACAAGGTTGTCACTGTCCCCCCAGTGGTTATCAAAGGCCGGCCATGTCTCTCACGGTCTGTGGTGAGAGGTTCATGTAAAAGAACCATTGCTGACTTTCGTCAAGAGTAGCTGCAAAGCCGTCAGCGTGTTTCTGCCCCTTGCTAAGGATTGTCAGGAAGGGCATCCAACGTAAAAAAAAAACCTATGCCAAATCAAACATGCGAATTTGATTATTTGCTGTGGCAACAGCTGGAATAAATGGGAAAAGCCGAAAGGAAAAGAAGAGGAGTGAAGAAATAAGACACATGGAAAAATAAAGATGTCATCAGAGGCTGCAGTGTGGACCAATCGTGTGCTATGTATTCCAAATGCCTATTGTAAGTTCAAACTGCAAAATCTACTTAGTGCCAATCGCCACGGCACATGTTCATCACATCGATGAACTGATGACTGAACCGCTCAGATATTGATAACACTTAAAGATCCAAGGGTGGGATGTAGAGGACGGTAAGGACACCTCTATGTGACATCATCAAAGAGCATGAGGGTCATGTGACATACTGACAGGACCATGTGACAGAAGCTCTGGAAGGAGCCACTGAGTACTGTACTCTAAAAATTACATGGGACAGAAATGGGTCAGTTTCAGGACTCACTGTCAGTTGTACCACCCGGTGTAATACAACTAGACTGTTCGTTTCTGACCCTCTGCAGGATTACAGATACAGAAAACAGACACACTGCTTCCTCAAACCTCAACTTAATTCTAACAATGAGCTCTAAACCCAAGTCTGAAACTTCAAACAGTTCTTTCGACAGAAGGATCAGCCAAACGAAGGAAGCAAGCAAAACACACACGTAAACCCCGGTCCTTTGAGAGCTCTGCACCAGTGCTCAGGCCCACCTGGATCCACACGCACGCGCACACAGCACTGTACCGCGGGCTGAGGGATTACCTGAGCGGTTACTGAGTGATTGTGTTCCTGTGAGCTCGCCGTGTGACTGAAACAGCTACGGTCGTAATTCTTGGTCTTCTTCTCTCTCTCTCTCTCTGTCGGATAGACAAGTTGTAGTGAAGCTAACACTTCCTTAGCATTGTTGTTTGCTTTCACTTTCCCGCTGAGCTAACTAAAGCCACCCCACTTCCGGGTTTTTGTTCGTTTTTTCAGCTTCCGGTTTGTTTTTGCAATGAGAGAGCTAGCATACTGCAGAGGGAGTGAGAAAACAACACATACTGTATTCTAAGAGAGAGAGAGATATTTGTAGACTATTTATTTTCCCTTTTTAAGTATAACCAAATAATGACTGCATTTCACTGTACGTGTGCGTATATATATATATATATATATATATATATATATATATATATATATGTGTGTGTGTATGTGTGCGTGTGTGTATGTACAGTATATATATTGTACACACACACACACACACACACACACACAGATATATATATATATATATATATATATATATATATATATATATATATATATATACAGGGATCCCTCACTTTCCACGGTTAATTGGGACCGAGATCCCCACGACCGCCGAATTCATCAAAGTAGGATTGACCCCCCCCCCCCCACTGACGTATGCGTACGTATATGTGTATATAATATCAATAAATACATATTCAATGCTACAAATGCTTATAATAACAATTAAGCATTCAAAAATAATGCATAAGATGTAAATACAATATACAGACACGCACGCACAGATGCGCACCTCACATAAAAATGTAAGTAGTTTTGATGGGGGGGTTTTGGGTTATTTTTTGTTTTTGTTTGTTTGGGGGTTTTTTTTTTTCATAATTGGCCTTGTTTGGTGGCATTTTCCTTAACTTTCCCCCCATTCTTCCTTAATTTCCTTATTTTTTAATTCGATGAATATTTAAAAAAAAAACGCAATGCACTGAAGCCTGAAGAGAGAGAGAGCGAGAGAGAGACACACACACACACACACACGCACATGTTGTTTTGAAAATCTTTTAAAGCCCTCCTTGAATCACCACCTTATTCTGGTGGAGGGGTTTGGGTGTCGTAATGATCTTAGGAGCTATGTTTTCGGGGGCATTATGCCTCTGGTAGAGTCACCCAAGGCAAACAGGTCTAAGGTGAAGGTACAGATGAAGTGCAGTTCAAAAGATCCCTATATGGAGAAACATATAAGGTCACAGTTTCCCTTGCCTGGAAGGGAAGGAGCCTGAGCTGATGCGTGAAGATGAGAGATACTGACTAGATATAGTCGGACTCACCTCATCAAATAGCTTGGGCGTTGGAACCACCTATCTTGAGAGGAGCTGGACCTTATTCTATTTTAGAGTTGTTCATGGGGAGAGGCAGCTAGCAGCTGTGGACATCCTTTTTGCACCGTCACGGTACACACATGTTGGGATTCTCCCCGGTTGATGAAACGGTATCTTCTATCCGCCTTTGGAGGCCAATCAGGTCTTATTGGCCGGTGAGACTCCCAATGCAGCAGACACATACTGACAGGCCAAACATGCTACAGTCCTAGCTGTTGCTCATGCAAAATCCTGAATATCTCAGGGCTCTGGATGTTGTCAAACAAGGGGTGCCCAATACATCGATGACGATCTACGGGTTGATTGGAAAGGTTGTGTGGGTAGAATGCATGGCATTAAAATGTAGATGTCAGTCTACCATCCTCACTATGAAATCTGTCACTTGATTGACAATCGGTCTGACCAATCTGACCTTTTCTGACACAGGTGTCACTGCACGTGCACATAATGGTTTGTTCTAGCAAACTAGTGAGTTTACTAGTCAATTTATGTTTTCTAAACTTAAGGGTGTAAAAATGAATGGGAGAGCTTCCATATGGAATGGGCGATGGACTTTTTTTACTATGTCATTTTCAAAGTGCGTTTGCCTCATCTGTCAGTCTGCCATTGCTATACCAAAAAAGGGAACTGTGGAGTGGTATTTTCTGACTGTCCATAAAAATCACAATGTGTTGTTCCAAGACATTAAAAACAAAGCAGACATACTAGCTTCAATCGGAGCTCTACAGCTGTCAAGGACTACAGTTGCACAGCGCAGTGAAGCCATGATCATGGATTTGACTAAACAACTTCTTTGGAAGGACATCGCAGACTGCGAGTGCTTCTCACTGCAAGCTGGATGAGTCTACTGATGTGAGTGACACAGCTCAGTTGTGCATTTTTATTCGGATGGTGATTACTGATATGACTGCAAAAGAGGAGCTGTTAACAGTCCTGCTCATGAAAGAACACACAAGGACATATTTCAGTATTTTCAAAACTTTATTGAGAAAACTCATCTCTCCGTGTGCAAATTGGTGTCCATCACCAAGGATGGGACGCCTGCGATGGTTGGCCACTCGAATGGGTTAATTGCCAAGTGTGGGAAGGACGATGCTTTCCTGGACTTTTTTAATTATCACTGCATAATACAAGCGTTATGCGCTGCGGCAATGAAGATCGCTTGTTCTATTCATGCCAGATCTTCAAAGGTGGCTGTTCCATGCACTTCTGGATAATGATAACAGTGACCACTCTGTGTTATTATTGCACACTGATGTCAGATGGCTCAGTCGAGGGAAATTCCTGCAAAGATTTCGAGATCTCTCTCCAGAAATGATTTTTTTTCCGTGAAGCTAAACATGCAGAATATAACCAACTAAATGACGACCAATGGCTGCTAGACTTGGCATTTTTAATCAATCTGACCAACATGTTGAATGACTCTAATCTAGAGCTGCAAGGAAAGGCCAAAACTGTGATCACTATGACAAGCTCAGTTAATGCTTTCAAACGAAAAATGCACATCTCTTCTCAAAGCTCCAGTGCCTCGATTTGGCAAACTTCCCGAACCTTGCATCAGAGCTGGAGATACAAGGGAAGTCATTTGTGCAAATTGACAGTGTACACTACACAAAACAGATTGACAATTGTCTGTCAGAGTTTAACAAACGATTTAAAGACTGCTTTACTCGAACCAATCGCTACATTCATGTGCTACGCTTTTCGGGAAGATCCTGAGGTTGTTTCCCTCGCATCAAAAATTGCAGCACTGTTTCACCTGAATGCTTCTTTAGTGGAGGATAAGATTTTGACACTACATGCTGACATTGAGGTGAAGTTCAGAGCTCATGGACAGTTCTGGAGCTTACTCACAGTGGAAAAGTACCCCAACATAAGGAGATGTGCAACCTCCTTGACTGCATTATTCGGCTCCACTTATTTATGTGAATCAGCCTTTTCCCACATGAAGACCATTAGGTCCAAATACCGTTCCACCATGACTGATGATCATTTGGATATGTGCTTGAGGCTGGTTATCAGCAGCTACTGTCCGGATTATGTATCCCTGGCTGAGTCCATTTAGTGCAAGTTATCAGTTTAAGGTAATGACAAAAAATGTACAGAGTTGTATTCAGCAATATGGGTTCACACAGTATTGCAAGGTACATTAACAAACGATATATAGTTCATAGAAAGAATTCTCAATATATTTATGAATAAATATGTTTTGCAATTTTATAGTTGGTGGATCATTTTGACTTGGTCATTTTGTAAGTAGCTCGCATGCTGAAGTGTGTGCATTCCTATTGTAGGACTGTCTTGGTTGACAAGTCTCTGCTACAATGCAGTGTCATTGGGGACCGTACCTCTGGACTGGCAAACTGGTGTGGTAGTCACCTTTTTAAAATGGTGGTCCTTTAAGGGGAAGATCTGACTGATGGTTGAACCTTGGATTCAGGAGGAACAATGTGGTTTCCGTCCTGGCTCGGCACTCTTGACCAACTCTATACCCTCTACAGGATCTTTGAGTCAGGATGGGAGTTTGCTCAATCTGTCCACAAGTGTTTTGTGGATTTAGAGAAGGCTTTTGGCCGTGTCCCTCGGGCTATCTTGTGGGCTGTGCTCGAGGGGTATGGTGTACCGGACCTATTGCTACTGGCCTTTTGGTATCTGTATCACTGGAGTCAGAGCTTGGTCCACACTGGTAACAGTAGGTTGAATTCATTTCTGGTGAGGGTTGGAGTCTGGCAAGGCTGTCCTTACAGAATTTCTAGGTACAGGGGTTTTCGTTAGGTTGCCATAAGATCTCGTCTCTGTTTTTTGCTGTTGATGTTGTATTTTGGCTTCATCCATCCAGGACTTCCATCTCTCATTGGAGTGATTCGCAGAGGAGTGTGAAGCGGTTGGGATGAGATTGAGAACCTTTAAATCTGAGGCCATGGTTCTTGGCTGGAAAAAGGTGGAATGCATCCTCCAGGTCTGTAATGAGGTCCTGCCCCAAATAGAAGAATTCAAGTATCTTGGGGTCTTGTTCACAAGTGAGGGAATGATGGAGCGGGAGATTGATAGGTGAATCACTGCAGCCACTGCTGTAAAGCAGAGCTTGTATCGGTCCGTTGTCGTGAAGAGGGAACTGAGCCACAAAGCAAAGGTCTCAATTTACCAGTTTTCCATCCCTCACCTATGGTCACCAGCTTTGGGTAGTGAACAAACGAACAACATTGCAGATACAAGCTGCTGAAATTAGCTTCCTTCGCAGGGTGGTGGGAAATAAGGTGAGAAATTCAGCCATCTGGGATGAGCTCGAACTAAAATCTCTGCTCCTTCGCAATGAGAGGAGCCAGTTGAGGTGACCGCCTAAACAACTCACAAACAACCGAGAAGAGTCCCTGAGGATGACCCAGAACACGCTGGAGGGATTTATGCCTTTTGGCTGGTCTGAGGATGCCTCGATGTCCACCAGAAAGAGCTGGAGGAAGTTGCTAGGAAGAGGGATGTCTGGTCCTTTCGTCAGCAATGGTTCTTTTACATAAACCTCTCACTATCGACAGTGAGAGACATGGCCAGCCTTTGATAACCCAGTTAGCTGCACTGGGAGGACAGTGACAACCTTGTGAAGAGTGGGACTTGAACCCCCAACCTTAGGATCAATGATCACGTGGCCCTTACCACCAGACCACCACTGCCCTCACTGTCTATACATATTGAACCTGATAAATAAACGACACAACACATTAAGCTGATCCAAATGTCCCCTACGTGTGAATATGAATGGTTGTGTGTATGTTGGCCCTGCAGTGCACTGTGTACAGGCTGTGAAAGTGTACAGGCTGTAACATATCTTTGCTCAGTGTTGGCAGATTTTATTTTGACCCTAGTAAGATAAAGTGATAAATGAACAAAAATAGTTCATTTGCAAAAACAAATCTAATTTTTTATTACTTTTTAGAAATTATGGGGTTTTTTGGTACTCTGAATTACAGATAATACAAATCAGACTGCAACTGAGTTATTTTGATAAAATCAAATCAAAGATTTTTACAGATTATTTTTGTTTTTAAGTTTATTTTTAGCAAAAACAGATGGCATGTTGTAGTTTTTACAGCATATGATTTTGACAATTCGACTCTTTCTCTTATTAAAAGCTGGTTTTGCTCCTCTTCATAAAGTTTCCTGCATGTGCAGAACACGAAGCATTGAGAGTGTTTGGTAGAAAAGCTTCTAATCTCAGTGTGTTTGAGGTGCGAGTCATCAATGCTCTTTATGAAATGATACATGTTTTGGATTAGTACAGCACAAACTGGAGAAAGTAGTGGAGGATGACTGTCACTGTATACATATGACATCCCTAGAAGCTAAACGAATGGCATCCAGCTTTATCCTTGATGGAATAAGACATTCTCTGTGCCTTTGTTAATGTATCACTACATGGTGTGGCTGTGCCTGACAAATTTTCTCTGAGTTGAGTTTTTTAAAGTTATTTGCTTGATTATTTATTTACTTCCTTATTTACTTATTGTTTTATTATTCAAAAAAATCTGTTTCTTGAAAGACTTTTTTTTTGCCTTCCTCTTTCTGAAGTAAGCAATATGACATAGTTATCTGTGATGTTTAAAAATGAATTAGTTGCAATTAATTTCCTGTCAGTACATCGCCATCAAAACAGATCATAGCCATGGTAGATTGCCTGACATAAAGATGTGTTATTCTGGGTTACTGGTGTATAAAAATGCATTATTATTTGACAAAAGGTGTCATGATTATGTGAAACTAGAATCATAATCCAAGAAGGTGTCTGTTGCGTGAGCTCATCAGGCCGGTGCTTATTCCCGGTTTCCATAGCATGAAGTGACCAGGAGTTCAACTCCTCCTGGATGGGACGCTAGTCCATCGCAGGGTACCTTCCCAGTATATTTTACTGGTACCCATTTACACTGCTGGGTGAACAGAGGCACACTTGTGGTTGAGACCTTGGCCAGGGATCTTAGCACAGTGAGGGTTTCGGTGGGATTTGAACTCACAACCTCCCAATCACGAGAGCATCACCCTAACCACTATGCCACCGGCCCCACGTAATCCGAGAAGGTAAAGTAGAAACACAGCCTCAGTGTGATTCTACTGCAGAGGCACCACATATAACCAGTCCACCAGGCACAAATGGATTATTATAACTTGATATACTTGTAATAAAATCTCTCTCCCTAGTGGGTGTCAGATTAATATTGTACTCCACGTTCAAGATGGGGATTTTTGGCAACTTCAGATTATTATATTTTTTCAACATCATCACATGCATTGGTCTGGTCTGGTACCTTCCAAGTCATAGGACAACTCTTGGTGACCTACCATGAAGGATAACACCTTGATCATCATCTTCATAGAGGTTTTCTTGGCAAGGATAGTGCACTGGTTTGCCATTGCCTTCTGCATGATGCGAAACCTACAGGCAATTTAGAACAGCCAATTAGCCTACTGTGCATGTTTTTGGACTGTGGGAAGAAACTGGAGTACCCAGAGGAAACCCACACGAGCACATGCAAACTCCGCACAGAAACGCCCAGGCCTGGAATCGAACCCAGGCCTTCTTGCTGTGAGGCAGACGTGCTGACCACTACACCATTGTGCCACTCTCCCATGCATTAATCACCTTTAAAAGTTAACCTTTTTCCCTCTACATCAGGTCCCACTCCACCACCCAGTTTTATGAAAATCAGATAATCAGGAAATTAGTTTTGCATAATTCTGCGAATAGAAAAAAAAAATCAATACTGTACATGCATGTTAAAAAGCCTCTAATGAATTATACTACAAAATATTATGGGTAATGGTTGTGTGAGTGTTGGCCCTGAAATGGCCTGGCGAGCAGCCCAGGGTGTAACCTGCCTTCCCCCGGAGTCAGCTGAGATGGGCACCAGCCTCCCCGTGACCCTAATTGGGAGTAAGTGGTTCAAAAATGAGAATATTATGGGTCCTTGCGAGACCTATACCCGTCTTTCCGCAAAATTTCATGAAAATCAGTTAAGTAGTTTTCATGCAATCCCGCAAAGAGTCAAACAAACAAACATGCTAGTGAATACATCGCCAAGTGTTAGATGCATTTATCAGGTTTATCTTAAATTTTTAACTATGACAGTGGCTGCACTCGCTCCATTATGACATTCCTTTTAAACCTTTTTTATTTTATTGTTGAACTGGAGGGATTCAAGAGGGAATGACGGAGCAAGAGATTGATAGGTGGATCGCTGCAGCCGTAAAGAGAATAAAGCAAGCTGTAAAGCAGAGCTTGTACCTGTCTGTTGTGGTGAAGAGGGAACTGAGCCACAAGGCAAAGGTCTCAATTTACCAGTTGATCTATGTTCCAACCCTCACCTATGGTCACCAGCTTTTGGGTAGTGACCGAATGAACAACATTGCAGATACAAGCTGCTGAAATGAGCTTCCTTCACAGGGTGATGGGGCTGTCCCTTAGAAATAGGGTGAGAAATTCAGCCACCCGGGATGAGCTTGAAGTAAAATTTCTGTTCCTCCGCATTGAGAGGAGCCAGTCCCAAACAACTCCCAAACAACCAACAAGAGTCCCCGAGGTCGACCCAAAACACACTGGAGGGATTTATGCCTCTCGGCTGGTCTGGGATAGGAGGGACATCATCAATTCAATTTAGGGTTATTGGAAAATAGACAAGTCTCTTTTCCTTTCAAAAAGTGTACTACATTAAATCTCTGCATAGAATTTCACAAGCAGTCACAGCTAATTCTTGGTTTCTGTCCTTGCAACACGGGTTCATTAAGAGCCATCCCTGTCTGCCTCCCACTTAAGTGCTTCCCACATGCCAATCTTTTTGTTGTTGTTTTTTGTTTATTTGTTTTTTTATATGGTGTAGAAAAGTACAAAAGTAAGTGCTTGACATGAAAGCTTGCTTTTATATAACCACTTACATGAACACATATTGCATTTTAGTATATGACTCACATTATATTTGTATGGCAAAGAGAATTTTTTTGCTCAACACACTTCAACCTTATTGCATTTTTAGAATGGCACACACACACACACACACACACACACACACACGCACGCAAGAATGGCTTGAATAGCACGTCTTTGCTTTAAGGTCAGCCTGCCTCTGGACCTGTCATGTGCAAATAAGTGTTTTGACGAATCGTACTGTGGCCATCGCTGCCTAATGCCTTCCATCATTTAACAGAACCTCTATTAAATATCTGCTACCTCACCAGATGAATTGTTCCCAGTGACCATGAACAGGTCCACCTGAAGAGAAAGTGGAGACTGCTAATTGCTCCTCTATCTTGTCCCACCCAGATGACTGATGCAGCTAGCAACCACAGTGCTGTGGGTAAGGTGCTGGATTATTGATCCCAAGGTCAGAGGTTCAAGCCCCACTGTCAAAGGTTGTTACTACTGCCCCCCCAGTGCAACTAACTGGGATGTCAAAGGCCGACCATGTCTCTCATTGTCTGTGGTGAGAGGCATGTAAAAGAACCATTGCTGACTTTCATCATAGAGTAGGCTGCATACCCGTCAGCATGTTTCTGCCCTGTGATGACCTGGCGTGCTGTCCAGGGTGTACTCTGACCTCTCCTAGAGTCAGCTGAGATGGGCTCTAGCCTCTCCACAACCCTAACTAGGATTAAGCGGTTCAGAAAATGAATGACTGACTGAATGATAAAAAAGTGGTTGACTCACACTGCCCAAAATCCAATTCGTCGCGCTAGCTCACTGTTCACTCAGGAACCTGAATGCCAAGCTTTTACAACTTTTGCAAATAAAAATGGAATAGAGCTCGTCCAGGTCATGGTCAGAACAACAAATTGGACTCATCTGAGCAAGGCTGCAGGGTCACAACCCACTGCACTTCACTGTCACCATCTCCAAGTGTGTGACAGGATGAACACAAGGTGCAGGATGGTCCACATATCTCAGTGGTAGATGTGTTCTGATTTTAAACCAGAGGTCACCTTGGTGCATTATTTTACCACAGGGCATTGCAGACTGCATGGTGGATATCTGTGGTATTTTTTTCTCTGTTGGGGCATTGATCCTAAGCAGACCAAGTCAGCATCAACAGCAACAGCCAGTCCCCCTCTTCCTATGACAAGGGCAAGTCTCTGTTTGATGTATTTGTGTTCCAACCACAGAATGATAAGAACTTACAGTTCCCAGGGGGATTACTCCTGAGACTGTCATTTTCCATCCAAGGCTCTTCAGCAGCAGCAGCAGCTGGTCCTGCATATAGCAACCTGGCTGAATTTCAAGGTCAAATGTAATGATGCTCCACTTTACCGAGAATTCTCGGTCATACAAGTTTCACACTGTGTGTTCCATTCCAGTTTTAAGGAATTTTGTTTGGAGTTCATCATCACTGCAGCAGAATGCATGCAAGATGTTTGCATCCTGAATTCGGTGATCCAGTCATCTGATTTTGAGAGTATTCTGATGCCTTTGAACATCAGGCATGACAAAACTGCTTGCTCAATGGCTGAATTTTACAACTTTGAATTTGAATGTCTATTCTTTGAAGGCAAATCTCAAAGAAGCAAACAATTCCTGAATAAGATCAGTCATATAAATAGTAGGCATAGCACATACAAAAACATCTGCATGTAGTGTGGATTGTGCACAACTTTGACTCTTAGTGAAGTTAAGGATCTCCTTAAAAAATTCATGAGGCATCTGAAGGGTCTTCAGTGGGGTTTTTCGTGTGTTGGAACACAAAACTGGGTTGCAGTGGCCAAAATCCCATCATGTTGCTTTCTTCACTCTGAGTTATGTGTCCTGTGCCATGGGTCGCCTTTCCTTTGCCTCTTTGGACAGGCCAAATAGCACATGCCACAGAGAGCAGATTGAAAGGGTTCGATTTGCATATGTGCAGCGGAGTATATTTTTCTAACCGCATCCTGGAGAAGACTCACTTCATATGATGGTTGCACAAGACCTCTTCTAGCTGAGACATTTCCATTGATTCTTCCAAAGGGGAATTAACCTTGGCATACATGATTGGTCATTGGCCAATAGGAAGGGTTTGACTGTCAGAGAGTGCTTTGGAGCTTCTTTTACAGATTTCATCTCCTGAATCCTTTTAGATGAACCTTGTCATTGTACACGTGGAATATCTTTTTAATTAATACAACAATGTGTATTCACCTTGTGGAAAGCATTACCAATATTTGAATAAACATAAACAAGGCTTAATTTGAAATTAATATGAAGTGGATGCAATTGCAGTAAAAATCCAGGCAAACAAATTTGTAACACAAATTAGGTTCATGAACAGTGGACAGGCAGAGGTGAATAAATGAAACCGAACACGCAGCAAAGATAATCTAAAACTCAAAAGAGTCAAAAGTACACAGCACACAGATACTGTAAATACACGATATCAGAATGTCAGAGACAGATCAAAACATCAAGTTCGAAGTAACAAAGTGGCAAAAAAAGACAAAGCTTCAGTTACAACTGACAGAGAAACACAAAACAATACTTAATGATAGATATGACAAATACATAGTTCTGCTCATCAGTACGAAAAGAATTGGATGTGCTGTGAGCATGTGACATGAGTCGTATGACTGGAATTGGTGAGAAGCTGGGAAGTGTGGTGAAGCTTCAGATAGTGGGTAAGGCTGTGACACGCATGTAATGTTTCAGTGACCAAATTTCAGGCAAATGGATCATACTTCAAGATATGCATATATTAATAACAACAACAACAACAACAACAATAATAATAATAATAAGAAGAAGAAGAATACATAAATAAAAGAATGAATGAAAAAACATGATCTGGGCTTCAACAGCAGCAAACACAATGACTTTTTATTTTGGCTCAGGCTGGTAGGTGTAAGATTAAATTTCAGTTTATGTGAAAAAATGTATTTATATTTTCTCATAATGTCATGGACAAGACTGAGAGCCAAGTGGTGCAGTATGCCATTACACTGTTGCCAGCCAATATTAGACACAGCTTGGCTCACATCCTTAAAAATAATTTCAAAGAGAATCAAATGGTCTCCTGAGACTGATATAAGGTCTCACTTCAGACGGATTGGTTGAAAAGTGTTTATAAGAATGGACTTCCTCATCCCACTGTTGAGACTCTGTAGTATTTGGATGAGTAATAATAATTGTTGTAATAACAACAATAATACAGGGATCCCTCACTTTCCGTGGTTAATGGGGACCAATACACCATCTCCCCCGCGACCGCCAATTTCCACGAAGTAGTATCAACGCCCCCTGATTGACGTATACATACATGTATATGTATATAATATCAATAAATACATATTCAACACCATAAATGCTAATAATAACAATTACACATTCAAAAATAATGCATAAGATGTAAATAAACACACTCAGATGCGGACCTCAGATAAAAATGTATGTAGTTTTGTTGGGTTGTTTTTTTTTTGTTTGTTTTTGTTTGTTTTTTGTTTTTTTGCGTAATTGCCCTTGTTTTGCGGCATTTTCCTTAACATTTCCCCCCTATTTCCCTTAATTTCCTTATTTTTTATTTTTCAATGAATATTTTTGAAAAACCAGCGATGCACTGAAGCACGAAGTAGCGAGGGATCACTGTAATAATGTAAAGAATTTCCCAAGATGAGTTTTAATATGTGGAAATGATATGTTCATGTCCTTGATGTTGATTTCCACACTGAGACAAGTATCAAATAACTATTTTCATTTCTTTTTCAGAGAAGAACGCAAATACTATATCCTTTCATTGTTACTAACTGCAGAGATCAAAGCAAGTTGAAATTTCCCTACAGGAATCCATCTGATCTGAATTCTAAGTCAAGTGCTTCAGCTAATAAACAAAACACAAAACAAAAACCAACCAAAGAAGGAAAAAAAACAAGAAATAAGAAATAAGCAAACAAAAAGCTCCAATCAGATAAGTTGAATTTTGTCCAAGTTCCTCTCCTGTCCCTGGCTTGGAGATGGTGAGAGTTGAAGTGCAGTGGATTGTGACCCCGTAGCCTTGCTCAGATGAGGGCACACAGGGATAGATAAAGCATTCTAGATTATGGGGTACAGCCATTCCTGTCATGGCTTCAACTAGTTTCAACACTCCTGACATTATCAGTGCAAACATGCAGCTTCACGTCTGCTGTTACTGTGGTTACGACGTTCTGCTTCCTAACTGCAAGCACTGATGGGTATCCATAGATATCTGCTTCTATCACCAGTGCCTGACTGCTATTTCTGGTAACTTACTTCTTGTTGGAAAAATAAATCCCATTCAAACCATGCCATATTTTTGTTCCATTTCTTTTCTGTTAAATCATGATTTGGATCAATTTTTCAAATCAGTCCTTCAAATTTGATGTAATGCTCTATTAGAGTTTGGTAGTGCTGCACTGGGAAAAGCTGTCCGGCTAGGATCTCCTGAGAACTGGAAAGTATTTGGATTTGTGTAAGGGCTGTTTAGTGTGTGAAAGTGAGATGTTTCATTAAATATTGATTTTGAGGCCCAATAGGGGAATTAGAAAAATTGCTGCTAGTGCTCTCTTGAAAAGGCTGATATTGCAGAAAAGGCAGGCAGCAACTTTGTCCAGTGTCATATTCATATCCATATTTATGTTTTGGTTTAATGTATTGAACTCCAGTGCATAAATCCCTTCAACGGCATTCTTTATAGAGAAAGGAAAGAACATAGAACATAGCATGAACACAGGCAGAGATCTAGATCAGGAACATCCTGCGGGGACACCATGGTTAACTTGACATAAAAGCTCCGGATACTTTTATATCTGTGATTCATCTTTGGCAGCCAGACCCTGGCTTACAGCTAAGCGCTGCTGTGTTGTATTATAAAGAGCTCAACTACCTTGGGACAGGACCCAGATGCAGAGATCTAGTGCCAAAGTCTCCTGTTTAATCTCTGTGTTTTTTGGCTGGGGAAAACAGCGTGACTATGTGTGCTTTTTAGCAAATTAATAAGGGACATACTTTTATCCTGACACATAGACTACACACAGCTGTTTGCCTGTTTGTTTTGTTTCTTCCAGATTTTTATTCATACTCTGTCAATCAGACTGTATACCCCCACTGCACACAGATAAATATAAAGAGAGAGAGATAGCGAGAGAGAGAGAGAGAGAGAGAGAGAGAGAGAGAGAAATGTACACTCCTTTGACAGCTCCATGTTTTATGGTCAAGAGGAGAATTATTAATAAACTGTGTTGGTTGAGTCTGCATCTCAGCAGCTGGAGCAGAAAAGGGCATTACTTCAGATTGCAGAGTAGAGCCAGTCTTCCTTCTGCCTATAACAATAACAGCCTTTCTTTAACATCTTCTAGCCAGAACACCACGACTTTGCACAGCTGTTATTGTTTGAGGCCAACGCTGCAGTTCTACCCAAATAGTATTCCTATTTGGATATAAATATAATTTGTGGTGGCTGACAGAGTTTTATAAAGTGAATAAAACTTCAGGACATGGCAGCATTAAGGGAGGGACACAGTTATATTAAACCAAAAGATAACCACATTAATGAAAAGGGAAAATTCTGTACTTCAGGAAACAATAACTTAAAAGCAAGAACTTAAAAATATGCATTCGCAGTTAATGCAAGTGGTCAAGGCCACTATGAGTGTCTCAGCTGTGTTTCCACCTTATAAGGCTGATTCTATTGTGATATTTATGAACATTCATTAATTCATGTATTTAAAATGAATCAACTTTTTTTTCTTTACAGCTGTGGTTCATTTTGAGTTTTTTTTAATGGTACTTAATAGTATAGCTCAGGGGTCCCCAAACTTTTTCCTGCGAGGGCCACATGACTTTTTCCTTCTCTGATGGGGGGGGCGATGTCATTTATTGTTTTCCAGTAAGCCACACTTAACCTTCTTCTTCTAACCAAATACAGTATTAGTAATCCTTTCTGAGACCTTCACAGAAAAAAAGTCAGGAAATATAATAATAAAAACGCTGCTTGCGATCAGTTGAGCAACCCAAAAACTGCGCGAACAGACGACTGGTTCAGCCGAACCTCGCATACAAACGTATTCTCCTGAGCTAACAATCTGCTTTTTAGCTTTGAGAGTTTGTCTACTTGCATTTGGCCTTGCAAGCGCTCATACTCGTCTTTGTGACGGGATTCAGATTGTCGGCGCAGATTGTTTGATTGTTGATTTGAATACCGCCATTGCCTCTTGACAGATGATACAAACAACCTTTTCTTTGCATTGAACAAAAAAATAACGGTTTCAATTTTTCTCTTCCATAACTTTTTCACCGTTGTTCCGTTCTATTTGACAAGGGAGAGTCTAGAGTTTTTGTTTTGTAGTGGGGTTGTTCCAGATAGGAGCACAGACGGCAGAAGGGTGGAATAGAATGTCATGTTCTTAGTGTGTATTAGTCTTGATTGCGTGGCCAGACTAAAAAAAGTACAGTAATCATAATGCGTCTCTGGTATTGTTCAGGGGGCTGGGCCAAATGTGGAGGTGGGCCATATCCGACCCATGGGCAGTAGTTTGGGGACCACTCGTATAGCATATAGTAGGTGGAGCTTATCTAATTGCCAAGTGTGTGTCAAGTCAGATCCAACACTCAAACCATTCACACCCTTACCTGGGGCAATTTGAAACAGCCAATTTACTGTCTTTGGTCTGTAATGCATGTCTTTTGACTGCGGGTGAAAACTGGTATACCTTGAGGGACGCCCCTTGTAAGTACAGGGTATATATTTAATATATGGTTTTCATGCCACCTAAAAAAGGAGCTCCTGATAGATATCGCTTGTCTGAGCCTAGACTTGCTTTTTTAATGAGTCTATGATCTCTGTGTTCGTTTGTATCTTGTGTTTTGTTAGTTGAATTTTCCATTTAATCATTTCATGTCAAGGTTGTGATTTCAGAATTTGCTCCACTTGCAAGTCTGTTTGCCCAGCTGAGCTTGACTGAATTTTCAGTTCAGTCTATTTTCTGTAACCGCTTAATCCTAATTAGGGTCGCAGGGAGGCTGGCGCCCATCCCAGCCGACTCCGGGCGAGGGCAGAGTACACCCTGGACAGCTCGCCAGGCCATTGCAGGGCAGAAACACGCTGACGGTTTTGCAGTTACTCTTGTCGAAAGTCAGCAATGGTTCTTTTACATGAACCTCACACCATAGACAGTGAGAGACATGGCTGGCCTTTGTTAACCCAGTTAGCGGCACAGGCGGGGGACAGTAGCAACCTTGTGGAGAGTGGGACTCAAACCCCCAACCTTTGGATCAGCGATCCAGCGCCCTATACCACTCGACCACCACTGCCCTTAGACTGAATTTTGTTTGTTTTTGCTTATCTATTCATTGGCGCTCAGCGTCACTATTTACAATAAATTGTTTTTTACCCCCTTGCTGGCTGTTGTCATACAAGTGAACGATTCATCACAGCCAGTCAGCATGAACTCAGCATCACTCCAGCCCTAGTGGGCTTCCTGTGGAGGATAGGCATGTACACTGGACAGGACATGGAACAACTGTCCGAGCCGTGTTCCATAATTATGGCGTTTCACTATATAATCAGATTACTTAAACTATGACTGAGAAATTAAACTTTTGTTCATAGAGCTGATTCTTGTTTATAAGTGTCAGAGTAATGCAACTAACATTATAAACCTGACATAAGGCATTCCTTTCACAGCTTTGAAAACTGATCCATAAATGAGCACCACGGCATCTCTGTGATCATTATCCGGTTTCAGCCAGCTACCTATTTCAGTCAGCCACCATGTTGGTTATGTGTGCTCTGTTCTCGTCACCATGGTTAATGTCGACTTGTGTTTTATTCTGGGTTTATTTTGTGGCATCTTCACTACCTGGTAAAGTCTTATTTTTAGAGTATGAATACTTGGCTGGTACTGACGCAGTGTAATGTTGGTGCATGTGTGCAGTGAAGAAATGACAGCACTTTGTACTGTGCTCAGCTTTTGGCATTGCATGCCTTTTCAGTAATAAAATTTAAAGTAATTGGACTATCAAGTTAAAAGAGAATGGAACTTTTTTGTGCATTAGTGGAAACCTGCCCAATTCCATGTGTTGATATGTAAATCAGAGTGTGGGGTGTAAAAGAAAGTGGTGCAGTGAACTGATGAGAACCTGGTGCAGAAGTTTGGTAATGCACTGATCAGCCATAAGATACATATACAAGTAATCTACTGCAGTGATTTTATATCTATACAATCTGACGTTTACATGGGACATCATATTTCCTCATTTTTCCCCCTTTCCATTTAATGATGCCCAAGAAAGCCTTTCCCAGGTTATGGTTCACATAAATTCAACTGTAACTGGCATTACTGCATTTATATTCATTCGTGAGTTAAACTATAAATCTATTTTCCTATATTCTCAAAAGAATGTTCAGATTTTGTAATGTAGATTCTTGCATGGTGGCTCGGACTCTTTCTATTTTTTTCTGGGAGGTTATTTTCTTGTTTAGCCCCTCCCACCGCCACAACCCTCCACCCACTTTTTTCCTCCTTTAACCTTCTGTTGCTGATTACCATACTGTTGCATCCAGTAATAATGATTTGTTTGAAGGTGTTAGTTCTCGCTCTCTCTCTCTCTCTCTCTCTCTCTCTCTCTCTCTCTCTCTCTCTCTCTCCCCTTTTAAGCTAATCCTTTGAACTGAGGCTAGATTGGAATGCACAGATTTCTGCATTTCAACACAGCTATTGTTGAATGTCTAGACACAGAAAGTAAGAGTGCCTCCTATTTTTTTATATATAACTTTCTTTTCTTTTCATGTTTTGGTAGTTAGGGCAGCTTCTCACTTTAAAATACAATTTCATGTTCATGGGATTATCCTCATGAACCAGTTCGAGTGTTTTTGCTGCTTTTATATAGTGATACGTCACCTTACGAAATTAATCCGTTCCAGAGCCTTTTTCTTAACCTGGATTTTTCGTAAATTGAACCGCATTTTACATATAAAACATGGGATTCGTCCCAAGGCCCCAATACTACGCCCTAAACCCATAAAAATTATAAAAATATACCTTTTAAGACCTTCTTCTGCTTCAATATCGTACCGATGGTAAATGGGTTTGGCCATATTCCTTTGCGATATCACTTAACTCCATTTCACGAGCCTGTTTCTTCTTCTCACTCGCACCGGAAATCACACATGCACGCTCGCGCGCGCGTGTGTGTGTGTGTGTGTGTGTGTGTGTGTGTGTGTGTGTGCGCGCACGCGTGTGTGTGTGTGTTGACCATGTCTTCTCAAAAGAGTTATAATCATACAAATATTTATGGAAGGTTAAAAGCATGAGTCAAGAAATAAAGCATGAAACAACAGTATCTCTGTCCTTTACACGCAAAGTATTCTGGGAGATTCAGCTCCATAATAGCCAATGGGAGGGAGCTGCATCATCCCTCCTAGCCAATGGGAGGTCAGTGGGGCGGTATGTTTGAACGTCATTGATGGGAGAGCAGCTCGTGCATTGTTTGAATGTTGAATGGTGCTTTTTAATGTTTGAATGGCGTGTTCGGCGCGTTTTGTAAGGAGAACTTGTTTCGTATACAGAGACAAAAAATTTTGGAAAATGTTTTTCGTAACCTGGATTTTTCGTTTGCTGGGACTATTGTAAGATGAGGTACCATGGTATACAGGAATCCCTTGCTACTTCACGCTTCAATTTATGTGGCTTCAGTGCATCGCATTTTTTTTTTTTTTTTAAATATTCATCGAAATAAAAAATAGGGAAATTAAGGAAGAATAGGGGAAAAGGTTAAGGAAAATTCCACAAATACAAGGCGAAGTATGCAAAAAAACAAAACAAAACAAACCCCCCCCCCAAAAAAAACCAACCCCAAATAAACACAGAACAAAAAACAACCCAAAATCTCATCAAAACATTTATGTGAGGTGCGCATCTGTGTGCATGCGTCTTTATGTGTGTGTGTATATATAATTTATTTATATGTTATGCATTATTTTTAAACGTTTAATTGTTATTATAAGCATTTATAGCATTGAATATGTATTTATTGATACTAGATACACATATACATGTATGTATATGTCAGTCAGGAGGGGTTGGGGAGGTTGATCCTACTTCGTGGATTTCAGTTATCGCGGGGGATCTCGGTCCCAATTAACAGCATAAAGTCAGGGATCCCTGTATATGTGTATGTGTATATATATATATATATATATATATATATAGTGGACCTTTATAACAAATATAATTTACAAATCCTTTATATAAAAATGTGTGTGTGTGTGTGTGTGTGTGTGTGTGTGTGTGTACAGACACATACACGTTTTGTTATTGTAACTTCAAGCCATTCCAATTTTGGTAACCTAGTCACCATGATTATGGGCAGATGGTTGTCTTTGTATAAAATTGCAAAAATTACTGAAATGTGGTTAATTTATTGGATTCTTTTGTGGTAGAGCTTTGTGTTTGATTCTAAACAAAATTTGACCATATGGGTAAATAAATAATGGCAACAGTGGTTCTACAATCAGTGGATAAATACCAGAGGCAGTGGGAATGCCTTGATACTTTCTTGTTGGTAAAACATTGCAAGCCAAACCATTTCAACAAAGTCATGATGAGTATAACACTGTTTTTTGAAAAAAAAAAAAAATTAATCTGTCACGTGTTCCCCTGAAACCTTTTTCTGAGGTTCTGATTGACAGTGGATATTCAGAGTGTTAATTGAACCATACATAGAGAGAATTTCTCCCTGCTTCGAGCCTGTGAGAATCATCTGAATAAGGGTTGGAAGAAGTGGACTTCTGCATTTTTTCCTCTGGGAGGCACAACTTTAATGTTACTTATAATTCCTGATCCCCAAGCAAATATAAAAAAAACCCTGGTGTTATTAAGAAACTAAGAACAATGAAATGGTATAGCTGTTTTTGGAATCCTTGTAAAAAAGCAGCTGTGTTCTCGGGTGCAGTTTTACACTATGAATCATCTCAGAGTGTAATTACAAAGCAGGAGTTACATCTGCCTAACCATATAAAATGTGGATTTTGAGAATAAGTTCTCAAATCTATAATTTGATAGCAGTCATCTTATAAGTTATTTGACAAAGTGCTTAGTTCTCTATAAAGCTCACGAGGAGGCAGGAGCCTATCTCAGTCAATTGACTGAAGGTACCCCCTGATAGCTTGCAAGATCACAACACACACACACACACACACACACACACACACACACACACACACACACACACACACACACACACAAAACGATCCATGCTCACATTCACACCTACGGCCAATTTGGAATAATTAATTTGCAAATCTTTGGAGTGTGGGAGGAAACCAGAGTACCCAGATGAAACCAAAGAAAAATGTGCTAGCTCCACACAGAAATACCTGAGCTGAGGACTAGAACCAATGACCATCTTATTGTGAGTTGGATGGGTTAACTACGATGCCACCGTGCTGTCCTATCATTCTTCATATATAACCGAAAGTTCATCAGTTCATTTTCTGTAAGCGCTTAATCCTAATTAGGGTCGTGGAGAGGCTGGCGCCCATCCCAGTTGATGCTGGGTGAGGGCAGAGTACACCCTGAAAAGCTCGCCAGGCCATTGCAGGGCGGAAACACGCTGACAGCTTTGCAGCCTTGAAACAGAAAGTATGTTGAATTTTTTTCTGAACTGTGGGATCCGTTGTGTGCATTGCTCTGTCCAAGATAAAATTAAGTTCATATATTCATTTCAGGATCAAACACTGAGATCTGCAGGTTTTAGAAAATTTAGAGCCAACAACAGTAACAGAGCATGTACACAACTATCTCCATCTGTTGTATATGGTGTGTATATGTATATGCACATTTACCATAATGCACTGTGACCCTGCTGAGGGTCTGGACATGTGTGTGCACATGGACAAGAAAATATACAGATGAACCTCACTAACCTTGCTAGTTAGCAGAGCTGAGACAGAATCATGCATGGTGGAGTAGTGGTTAGCATGTCTGCCTCAATGCAAGAAGGTCCTGGGTTCAATTCCCAGCTCAGGTGTTTCTGTGTGGAGTTTGCATGTTTTCCCCGTGCTTGTGTGTGTTTCCTTCCACAGTACAAAAAATGCACAGCCGGTTAATTGGCTGTTTCAAATCACCCCTAGGTGTGAGTGTGAATCGTTGTGAATGTTAGCCCTGTGACGGCCTGGCAAGCTATACAGGGTGGACCCCTTCCTAGCACGGAGTCAGCTGAGATGGGCACCAGCTTCCCTGTGACCCTGATTAGGATTAAGCGGTTTAGAAAATGAATGAATGTATGCAAGTTTCAGTGAACCCTGCAACGGACACAATGATACTATCACATGTTGCATTTTTTTTGTGTGATTTGTGAAATTTTGTGATTTATCCCATTCAAACACATTATCATGGATGTCCACTTTCTACGAAACAGTAGTACACTGCCAAATTATTGCTCATGCACAAGATAATTCCTCTGGTCATGCAGTCCTATTGTTGATATTAGGGATTCAAGGGCCACCAAAACTGTGCAGCATAGATTCAAGAAATTTAGTAGTAAAGTAGAGAGTAATACAGTATTCTAAACAATACTTCCCAATTTTGCCTCCATAAGTCACATGACTTGGTAGGTATCATCGAAATTGCCATTCGTCCCCATGAACTATTTGCTGATTTTTTTTAATCTTCTCACAATAAATCATTTTTCCTTTTGGAGCGTTTAAGACCATCATATGAGATTTTGAGCTAATTTATTAGGATTTTACCAAAAAAGACGTTCTTCTAAATATCTTTACTGATTTGCCTTTTCCTTACTTAACTTATGAAATAAAGAGCGGGACAGAAAGAGACTGAACAAGCTGGTCAGGAGGGCCAGCTCTGTCCTAGGCTGCCCACTGGACTCTGTGGACGAGGTGAGTGAGAGGAGGATGGTAGCAAAGCTCACATCCATCCTGGTCAACAGCTCTCACCCACTGCACCAGACTGTAGAGAAGCTGAGTAGCTCCTTCAGTGGACGACTGAGACATCCTCAGTGCAGGAAGGAGCGCTACCCCAGGTCGTTCATTCCCACCGCTGTCAGACTGTACAACGCCACTTTGTAACTGTCTGTGAAAATACCGGTTATGTGCAATAAAAACCCCACGCACTTTAATCAACCACATCTACCCCACTGACTGCGAACCATATCAACCCATCTACTCTGCCCTCAGATACATTACACTTTAATATAGGCCAGTCTATAAAGTCGTTCCCTTCTTTTCTTTTATTGTTTATTAATTTATACTATTTATGTATCTATTTATTTATTTACTTATATAATATATATTGTATTTGTATCTATTTTTGCACCCCCTAATGATGATACCTCAAGAGCCTGTAACAGTGAATTTCTCCATTGTGAGATTAATAAAGCTGTATCTTATCTATCTTATCTTATCTTAAAAGCTCATGGCCACCACAAGACAATGAAGTGACATCATTTTGTAATTATAATGCAAATGAGTGCATATCATTCATCGCTTCATCAATCAATCTGAAATTTCTTGTTCAGAATGACAAGGTCTCTATAATGCTCAGACTTTGAAAGCAGTCTATTCAAATCATTCTACAAGCACTTAAACATGCTGATTTTAAGCCAATTTTTAATTATGTGAAAAAAAGTAATTCTTTTTTCATGAATCGTAATTTATAATAATGCAAAATTTAACTTGTAGGGCCCTGGACAATTATGTCAATCAACAGCACAGGATAAATTGCTTCATCAGAAAAAAAACAACAACAAATAATAATAATAATAATAATAAAAGTAATGTATCAATCAAATTGTAACGGTGACATAATTTCTTTTACATTTAAATATTTAAGTTATTGTTGCTTCCAAACATTTGTTTAATAGAATTTTAAAGCAAAATACAAATCGGATCCAGAAACAGCCTGCAGTCTGTCACTTTTGCTGTACAGTTTTCACCCCTGAAGTGAACTTTTGCTCCTCTTCAAGAATATTCATATACCACCTCCACCCACCTTGCACTAAGTTTTGGAGTGAGAACTGAGTGTAGGTGGTAAGAGAATACAGAAAAAAAATATTCTTTTTATAGAAAAGGAAACAGAAACATTTTTAACCTCAATGTTCTTTAATGTTCAGACATTACATACCACGCTGGCTATTGGTAGCCTTTGAATCTCATTCAATATAAAACAAACCTGAAGCTGAAAACTTTTCCCCCCAAGCTAGTTTATCTGTGCCAGCAGGAGATGTCTAAGGTTCTGAGACTATTCTTTGTTCAATGATCCATTTGAAGGTCAGAAATAAAGAACAAAGCCCATTTTTAGATCTAGAAACCTTGGGCACTGGACAGAAGATGTGAAAATGTAATAGATAAATTGTGTGTGTGGGGGGGGGGTGAGAGAGAGAGAGAGAAGAAAGTGGGGAGGGAGGCACTGCATAAAGATCGAATGAGATTGAATTTCATTCCACAGAGACAGACACAAAAGGATGAAAAGCTGTCTCTGTGTCTTCTGACTATGAGTCCAATATCAACTTCTAAAACAATTACACTACTGTCTCGTGACACTGCACACTGCACTCTGTGTGTGTGTGTGTGTGTGTGTGTGTGTGTGTGTGTGTGTGTGTGTGTGTGTGTGTGTGTGTGTGTGTCCAGTTCACTGTAGATGTGGGTAAAGAATGAAGAAAGCTGAATAAAAATGGAGATTTAATGAAAGCTAAGCTTCTGATTGATTCAGCTGACTGCGAGAATGCAGGAGTCTTTGTATGAGTCTGTGTTTACTAGCTATGGCTCATATTTTTTTAAAGAGAAAACTACTTTGAGCAAAGGCAGATTACGAGATTATGAGATATACACTGTGAATAAATGAATAAAACAAATAATGCACAGTCAGAAATGAGCTGTGATCCATTCAGTGGTCACAGTGGATCTGAGGATTTGCTTTGAGGCTGCTTAGCTGGAAGCACTGACAATATGGACAAAGACACTGAAGTATGGTGATTTTTGCCAGCTGTGAAATTTGTTCCATAAGGATAAAAGGACATAGGGTGTGTCTGAACATTTTCAGTAAAATTCAATGGGAACATCACCTGTGTGGCATAAATGGATATGCAAGAGCAGTTCTTGAGTGTAAGCTGCTTATGCGCATTTGCATTGCACACAATGTGTTATCTTCTGACAGTGGTGCAGGTGAAAATATATGCTGTGCCTGCAGGGAGTTTTTCTACTGCATAGTCAAAAACAAGTGGTGGTTTCAATAGGAAACAAAAAAACTTGGGATTATTGTTATTGAGAGAAACTGGAACTGTCAAGGTGACTCCATGCTCATTTCAATAGGTAACAATAATGTTGGTTTTATGAAGAGAAAATAATTGTTTGTATTACTAACCTTCTGGTTAATCCCCTTAATCAATACATTTAATCTCAATCACTTTTTTAACCGGATTATTGACAAAAATATGGTAAAATTAAAATAAGTCTTTTCAGCACAAAACTAAATACCGTATTCGACTTGATAAGTGCCCAGGGCGCATAAAAATTGGAGTGGGTGGGCGCTTATTAAAATGTTACCAGCGGAGTGGAACGGTAAGTGCTTATTACCAGAGAGGTGGAAAACATGCATAATAACAGAACAATAAAAGGGTTTTACTGGTATTTGTATCATTCATTTTATGGTATCAACCGAACTACTTACATGAAAGCTTAAAATAAACAGAAAACAGCATAGTAAAAAAAAACAAAAAAAAGACCCTTTAATTTTCCCTCCCAAATCGAGCCAATGAACATGAATGTCAACTTTAGCATATGGCACTTTAAACCAATCAACACAAAGGTCAACTTTAGCACATGGCACTGAAAAGCACATGGCCAGGAACTTCTTTAAATGTATGAAGTTAGTTAACAGGACAATTGGGTGAAAAATACTCATCATCACTGTCTGATAAGTCCATATCTGGCTCATTCTAGCTCCATTCATTCAGAGCATCCCATAGTTTTACTGTAGCAGTTTCAAATGGTTCATCGGTTGTTGGACATTTACCAAGAGAACACTGCAAAATATTTTCCTGATTTTTAAAGCACGGCGAAACAATCAAATGTGTTGTTATTGATGAACATTATAGACATTCCCCAGTAGCAGGGGGTCTTGAAATACTGTGTAAACTCATTTTTACATGCAGTGAACGCCTCATTTTACTGTTACAGAGACTGATCGAATAAAATTGGTAAGTGTAATCTACCATTTTGCTCCCAGTACATATGGGCGGTTATTAAATGTAAATAAAAAACACTGGGTGGGGGGATGCTTATTGGAGCAGGGCGCTTATTACGTCGAATACAGTAAGTAAAACAAAATAAGAGTTCAACCAACGCAACTAAGTTATCGAAGGCCGACCAAGTCTCTCACTGTCTGTGGTGAGAGGGATGTAAAACAATCATTGCTGACTTTCATCATGAGTAGGCTGCATAGCCATCAGAGTGTTTCTGCCCTGCAGCGGCCTGGCGAGTTGTACAGCATTTACCTGTCCCTCGCCCAGAGTCAGCTGAGATAGGCACCAGCCTCCTCATGACCCTAACTATGATTAAGTAATTCAGAAAATTAATGAATGAATGAAAATAAAAGTTAATAAATGATAATAAATATTAGAAGGCCTGGGTTTAATTCCTGGGCTTGGACTTTTTTGTGTGGAGTATGCAAGTTCTCCAAGTGCTTGCGTGGATTTCTTCTGGGTACTCTGGTTTCCTCCCACAGTCCAAAAACATGCACAGTATGCTAATTGCCAGTTCCAAATTGCCCTAGGTGAAGTGTGATTGTGAATGGCTTTAAATGCGGTGGACCTGTAATGGTCTGGTGAGTTCCTCAGGGTATACACTGCCTTGGCCTAAAGTCAGCTGAGATGGGTGCTATCCTCCTCTTGAGCCTAATTGGGATTGAATGACTGAGAAAATTAATAAATGAGTGAATGAATTATAATCCATGCTACCAATTTTAAGTGAGTAGAATGCTATCATTTTAGGAAATTTTGGTACCAAGCTCTGTGAACTTCTTTATGTAATAGTTCTTAAACCTCTTCTAGTTTTACTGCAATATTTTTAGCTGTTGGAACATTAGCTTTTCCATGTGTGGTATTTTTTTCAAAGCAATACAGAAACATTTTAAAATATATTTTTAAAAATGGTGGATTGGTGGCATAGTGATTCACACATCCGCCTCACAGTACAAAGGTCCTTCATTTGAGTTTCGGGTTTGGTGAGGGAGTTTGCACATTCTCTCTGTGCTTGCATGAGTTTCTTAGGGTACTTCAGATTTCATTTACAGTCCAAATACATTTTAGACTAACTAGCTGTTCCAAATTTCCCCTACGTTTGAGTTGTGGGTGTGAATGGTTGTGTTTGTAGTGGTCATGCAGTGAATTGGCATCAGTGTCATGTTTTACAAATAAAACAATTAAAAAAACCCTCTCGTTTTAGTTTGCGTTTCTTTTCTTTTTGTAAAATAATAATCCTATACTAATGACAGTAATGTTTATTCATTTATTTTCTGAACTGCATAATCCTGATTTGGGTCGTGGAGAGGCTGGCGCCCATCTGGAAGAACTCTGGGAGCAACTCTGTTATCCTCATGGGGAGGACATCATCGACAGTTTCCCCGAATGAATCAAAGACGACATAAACTTCTGTGTAGAAAACACTGTATGTATCAGGACTGCACAGTGTTTCTCCAACAACAAACCCTTGATTAACCCTGACATAAAAGGCCCTCTTTAAGGAGAAAATAAGGAGTTTTAAGTCAGGGAACAAGGAGGAGATAAAGGTTGTACAGAAGAAGATGAGTTGAAGATCAGACAGGTGAAGATCCACTACAGGATGAAAGGGAAGGATCAGCTGCTGTAGAATAATACGAGTGGAGTCTGGAGAAGCCTGAAGACCATCTATGGGCATGAGGAACCAGACTCCCAGACTAGGACTGAACAGAAGGTGGTGAATCATCTGAATCTGCTCTTCAACAATTTCGATTAGTCACCTAACCCTCCCCCGGCATATCATCCCTGCTGTAACCCTCCTCGTCAGCACCCCCTAGATTCTGTTCCCTCACTACCCTCACACCTGCTCCAACAGCATTCAGTTTACTGCCAGCCACCTCTGCTACTTCTGCCCCACTCCTCACAACAATACCTTCACCTCCTCTTACAACTCCAGCACCTCCCACACCTTCAAGCCCTTTCCCCTGTGCTCCAATCTGCCCCTCTCTACTGACCAGGTGAGGAAAAACCTCAAAAGCATCAAAGAAAAAACACCTACAGATCCAAATGGGCTCAGCTCAAGGCTCCCCAAGTCATGTGCAGACCAGCTGTGTTGGATTGTGGACCATGTTTTTAACCTGATCTTGAATCTGGGAATAGTTCCACAGCTACGTAGAACATCCTGTATGGTATCAGTGCCAAAAAACACTGCATGAAAGGACCTCAACAGCTACAGACCACTGGCACTAACATCACACCTGATGAAGACACTGGAGCGGTTGGTCCTCATCCATCTCCACCACCTGTTATCACATTAATGGACCCACTACAGTTTGCCTACCAGCCTGTTATGACGCCATCATCTTCCTCTTACACTCAGCTTTTTCTCACCTGGAGAGGCCTGGAAGCACTGTGACAACCTCTTTGTTTGATTTCTCCAGTGCTTCCAACACCATCCAACCTCTGCTTTTGAGGGACAAGTGGTAGCTCACCGGAATGACTTACCACCTCACATCATGGGCATCACCTCACCACCTGTTCACAGTATGTGAGGACTAAGAACTATGTCTCAGACATGTTGGTCTGCAGTACAGGGGTCCCTCAGGGGACAGTCTTGGCTCCTTTCTTGTTCACCCTGTACACAATGCAGGCCTCACATATAACACAGCCACCTGCCATTTACAGAGGTTCTCTGATGACTCTGCCATTTTCTGACTCATCACAGATGACGATGACAGGGAGTACAGAGAACTGATCCATGAATTTGTGCACTAGTGCCAATGGAACCACCTCCAGATCAACAGTGTGACAACTAATGAACTGGTGGTGGATTTCTGCAGGCACAATCAGCGTTATCTGAGACCAGTAAATATCCAGGGAGTAGTACAAAGGCCAGAGCAGACTCTTATCTGCTAAGCAGACACAGGTACTTTGTAGTGCAGAAAGATCTCTTTGCCATGGTGGTGGTATCAGCCATTTTCTTTGGAGTGGTCTGCTGGAGGAGCGGTATCTCTATCACTGAGAGGAAGAGAACAAAGCTCTCATTACTGAGAACAAAGCTCTCATCACTGATGGAGAACGACTCCCTTCCCCATGCAGGACATCATCACAGCAGTGGGCAACTCCTTCATTGACAGGCTCCTTCATCCCAAGTATATAAATTAGTGTTATCAGTGCAATAATCAGTTCTGATATTCATCTGACCAACTTCATTTATATACATGCATTATGTATTATGCATATGTACACACACATATATATATATATATATATATATATATATATATATATATATATATATATATATATATATATATATATATATACAAGGATCCCTCGCTACTTCACGCTTCAATTTATGTGGCTTCAGTGCATCACGTTTTTTTTTTAATATTCATCAAAATAAAAAAAATAAGGAAATTAAGGAAGAAAAGGGGAAAAGGTTAAGAAAAATTTCACCAAAACAAGGCCAATTATGCAAAAAAAAAACCCCAAAAAATCCCAAATAAACAAAACAAAAAACAACCCTAAATCTCCCATCAAAACTACATTTTTGTGAGGTGCGCATCTGCGTGTTTGCGTCTGTATGTGTGTGTATTTATATTTTATTTCCAAGTTATGCGTTTTTTTTAATGTTTAATTGTTATTATAAGCATTTATAGCATTGAATATATATTTACTGATATTATATACACATATATATGTATGTCTGTCTGTCTTCCTTTCGGCTTTTTCCCTTTGCCTCGAGATTCGCCACAGCAAATCATCTGATTCGCACGTTTGATTTGGCAGAGGTTTTTTACGTCGGATGCCCTTCCTGTCACAACCCTTTTTAGCAAGGGACAGAAACACACTGACGACTTTGCAGCTACTCTTTACGAAAGTCAGCAATGGTTCTTTTACATGCCTCTCACCATAGTGAGAAACATGGCCCGCCTTTGATAACCCAGTTAGCCGCACTGGGATATATATATATATATATATATATATATATATATATATATATATATATATATATATATATATGTATATATATATACTGTATATTTAAAATCGTCCTTATTTATACAGTTTTCTACTTAGTGTACAGTTTAACCTTGCCCTTGCCCAGTGTTGGCTGAGATGGGCGTCGGCCTCCCTGCGACCCTAAATAGGATTGAACTGTTCAGAAAATGAATGAATGAATACTATTTATTGATGTACTATTTTATTTTTCTTGCCTCTCTACCTCTGTTTGTGTATCTACCAACTTTGCTGCTGTAGCACTGAGAATATCTTCACTGTGAGACAATAAAGGATTATCTTTTTCATTCATTCATTTTCTGAACTGCTTAATTAGGGTTGTGAGGAAGCTGGTCCCCATCTCAACCAACTCTGGGTGAGGACAGAGTACACACTGGACATCCCATCAGGTCATCGCAGGACAGAAACACGCTGACAGCAATGCAGCCGTCTCTTTACGAAAGTCAGCCAGGGTTCTTTTACATGCCTCTCACACTGAGAGACATGGCTGGCCTTTGATAGCCTAGTCAGCTGCACTGGGGTGACATTAACATAATATGCAAAAAAGCGAACAGTCAGTTCTCAAAGTACATCTGCTAAAAATGGGTGAAATGAGCAAACTGAATCTGAAAAGGATCTGAATGACTTTCAAAGGGACACATTGTAGTGGCTAAACGTGTCTGCTAATCTCAGCAGGACTTGTATGGTGTTTCTGGAATATAATGGTAGTATCGATCAAAGGTGGTTCAGGGAAAAACTTGTGAACTGGCAAAATTGTCTCTGAGGTTTACTGATACACGAGGGGAGCAAAGACTAGTTAGTACCTCAAGTGTGATCTTAAAGAGGAGCTACACTAGCACATACACTAGCACATACACTAGCACATACACTAGCACATACACTAGCACATACACTAGCACAATGCTGGTTATGGTAGAAAGATATCAGAACACACAGTACACTGAAGCTTGATGTGTAGGGAGCTACATTGCTGCAGACTAATAAAGTGGTGTTAATGTTATGGCTGATTAGTGTATATTATTTGGAATGCAATTTGAGAAATAAAACAAGGGAAGCATAGTGGTGTACAGCTACTGGCTCACATCTCAAGAGACCACTGTACAAAACATTCCATGTTCCCTTGTGTTTGTATCGGTTTATTTTGGGTTTTCCTCCACAGAACATGACAGTAGAGAGACTGGCTACTCTTGTGTGTGTGTGTGTGTGTGTGTGTGCGTGCGCGCACTTTGTCCAATAATGTGCCACCCTTAGTGTTTTCAGTTTTCTCAGGATAGGATAGACTTTAGACAAAGAGTTTACTGATTACTAAAAATAAATTATTTAATGATCTTAAACATTTATTAATGTCTCAAAACACACACACACACACACACACACACACACACGCACGCACGCACGCACGCACGCACGCACGCACACACACACACACACACACACACACACACACACACACACACACACACACACACACACACACATGCACAGTATACAATTCTTTTAGTTCTTTTGTAAAACCAATACTAAAGAATCACAGTATTCTTGGGTCACAAGCTCATAGCATTTAGCAGTAGATAGTTTTAGAAACAAACAATAACACACAAAGCTATAAAATAATAAAAATATAACAAGATTCCATGTTTAGCTGTTGGTCATTTTGTGTTTCCTTTGTCATTATGTCCCTGCATGTGTGTATGAGAGGTGAGAGCGACGAAAAGAGAAAGAAGGTTGTTTAACCAATGAAAGGATTGGTTAAACTTTCCATTTATATTAAAAAATCTATCATTCTTGCTCTTCACAGAGAGAGCGACACACACACACACACACACACACACACACACACACACACACACACAAGAACATACATACATAGAGGCTTTACTACAGTCAAACAGAGGACATTTGAAAGTCAAACAAAGCTAACTATATCAACATGGTCTCAGAGGTCATGCTGCAGGTGCTTTCTCCCTATAACAAGTGGAATTAAAAATAATAGCATGTCTTGTTTCACCAGTTTGATGTCTTTGGTGGCTCAGTGGTAAAGGCGAGCTCAGGAGAGGTTCATGACCGAACACTACCAAGCTGCCATTTTTGGACACTTGACCAAGACCCCTAACCCATTTTGCTCCAGGGATGATGTGCTGTAGCTTACCCTGTGCTCTGATCCCAAATTCTTAATAAGTTGAATATGTAAATAAAATAATTTCAATGTAGGGTATATATATATACATATATATATATATATATATATATATATATATATATATTTATATATATATATATATATATATATATATATATGTCTGTCTTCCTTTCGACTTTTTCCCCTTTACTTGGGAGTCGTCACAGCGAATCATCTGATTCGCACGTTTGATTTGGCAGAGCTTTTTACATCGGATGCCCTTCCTGTCACAACCCTTTTAGCAAGCGACAGAAACACGCTGACGACTTTGCAGCTACTCTTTACGAAAGTCAGCAATGGTTCTTTTACATGCCTCTCACCATAGACAATGAGAGACATGGCCCGCCTTTGATAACCCAGTTAGCCGCACTGGGGGGGACAGTGACAACCTTGTGGAGAGTGGGACTCTCCACACACACACATACATATATATATATATATATATATATATATATATAGAGAGAGAGAGAGAGAGAGCACATAATTCTTCTTCTTTCTCTTCTTCTTCTTTTACTTCAGCTGTGATTGTTTAATGCTACATTATAATCAATGAAATCAAATGGTACAACTATAGTGTACATTTCATCATACATACACACACACACACACACACACACACACACACACACACACACACACACACGCACGCGCACACAAAATCAGTGAACTGTGAAAAGGGCTAAGAGAACTTACACCCACGCAGTAAATCTGCTGCTTTACTCTGATAACAGTCATGCAGTTTTTCTTTTTTTATAAATATCCTAGGCTTTAATTTAAGTATTATGAAAAAAGTTGACGCCTGAGTAACTTTAAGAATCACTAAATTCTTGCATACAAAAGACCGTTGTGTGTTGCCAGGCTTTGAACTGACATTTTACCTTTGCACGGATATGTTGTCTTTAAAAATAGCAAAGGCAACAGAAAAGAGGAGTGAGCCAGAGCATGCTCCAGCTGTCACATCCACACAGATGGGAGCGAAGGGATGGGGTGAGGGGATGTTCAGGGATAAAAGCAAACGGTTCCTTTGAAGTTGGCCCATCAACTTTCTGTATATCTTTGTTATTCATCAGAATGTCATGAACTGTAGTGTGTGTGTGTGTGTGTGTGTGTGTGTGTGTGTGTGTGTGTGTGTGTAAGCATGTTAGTATGCTTCAGAAATACCTCTGTCAGATCAAGGCAGTAGGATTTATATACACACATGGAAAAAAAGTGGAAAGATGACTAAGATTATTCACACACACTAACCCCCACCCCCCAATCGTTTTTTTCTGTCTCTCAAGGTACAACCATTCTTAAACAGACTATTGTTACTGACATATTAACAAGAACAATTTTAAGTACACAGGATTTCTGGGAAAATATTACCCTGGGTGAATAATGCTTGAATCAAATTGAAAAATATTCACAGTTTGTCACAGTCAGATTGTATTTGCCTGACCTGCCTCTGTAATTGTATATACTGTATACAGGGTGGCATGCTGGCGTAGTGGTTAGCACATCCGCCTCTCTGCAAGGTTCTGGGTTTGATTCCCAGCTCAGGCATTTCTGTGTGGTGTTTGCATGTTCTTCCCGTGCTTGCGTGGGTTTCCACTGGGTACCAAAGTTCCCCTACAGTCCAAAATCATGCACAGTAGATTAATTGGCTGTTCCAAATCTCCCCCAGAGGTGAAAGTGAGTGTGAGTGGTTGTGAGTGTTGGCCCTGCAATTGCCTACTGAGCTGTCTACACTGTACCACGCCCTCACCCATAGTTGGTTGAGATGGACACCGGCCTCTCCATGACCCCAATTAGGATTACGACGTTCAGAAAATGAATGAATGTGGAATTTGTACACACACACACACACACACACACACACACACACACATTATATTTTATATATATATATATATATATATATATATATATATATATATATATATATATATATATATATATATATATATATATATATATATATATATATATATATTGGCTAGGGGGGAGCTGCATCTTCATAATATCCATGATGTTTTTCGTGTAAAGGACAGAGTTGCTGTTGTTTCGTGAATTTTTCGAGTGTGCTCATTGCAACTTTATTTCTTGGCTCAGGCTTTTAACATCGCATAAACATTTGTAAGATTATAACTCTGCTATTTTGGGCTTCAGTGCATTGCAAGTTTTTAAAAAATATTTATCGAAAAATAAAAAATAAGTAAATTAAGGAAAAATAGGGAAAAAGTTAAGAAGAATGCCGCAAAACAAGGCCAATTATGCAAAAAAAAAAACAAACCCAAAAACAAAAAAAAAAACAAACAAACAAGAATAAAAAACAACCCAACAAAACTACTTATGTTTTTATGTGAGGTGCACATCTGAGTGTGTGCACTCGCATCTGTGTGTTTGTATTTCTATATTATTTACATTTTATGCATTATTTTTGAATGATTAATTGTTATTACATGCATTTATAGTGTTGAATATATATTTATTGATAATGTATATACATATATATGTATGTATATGTCAGTCAGGGGGGGTCGATCCTACTTTGCAGCAATTGGTGATTGCGTGGGAGGAAAGTGAGAGATCGCTGTATGTATGTATGAGAAACATTTCCTTTCAGCTTTTCCCCTTCATCAGGGGTCGCCACAATGAACTTTTCGCACGGTTGATTTGAAAAATCCGCATTGGCATAGGTTTTTACGTAGGATGCCCTTCCTGACACAACCCTTTAGCAAGGAACAGAAACACGCTGATGGCTTTGCAGCCTTCTCTTTTACGACAGTCAGCAATGGTTCTTTTGCATGAACCTCTCACTATAGACAGTGAGAGACATGGCCCGACTTTGATAACCCAGTTAGCTGCACTGGGGGGACAGTGACAATCTTGTGGAGAGTGGGACTCGAACCTCCAACATTAGGATCAGCGATCCAGTGCCCTATACCACTAGACCACCTCTGCCCCTGTGTATGTATGTATGTATATATATATATATATATATATATATATATATATATATATATATATATATATATATATATATATATATATATATATATATGTGTGTGTGTGTGTGTGTGTGTGTGTGTGTGTGTGTGTGTGTGGGTGTGTGTGTGTAATATTTAAAATCTAATTTTAGTTTGCTTTTGTTTATGTTGTCTTTTAGTATGTAATAAAACTGAATGATTTTCAAAGACAGGATTGGTTGCACAGTGCTTTACTTGAGGTAAAATATGCAAAAAATTAGCTATTAAACTATTTATCATCTAGGAATTATTCAGAAGAATCTACCTTGCCTGAAGTAAATAATTGTTCATACTGTATAATACCTGTAGTACATATCATACTCAAGGTTGTTTTAAAATAAAAATCAGTAATATGTGCCACTAATGTGTGTGTGTGTGTGTGTGTGTGTGTGTGTGTGTGTGAGTTATTTTCGAATCTCATTATTCAGGTTTGATTTTTGGTGAGTTCTTTGGAGAACATTCACGTTTCACATTAACAATTTACTTATTCTTTTTTTTAATCATTTGCCGAACTGCCTAATACCACTAAGGTCATAGGGATTCTCGTGCCTACCTCATTTGACTGTGGGTGAAGGCGGGGTACACTCTAAGCAGTCCACTGCAGGGCCAACACACTCAAATACACGTGCGTGCACACACACACACACACACACACACACACACACACACACACACACACACACAATTTGGGCAATTTTAACAGTCAAATATCCTAATGTGCATGTCTTCAGATTGTGGGAGGAAACTGGAGTACATGGAGGAAACTCACATTGGCGTAGTGAGAACATGCAAACTCCACATAGAAAAGGGTGGATGTGCTAACCACTAGTCATCCCATAATTTACTTTTAAAAATTAAAAAATAACATAAATTTCAAAAAAAGGTTTTAATTTGTTCACATTTGGGGCATGAGGTTTTTGCTGTTAAGACATTAATAGTTTATTTTAAAAGCTTTATATTTCAAGTTTCACATGTGTAGTTTTTTTTTTTTTTTTTTTAACATTTTTATGTTGCATTTGAACATGTTATGAACTTTTTCTCTGTAGGACCTGTGATTTATTCTTTATCACACAGAGGTCACAGTGAGACATGCAACAGTTTCAGTAAGAATGCTTTGTTTAGGGCTGAATACAAACTCAGTCCAAGTCACTTTTGCAAGTGGTATAAATTGGATGTCTTGAAATCTATGACAATAATATGGTTAAAAATCAGCAGGAAGGACTAGAAGTAGAAGAGGAGAGTAGTACATGGACCTGGAGCAACAACTAAGGTGGCTTGTCTAATGTTTTTGATCAGATATTAACATCTGTGATTTGCAATGCTGAGATTTGTTGTGTTAAGAAAGAAATCAGATTTATCCTGATTTGTGACCAAAGTTAGAAGAAGTTAGATTTTAATAGGAAGTTCAGCAAATCTGAATCCCAAGGAATCAACTTGGTGTGAATAAACCAGCACAAGATTCTGACTGAGCATGGAGCTCTCATGACTCCCAATTAAAAGGAGAGGACAGAGACAGAGGAGAAGAAAGAGCGGGGGATGGAAGGTTAGGTAAACATTACATGGAAAAGGTCATGCCCTTAGTCAGGACTATCACTGAAGCACAACCAGGCAGCATTCCTAAAAACACACCACCCAAATCCTTTCTTCTTTGTGTCTTCCCCCCACACATATGCAAACCAACACACATTTTACACACTCACATATACACAGATATTGTATACACTATACATTATATATTATGTACCATACATATTATATACCAGATACAGAATAAAGCACACACACACACACACACCCACACACACACACATACACACACACACACACACACACATATATTTATATATATATATATATATATATATCTATATATATATATATATATATATATATATATATATATATATATATATATATACAGTGAGTCGTCGACTTACGACCGCTTTTGGTTCTGGCAGACCGGTCGTAACTCGATCTGTATGTCGACTTTCCATCCAAATACACTCATGCCAAACAAAAACAGATGAATAAATCTTGCCCATTTAAATCTATACATCAATTTTCAATTTCACGTCACTGTGACACTCAGCGGAGAGCCAATCCTTTCTGTACTCCACTGTGTGGGAGAGTCCCATAGCTTCAAACTCCAATTTTATTGGATTATAACAACAGCCACAGACTGTGCGTGTTGTTTGGGTAAAGAAATAAATTTCCCTCTTTTCGATCGGCTCATTTCCACGAAGCCAACCACAGCTGGCAAGCAAACACAAATGGACAGACATGGAAAACCTTCAACCTGCAAAGCAGCTAATTGCCAAAACTTGGGACGCGCTTCTTGTCACATAAACACTGCAGCGTGTGAGTCCAATAAAATTAGAGTTTCAAGGTATCGGACCCGCCCACACAGAAAGGATTGGCTCTTAGCTTCGTGCCACAGTGACGTGGCATTGAAAGTAGATGAATAGATTTGCTCTGAGCAGTTAGAAAATGAAGCTGCATCATCTCCTGTTTGGCCTTTTAAGATGCTGACGCCGCCGGAAGCGCAAACAACTGTCGCATGCAACACTCGCACTGCACTGCCATGAATCATGCTTCATCACTTTTGCGGTTGTAAAGTCGATCAGACGTAACTCGCATAGGTCGTAAGTCGACGACTCACTGTATATACGGTAAATATATATACAAAAAATCCATAAACATATGTAAATATATGCAAACACACACACACACACACACACACACACACACACACACACACACACACACACACACACACTTATATTTATCAGCTGCATTTGTAAGCTGGACCATTTGTGCTGTTTTTTTCAATCAGACATTCACAAGGCAGCACGTAGTGTGATGTATTCCTTCAGACACAGTCATGTGTTCAGTCTTCACTAAATATTCATAACAAACTTCATGATAGGGATTAATGAAACATTGACCACTGCATAGTTGTTAATGCCAGACAGGCTAGTTTAAATATTTCAGAATCTCCTGATCACCTCCTGAGTTTTTCACATGCAGTATCACAGTCTCTGGGTTTACACAGAATATTGTGAAAATTAAACAAACAAACAAACAAATATGCAGGCGGTGGTGGTCTCGTGGTATAGGGCACTGGATCTCTGATCCAAAGGTTGGGGGTTCAAGTCCCACTCTCCACAAGGTTGTCACTGTCCTCCCCAGTGCAGCTAACTGGGTTATCAAAGGCCGGCCATGTCTCTCACTGTCTATGGTGTGAGGCATGTAAAAGAACCATTGCTGACTTTCGACAAGAATAGGCTGCAAAACTGTTGGCGTGTTTCTGCCCTGCGATGGCTTGGCGAGCTGTCCAGGGTGTACTCTGCCCTTGCCCGAAGTTGGCTGGGATGGGCGCCAGCCTCTCCAAGATGCTAATTAGGATTAAGCAGTTACACAAAATGAACTGAACTGATGAACAAACAAATATCTTTTAAGTGGCAGTTCTGCAATCAGAAAAGTATTGTTGATGTGAGAGGTCAGAGGAGAATAAACATACAGTACCTTTTTTTTTTTTGTTAGAGTTGACAAGAAAACTACTGTACAGTAACTCAAATAATCTCTCCTTACCGCTGCAGTGGAATAGAAAAGCCTCTCAGAATACAAACTTTATACACAAAATACCCAGAACAGTCTTGCTGGATAAACTACAACAGCAGATGAACGCATGGACAATCGGCACAGACATACCAAACTGGAAAGCTAAATTGAATAGGCCACCCAGTCTATGTTTGGTTGTCTTCCCATTTTCTATACATTTCACAGAAGTGATCTCCGGATGGCAAAGTGACGTAGTGAATATCACATCTGTCTCACAGGAAGGTGATTCCCAAACTCTGGTGTTTCTGTGTGGAGTTGACATGTTTTCCCTGGGCCTGTGTGGGTTTCCTCTGAAGAACTGTTTTTTTCTTACAGTCCAAACACATCCACACAGCTGGCTGTTCCAAATTTCCCCAGATGTGAATGTGAATGTAGCATGTGTGTTATTCCTGTGATAGTCTGGTGAGCTGTTGAGTGTGTACCCCACCTTTGCCCAGTGTTGGCTGAGATAGGCACCAACCTCACTGCGACCATAGTCGGATTCACAGTTTGGCAAATGAGTGATAATGAGAACTAATACTATACTCATTTAAGTATTTTTTTTGGGGGGGGTTGTTTGCACCCAATCTCTCACCATTCTGTATAAACTCAAACTGCTGTTGTGTGTAGGAATCCAAGGAAATCAGCAATGGATGAAATACCAGAATAATTCTGTCAGGCAGGAACAACCATACCACAGATAAATCATTCAAATGATATTTTCACTGTTTTAATGTTTGATTGATTGAACCTGACCTTGTGCCTGCCTGATTTTATTCTCCGCACTGCAGCCAGGTGACTGAAGGATTGCATGAATGAACAGGTGTACATCTATTCTCAATAAAACAGTTGGCTCATGCATATCCATACTCAGGGACTAGGATTGTCCCATTCTAATATCTTACTTCTCTGTTATAGAGCTTTCCTTGAACTGCAGGGTTTCAGTATGAATGTGAGCATAAACTATGAATTCTCATACCTTTATTCTAGAAATATTTCTCTCTGAATCATGTGACAGCATTTGTCTTTTAAAGCAGAAAATGTAGGAGTGGAAAAAAGCAATAAAACTAAAAAAAGCAATAAAGAAATAGAAAGGGCAAGAAAGTGAAAATGAAATGGGATAAAATTCCCCGGGTGACTGTAAGTATGCCCCGCTACATATGCAGAGGATGGAGTTGAGATGCAGCTCACATGGCAAGGAAAGATATATTTACTACCAACTTGGCTAATTATTACTGACAGTCAGTTGGTCCATCCACCTGCGGATCCGTCAGTTGATCCCATTCTGAATTTTCTATGGTCGCTGGTTCAGTGCTAAAAGGTCATTATGTGTCCTATATTCAATATTTATACCAACAGGAACAAAACATTTGCAAACTCACTCACACCACAGCACATCTTCCCATATGGGGGATGTAACATTTGCTGAGTTATGCTTTCTCTCTCTTGTCAATCACAGTGGATGCCTGTGAGCTCAAACGGATATGCAGAAGTGTGTGATGCAGTATGAGCGACAGTTCTGAAAACATGCAGCTAGCTGAAAAGGAAGTGTGTCCCAGCCTTCAACAGATTGCTTGCTTTCCTGGTTAGTAGCTGTCATATGATCAGGAAAAATTAGTGATGGTGACAGTTTGACAGTTAACAAATGACCAAATCAAAGAGTACAGTGAGTGGAGAATTGTTTGAATTTTTGAGGGAGTGTTAGATTTTCACTTTTGATTTTTAATACACTGAAAATGAAGAGAAAAATATGTGAGTACAGTGGTACCTCACCTTATGAAATTAATCCGTTCCAGAGCCCTTTTCTTAACCTGGATTTTTCGTGAATTGAACCATATTTTACATGTAAAACGTGTGATTCGTTCAAAGGCCCCCAATACTACCACTTAAACCCTATAACAATTATAAAAGTATACCTTTTAAGCCCTTCCATATCGGACCGATGGTAGACGGGTTCGGCCATATTCCTTTGCGATATCACTCAACCGCATGCCACGAGCCCGCTTCTTCTTTTCACTCCCACCGGGAATCACACGTGTGTGTGTGTGTGTGTGTGTGTGTGTGTATGTGCACGCGCATGTGTGTGTGTGTGTGTGTGTGTATGTGTGCGCGGGGGTATGTTGACCATGTCTTTTTAGCAGAGTTATAATCTTACAAATGTTTATGGAAGGTTAAAAGCTTGAGTAAAAAAGTAAAGCAATGAGCACACTCAAAAAACTCATGAAACAATAGTAACTCTGTCCTTTACACAAAAAGCATTATGGGAGCTGCAGCTCCATAATAGCCAAAGGGAGGGAGCTGCGTCATCCCTCCTAGCCAATTGGAGGCCAGCAGGGCGGGATGTTGGGAGATGTAGTCAACTCGTGCATTGTTTGAATGTTTGTTTGGCTCATTTTAATGTTTGAATGGAGCGTTTGAATGTTTGAATGGTGCATTTGGCGCGTTTCATAAGGAGAACTTGTTTCGTATGCAGAGACAAAAAATTTTGGAAAATGTTTTTCGTAACTTGGATTTTTCGTTTGTTGGGGCTATCGGTGGGTGAGGTACTACTGTACATTGTGATTAAAGAAAAGACATTTTCCATTTTCAAGTGCTTGGTTTCAGATACCTATTCAGCCATTATCTTACCCCATCTGGTCTGAGGAAAGGGGGTTCATGGTTAACAATGCTGACAACTTTATTTCTACAAGTTTGGGTATTTATTTGATAACAGCTCTATGTTTAGTAAAGAAGCTTATGATTGGTGGTTTAAAGGAAGCACTACATTTCTCAATTTACATAGGATAGGCTAGTTACAGTATAGGCTCCAAAAGAGATGTGGCTAATTACAAAAAGGGTTTGTGCCTAGTTTTTACCGAACAGGAAGCCCTATCTGTGCCTTGATCAGGGTGGAGTGCAATAAAATGTTCAGTGCATTTACCATAACTGGGTGCTCGGGGTGTAGTGGTTACAGTGCTGTGCTCATGGTTGAGAGGTTGTGGGTTTGATACACATCAGACCCACACTGTGCACAGACATCTGGCCAACGTCCAAAAGTGTTCATCTGTCCACCCAGCAGTATAAATGGGTACCAGTAAAAATGCTGGGAAGGTAATTTGCAATGGAGTAGTGTCCTATCCAGGAGGACTTGAACTCCTAGTTGCTTAATGCGACAGACACCAGGGCAAACTTGGGCTTTGATGAGCTGCTAGGCTTGAATGTGAAAATCCCAAGAGACGTTTTTTTATTCATCATTGCAAAATTATACTCGAATAGTGTACATTTATAGATAGCAGACATTTTTGCATAATTGAGTACTTCTGTAATGTTGCACGCATGGTCCCAGTGATCATGTATATAAAAAAAAAAAAAAAAAAAAGGCACCACTTTCACAGTCATTGCTTTAGTTGTAGTCTACAGTGTTCAAGGTGAGTTGTTCAGGGTGTCCCCATCCTTTGCCAGTTTTGGCTAAGAAATGCTCCAGCTTCCCACAACCTCAAGACAATTAAACAGTTCAGTATATGGGTGATTGAAGTTCTGAGTGCTTTATTTGTCCCTCAGGCTACTAGAATTAGAGCCAAGTTTCCATTATAAGTTTGGGACCTTTTTTGTTAGTTTGTTTTGGAAACAGTGCAGAAAAACACAGAGATATTATTGTGTGTTAAAATGTTTGAGAACAGCATAAAAAAGAATAATACTGTATCTCTGTGCAATCCTCGCCATGCTTTCACTCCAACTGACTTGCTGGCCAAAAATATTTGCCTTTTCAAATCTATGGTCACAGAGGCCACCCATTCTCTCTCTCTCTCTCTCTCTCTCTCTCTCTCTCTCTCTCTCTCTCTCTCTCTCTCTCTCTCTCTCTTTCTCTCTCTCTTTCTCCATGTGTGGCTTTGGAAGAGTTTGTGTATTTGTCACTTCTGAAAAAATCTAAAGCACACAATCTGTCTTCACACTTCGTCAGCAATTATGTGCTACAGAGCATTGTTGTCTTCATAAAGCAGACCACCGCGCCTTCTACAGAACCATAATAGCTATGTCTCAGAACATGAAAAGCTGCTGAAAGAGATGTGTGATTCTGAGTGACTCATATCTCCAGCCTCCTGTCTGCCAACTCATTGAACAGATCCCAACAGGGGGAAATTTCAAAACACGCCAACCTGTCTGCATGTTGTCTTGAATGGAGGCACACATTAGCAAGCCCATGCAGGTCTAATCTGCACTGTCTGACTCCTTCTCCCATGCTGCTATCTTTCTCCCCAAAGAATAATCTCTGAGCCAAAAAAGAGGCATTAGTTCTTACAGGCTGCAAAAATGAACTACCAGATACACTGAAGAAGTTAAAGTGCTGTAACACCAAGCTTGTAATCATGTCACACGTGACGATACTGACCTTGTCATCACAACGACTTACAACTATGCCATTTTCTTAGCTAGTGAACTCAGTTTTACGATATGAGCAGCGTGCAGAGTAGCACAAACCACAATTTACATACAAATACTGTAGATGCATTACATTGGCTCAGTGCAAATAAAAAATATGTACTTATTCAAAAAAAGCCCAAGGATACACACATGCTTCACTTCACTTATCCCTTAACATCCGGAGATGTCATTGGGGAGCCTTCATGGCGAGACTTGGACTGATTTGGCCTGGCGGCGCCCATCCCTCTCCAGGTCGTAGAAACACGCTGACAGCTTTGCAGCCTACTCTCTGCGAAAGTCAGCAAAGGTTCTTTTACATGCCTCTCAACATAGACAGTGAGAGACATGGCCTGCCTTTCATAACCCAGTTAGCTGCACTGGGGGGACAGTGACAACCTTGTGGGGACTCGAACCCCCAACCTTAGGATCGGCGATCCTGCCCCTTAGCCACTAGACCACCACTGCCCTAAGGATACACACATGCTTGTGAAACATTAAGTAACTTTAACCAAGAGTGTAAAGGCAGAAAACGGCTATTACATGTGGATTTAACATTCAACATGCTAAATTTGAATGATCGTGACCCTACTGTCCTGTTTATACACTGGGATCCCTCACTTTCCACGGTTAATGGAGACCGAGACCCACCGCGACCGCCCATTTCCACAAAGTACGATCAACCCCACCTGAGTGACATGTACGTACATGTATATGTGTATATAATATCAATAAATACATAAATGCTATAAATGATTATAATAACAATTCACTTCACTTCACTTATCCCTTAACATCCGAGGACGTCGTTGGGGTGCCTTCATGGCGAGACGTGGGCTGATTTGGCCTGGCGGAGCCCATCCCTCTCCAGGTTGTAGAAACATGCTGACGGCTTTGCAGCCTACTCTTTACGAAAGTCAGCAATAGTTCTTTTACATGCCTCTCACCATAGACAGTGAGAGACATGGCCCGCCTTTGATAACCCAGTTAGCTGCACTGGGGATAATAACAATTAAATATTCAAAAATAATGCATACACATACAGACGCTACCCAGACGAAACCATGAAATATGAAGGAGAACAGAAAGATTCTTTTCAATTTTAATAGAAACTGACACTTATCCTCAAGCAAGAGTGTTTGCTGTTTCTATTCTGAGTGAAAGCTGAACAGTTCACTTAAAGGTATACTTAGAGATGAGAAACTGGATGGGTTGCAAATGTTACCGACCATCTCTGTGCACCACGGTGCTATCATGTTCAGTTAAATACAGTTCATGGCAAAATTCAAAAAATTCTGTAAATTTGATTTATATATTGAATAAAATGTAGACCTCAAGTGTGTTTATAAGACTTCGATGCCTTAATACAGACAAATCAAAAGATGCATTCCAGAATCCTTTACCATATACGGAAGAGTGTCTAACCTCGGGTGAGCAGGTGGTGTTATATTGGAAAACACACATGTGCACAGCATGATTTCTGCACAAACTACGAAGGTCAGTGTAGGTACTTCACTTGCATGTCGTGGTTGATTAAGGGGTGGTCAGTGTTTGTGCAAGGCTATGGCGAGCAATTTTCTCTAAATTAGTCCTACCGAACTAAGTTCCAAATGACAAATCCACACAGATCCTTTGTAGTGATATTCATCAGTCGCCTCATTCTGGTTATGAAACTGATTCATAATACCATCTAAACTGGGTTTATATCTCAGAACTGTTTCTCCCTGCTCAGTGCGATATTCTTAATAAGAAATGGTTTATTTCCATAGTGATGAGACCCGTGCAAATATGCAAGCTCCTTGTGCTGGAGATGATTTTTGAAGATTACGCAGCTAGATCAGCAAACCTCACCCCTCCAGGATTTACGCAAATTCACTGAGCATGTCACGCAGCACAATTTGTTTTCCAAGTCAATCATGCAAATGGGGAAACAAATCTGAATTCTGAATGTGTGGTAAGTGAAACCATTTTTAAACACCAACATTCTCATACATGGCTTAGAGAAAGGCATAAATGAAATAATATGTAAATGCGTCAAATATTTTATAGCGATTATTGTTCATTTGTGTTTGTTCGCTTGAAAACCTGCCAAAAAGTGATCACGTGTATGTAAGTATTTGACTTTGACATTGATAAAGAGTATGTCTGATAGACAGAGAGGGAAATAGATAGTGCAGTTAAAGCCAAAGTGGATTTCACTTAGCCTGTTGAAACGAGAAACTGCCTGGCATTTATATACAGTAAGTATGAGCATGTCTTCTTATCTGACCTTATCTGATGGAAGTGCAGTTTTTCTTTCTGTCTACCAACTAAAACTCAGCAGTTGTGCATAAACCAGGACTGTTTCCATGTGACATTCCAAATGACTGTTTCAGCAGCCAGCCATTAGAGGAAGCCATCCTTTGCCTCAGAGTTTGTTTATAAGGACATTGTGGGCGGATGACTGTTTTTGAAATAACACCCAAACCCACATGCGGTTTGGATAAGGCTGCGTGAAGATTTGGCGATCTACCTTATATTAGTGTGCCTGCCTGCCAAGTTCCAGCCATCCAAGTGTAACTAAGTGTCTTTTTCTTCTCTATTTGTAATGTGATCAAATCATTCACGCACATAAAATCTGCTGTCCTGCACTTTTAAAGAATGCCAAATGAATACTTAAACTGGCAATCCCAACCTAGTGGGCATGGTAGCGTTCTCTAAAAGCTAATTAACCTATTCTCTCAAATTTCCCTTTCATATACCATGCGTTCCCTACAATACTCACAAAAATAGAGCCATCAGTAAAAAGCTACAGTCATTTTTGTTAACACAGATTTTCTTTTAACACCTAACACCATTTTAGATTCAAGAAAACTTAAATAATAAATCAAAAGTGTGTTAAATATGAAGAATTTGTATATTTTTAAACATAATTTTAAGATAAATGAAAAAAACAGATGCGTGATTTATAGATTGACAGAAAAGCCTGGGTAAACATCTGGGACTCCAGCCTTTTAAGACTTTGCAATCCTGATGACATTGCATGCATAAATCATCTTCCTCTGGAAGTGTGTTTGTGTCTCCTGCGCTGAGAGGAAAACAGAGACATCCCTGGGACTGCCTGCAGACTGGACAACATCCACAATCTAGTAAATGTACAGTACTGTATCCGTTATAATATTGATATCTTCCCTGCTCTGACACACCTGAATAAACTATTATGTGAATTCAAAGACAATTTCTAAGTCTAGAAATGTGTGTGCTTAGTAAGTGCAGATCAGTCCTGTGTCCTGTAGGAACCAGCTGCATCAGTCACAAGGGTTTCATTAATTTTAAACTACCCAACTGTCTGCGTCCAAAATTTTCCACTTTGGTGCAGATGTAAAACCACTTCTTAACATTCATTCTTTCTATAAATTTATCCATCCTAATTAGAGTCGGGGCTATCTCAGCTAACTCTGGGTGAAGGCGGGGTACACCTTGGACAGCTCGCCAGACCATCACACTGCCAACACCTGTACAATCATTAACACTCACACTCACTCCTGGGGTGATTTGGATCAGCCGATCAGCTTACTGTCCATGTATTTTACTGTGGGAGGAAACTGGAGTACCCGAAGGAAACCCACGCAAGCACGAGTAGAACAAACTCCACATAGAAACACCTGAGCTGGGAATCGAGCCCAGGCCTTCTTGCTGTGAGGCAAATATGCTAATCACTATGCCACCATGCAGGCACATTTATTAAGAGTTTTCTGATATATATATATATATATATATATATATATATATATATATATATATATATATATATATATATATATATATATATATATATATATCCTTTTGGCTTTTTCCCTTTTACTTGGGAGTCGCCACAGCAAATCATCTGATTCACACATTTGATTTGGCAGAGGTTTTTACGTCGGATGCCCTTCCTGTCACAACCCTTTTTAGCAAGGGACACACACACACACACACACACACACACACACACACACATATATATATATTTTTTTTTTTTTTTTTATGGCTGCAAGTGCAGCACAAAAAACAGTCCTGTGTAAAGGCCTAAAGCCCAGGTTTGTCCTGAAGCTGTTCTAAATTAGACCCATTGCTGACAGGAAGAACATGCAGAGAGGCCACAAGGCCATACCATTTAAACAAAGCCCAGATGGTCCTGGTCTCTGGAATGACCGTGGGGCAGTGTAGTAAACAGGCTATGTTGCAGGTGGGGGTGGGGATGTTGTCTGAGGGACACTGATTTGGTCTGCGGGACATGTGTATGGATTAGTGATGGGAACCAATCAGTAACAAAGCTCAGACGTCGATAGGGGCACATATGCAAACAAACCAATGGTGCCTTTGATTTCATCCCCTGTGAAGTCCTGCTGAAGGGTGTATTTTAAATGAATAAAGATGGAGACAACCTTTCCCCAAAGCTTGAACAAGAAGGTCGGGAAAGTGTGTGTGTGTGTGTGTGTGTGTGTGTGTGTGTGTGTGTGTGGGTGTGTGTGTGGGAGACAGAGAGAGAGAGAGAGAGAGAGAGAGAGTAACTGCTAAATCCCTACTGTCTCAAAAGAAGATATGACCCTACATATCTACCAGATAAACATTATAATTATAAGGTTTGAGCTGGTTAAAAAAAAAGGTAAGTCTGTTGGGTTTTTACACCTGAGTCTCGCAGCTCATCAGGCCGGTGCTTATCCCTGGTTTCCATAGCATGAAGCGACCAGGGGTTCAACTCCCCCTGGATGGGACGCGAGTCCACAGCAGGTTACCTTCACAGTATATTTTTACTGGTACCCATTTATACTGCTGGGTGAACAGAGGCCCACTTGTGGTTGAGACCTTGCCCAGGGGTCTTAGCACAGTGAGGGTCTCAGTGGGATTTGAACTCACAACCTCCCGATCATGAGCACAGCACCCTAACCACTACACCACCGGCCCCACAGTTAAAAAAAAAAAAGGAATAACATTATTTAATCACATACAGGGGAGTGAGCTGTATCAGGCATGCCTAACCACAGACCAGCCAGGCAGTGTTAATGTTATGGCTGATCTCTATATAAAAGGCATCAACATTTTGACTTTTCAGATTGCATAACTTAGTAATTTACATTTACAGTGCCACAAATATATATACGTGTGTGTGTGTGTGTGTGTGTGTCTGTACATTTAAAATTCATATTTTGTAAGTTAAGAGTTTCCATTTACAGTGAATGGTGATTATAACTAAATAAACCCTTTCGAGTGATGCTGGTATCCTGACCCCCCTGTTGGAGTTGATTTCCCTGATTTAAAATATGCAGTAGAAGTCTTCTCTACAACCACGTAAAAACTTCTGCTAGGATCTTCAGTTACGGCTGCATTCATTTTCTGAACTACTTAATCATAATTAGGGTTGCAGGCCAGACACACAAACAGCCATTCAACAATAACACCGAGTTTCAATATGGAACCACCAATCAATCTATTGTGCATATTTTTGAACTGAGGGAGGAAACTGGAATACCAGGAGGAGACCCACACAAGCATTGGGAGAACATGCAAACGCCACACAAAAATGGCCTAAGCACAGAAATTGAACCTGGACCTTCTTGCTGTGAGGCAAATGTGCTAACCACTGCACCACCAGGCTGGCCTCTTTATTTAGGGCATTGCACATACATAGTAAACATTAGAAATATGTAATCGTATTATGATTTGATGGAAGCCACAATGTTAACTTTCTTCTTCTCACTGGAGACTTGCTAATGTGCCAGAATATTTATATACATGTTGCCAAACCAGGAGACCAACTTGTCTTGGACTATTTTCATGAAACATATGTAAGGCATTTACAGCCGAACATTACTTTTTCCACAGGCACACCATACAGCTGTGGGTGATCTGTGATGGTTGGGTGGCAGAGAGAAATTTATAAAACCAGGTTTGAAAAATAACCATTACGGTTTTTCTTAATATTATGCAAGAAAAAGAAAGAGTAAAGCAAAATATATACCCACTTGTTTTTTTTTAAATGAAATCCTGGTGCCAATGCCAGCCATTATTTAAAAGTTTCTTGATATGTGGTTAATGTTCAACCTTTGAAAAATTACACACTGCATTCTTCAGAAAACTTTTAAAAAATGTTACCGGATGGACCAAGGATAGTCTCAGGAAAAATCAACAAAGATATAAGTGTGCTCATCATAAACCAAAACAGATGTGAGTGTGGACTGGGAATCATTAACTGTGCTTTGATAATTTATCCTTGGTCTGGTTTTGAGGAGCATCTCCTTACTTTCCTCTACTCATCACCCAGAATAACTAGAGGACCCTGGACTTGAGCTAAACCAAAAGCACAAATAAACTAAACTCTTAATGGGGTATAAATCAACAAAAATGGTGTTCTGATGAGTGAGAACCAAAACTTTAAATGTCCTGCAATGCAAAAGCTCCTTCTCTTGCTATCTGACGTAAGTACTCTTTTGGTACACCAGATGGCTTGAACCATTTTTTAGCAACAATAATACCAATTAATGCTAGTGAGATGTTTAACTGGTATTCATTGTGGATTTTACAATACTGACCTTATTCTCCAGACGTAAAGTAAGGAGCCAGTCTCCATAGCACAGTTAATACATGCAGCGCTGAAATAAAGAAGTACTGTCTATGGAGCACTGAAGTAAAACTGCATTGTGCATGTTCTGCTATAAAGAAAGGAGCCTTACATGAAGTATAAAAAGAATTGCGTTATTGAGAATGTATGCATGGCATTGCATTGTTACAATAGATCTAGTGTATAACACTGAGAGAACTGTTCCTCCAAGCGGAGGAAAGAAGATTCCAGACAAGTACTGTAGTGTTCAGCATAGTGAAAAACTTCAGTTCCACTACATTTAATATGGCATGTAAAAATGACAGCTTTATATTTTACATATATATATATATATATATATATATATATATATACATATATATATATACATATATATACATACATATATATACATATATGTATATATGTGTATATATATATACATATATGAGTATATATATATATATATATATATATATATATATATATATATATATATATATATATATATACATACATACATACATATACACATATATACACATATATACATATATATATATATATATATATATATACATACACATATATACATATATACACACACACATATATATATATATATATATATATATATACATATACACAGACAGTATATTATATATATATATATATATATATATGTATATACATATATGTATATACACACACATACATATATGTATATATAAATAGAACTGGAATGTTATCACAAGTTTGTGATTTAATTTAGTTAAATAAAATTCAGACTTCACAAGGCAACATCCTACAGCACACTTTCAATTCAGCGCACACTTCCACCACTTCATTAAGGCCATGAATGAAATTGTGAGGCTATGGAGGATAATCAAAGATGTCCTTTGATGAGTCACTGACCTTTCAGCAGTATGAATATTACCACGAACATCACCACACTCTGCACCAAGGTTCACTGGCACAAAGTTACACTCAGACTCCTGTTAATCCAGATGTAACCTTCTGTTTATCAAGTAAAGCATTCCAATAAATAGACATTCACCCATCTGGTACTGAGTACAGTATTCCCACTGGGTCTGAAATGGAATGAAATACTGAATCTGTATTATAGATCATATATTACACATTTTCCAATTCTGAGCCACTGATGTATTTTACAGCACATTTTTTTACTGGCCCAAATCAGACCTAAAAAAAATTAAACAAATGACACAACATGTCATAAAATGCACAGTCATCACGTAGCTGATGTTTTGCAAAAGTTGGCAACAAAAGCTCGTAAGAAGTCGCCTAGTTTTCAGGTTTGTTTTCAGGATTGGATTGGTATTGGGGGGCTTTATTAACAATAATTTAAGCTTATTCTAAATAGAAAGAGTGGGATTACTGTGTACCTATTAAAAATTAAGACAAAAAAAAAACGAGCAAAAGCAGCATACATCAGCACTTACACCTGCCTTCAGTGTGTTTACAATTACTCCTTTTCTCATTAGAATATGCATCGGGTTTCTTGAAAAATTAAGACCTTTTGGAAATAAAAAGTAATAGCATACAAAACAAAGTGTAGCTTGTGTAGCCACATTTAAAGGATTGTCCCTACAGGAGGTAGCTAGTCCAGCTCTTCAGAAGTCACACTGAACACAGTTCACAGGGCGCATGGTGTAATGGTCACCTTGGTAACTAGCAATCCTCATCCATACTAATGAGACAGCAGGAGCCACGTGAGGAAAAGAACACACAAACAAACAAACACGCATAAAAACAAACACGTTACAGTTTTGAGTGTTTTTCTTTGCAGTACAAAATATGCTGATGGATTGTGTCTATCCTGCCCTGCAGTATCCCGGCATGCTCGTCGGACAGAAAGCCGAGCTCACCCGCCAAAGGCTCTCGTTCCCGGTAGAGCTGCAGCAGCCGCGCGCGCGCGTCCCTTCGCCGGTGGAGCTCCGCCACGCGCCGAGCGGTTCGCCTCCTAAACACGCACACAGAGCCCAGCACCGCACTGTGATACTTCTCCCACATATCCAGCACGCGATAGCCGTGCACGAGTCCAGCCTCGTTGTCGATGAACACCAGCGTACCACGAGGAGTCCTGAGCAGGTTGCTCGCGTCTCTCTCCATGGCTTTGGCGTCCCACTGCAGGCTAAACAGGTTGCTGACGAGCCGGTCGAAGTTGGCCGTGATGTAGTCGAACACCAGCAGGTCGCTCCACTGCACCAGCTCGAGCAGCTCCGCTTTGGGTTTGGTTTTGAGCTCGCGCTGGATCGGTCGCAAGCCGAGTCCGGACCGGTGAAACGGACCAGGCACTGCTGTGAGGCTGAGATCGGCCACCCACTCGCTGAGGGACACCACGGCGCTCGGGGTCCACTGGAGAGCCTCCATGTGTTTCCTCACGTGTGTCCACTGCTCGCCATCGAGGCGCAAAAGCGCGAGCGGCGGCACGTTGGTGATCCCGAGGAGCGCGGCCAGGTAATAAGAAAGCGTTTCTCCTTGCACCTGCTCGGGGTTGATACCGTAACGAACACACGCACGTGAACCGTCTGAGAAAGTCGCCAGCTGGTTGGACGTCCTGCCGCAGCCCGGCTCCAAAGACACGACCCGGCCGGAGCGGACTCGCTGTCTCCACGCGCGTGCGTCTTCCTCCACGAAGCCCATGGACACCCCATCCTCGAGATGATGACTCCAAAAGATCCCGTCCTCTAGAAACCGCTCGGTTCTGTTCCCTGCCCTGTGAGGCTCGTGCTCCGTGGGTCCAACCCGAAGCCCTGGATGTTCCCTCTCGAATGAACGTGGATCTCCTCCGCTCGTGTTGTGAACGGACTGGAATTTCGCGTCGGTGGGAACAGCAAGTAAAGCTCGAAAAGTTCCGGGGAGCTGTGGAGACGGGTCGGGATAGGCAGGACGCACGCGGTGATCTCGGGGGCTCCGCTTGTTCCTCTCCAGCCGCTTCTCCAAACCGCTCCAGATGTACAACACACCTGCACACGTGCACAGCAGCAGCAGCAGCAGCAGCAGTGCCGCCAAGTTCACCCAAACCGGCCTCATCACGTCCCAAACCGAACTCACGGGTCGACCTGCTTCCCAAGCGTCTTCATCTAGTCCATCACTTCCAGATCCACCATTCACGATGCTGTCAGAAACTGGCGCTGCTCACGCGGCATTGCTTCGCGGCTCCTGTGCGCCGAACGATTTATCTCCATTTATTCTCAGATTTCCCAAGAACGCAACGGAATCTCGTGCCACTGAACCGTCCATTCATCCGGTCAGTACCTGATCACGAGCTCGTATTGTGCGTGTGCGTGTGTCCGGCTCGCAGATGTTCAGTGCGCTCTGTCGGCGTTCATGTCCTTCTTCCTGCTTCATGAGCATTGACTCCAGCTCCGCTCCGCTCCGCTCCGCTCGGAGAAAGAGCCTCGGTCACGTGACCAGGGGAATGTGTCGGTCGGCCAATCAGAAGGCGGCGCTGGACGCACCGGCAGCAGAGCGCAGGGTGCAGAGAGACCGGAGAGCTGAGTGCACTCCCATTACTTCACGCGCCAACGTGTCAGGATGGTACAAACAAAGGAAGCACACCAATCTGACACACCAAACTACTATATTATTATAAATATTTCACCAGAAGACTGAGAAAATTATCTTCCCATCCAATAAAGTATGAGTGATATCTACATCAAGTTTCATTTCGTCAGTAAAATCTGAAACGCATCCTAGTCCTGAGCATGTAAACACTCTGCGGTACTCGCAGGATTAAGTCCACGTTTCTCTCTCCTGTGACACATGCAATATATCCAAGCAAGAGAAGTAAGTTTACACGTCAGAGTTTCACCCTGTGCTGTGTGGAGTAGAACCTGCTGTGAGGTCCTGGTCAAGTCTGTTAGGTTTTCAGAAGTGTGCTCAAGAGCGCCCTCCATGCGCCATTGTCCCTTATTATACAATTAAATGCTCTCTAATGTTGTCAAGAGGGGGAGCAAAGCACATCAGGTGGATTTGTACACGTCATTAACTCCATTAACAAAAAAATGTGCATGCAGTTTGATGTCATCAAGCACAGAAACAGAATAGAATCATTTTAACAAAATATGTCTGACAGTCAAATGGGCAGTGGTGGTCTAGTGGGGGCAGTGGTGGTCTAGTGGTGTAGGGTCCAGGATCGCTGATCCAAAGGTTGGGGGTTCGAGTCCCCACAAGGTTGTCACTGCCCCCCCCCCCCCCCGTCCCCCCCAGTGCAGCTAACTGGGTTAGCAAAGGCCAGCCATGTCTCTCACTGTCTATGATGAGAGGCATGTAAAAGAACCATTGCTGACTTTCGTGAAGAGTAGCTGCAAAGCCGGAAGGGCATCCAACTCATGCGCACATCCAACTTCCCTGAGAAAGGGAAAAAGCCGAAAGGATAAAACAACAAAAATCTGACTGTCAAATAACAGGAAGCAGACATAGCCTAATGATTAGAGAAGCAGCTTTTCGGCCGAAAGGTCACAGGTTCCATTCCTGAGTGTAGCGGTGCACATACATGGCTGAAGTGGCCGTGAGCATGGCACCTAACTTTCTCTGGCCACCCTCGACGTGTGCGGCAGCCCATTGCTCCAAGTGTGTATATTCTCACTTTGATGGGTTAAATACAGAGGAAAGAAATTCCTTTATGGGATCAGTACAGTATATCAAAACTAACAAAAAAAAAAAAAAATCAAATAATAAGGTGGCATAGTGATTAACATGTCCACGCCTCACAGAAAGAAGGCCTGGGTTTGTTTCCCTTCCCCAGATGTTTCTCTGTGGAGTTTGCATGTTTTGCGTGCTTCCATTGGTTTCGTTTGGGTAGTCTGGCTTCCTCCCAAGGGCAGTGGTGGCCTGGTGGTAAAAGGTGCTAGATCGCTGATCCTAAGGTTGGGGTTTTGAGTCCCACTCTCCACAAGGTTGTCACTGTCCCCTCAGTACAGTTAACTGGGTTATCAAAGGCCGGCATCAAAGGCCAGCCATGTCTCTCACTGTCCATGGGCAGAGGTTCATGTAAAAGAACCATTGTTGACTTTCGCAAAGAGTAGCTGCATAGCTGTCAGTGTGTTTCTGCCCCTTTCTAAAAGGGTTGTGTCAGGAATGGAATCCCACGAAAAATTTATGCCAAATCAAACATGCAATGATTCGCTGTAGTGACCCCTGAGAAAAAAGGGAACAGCAGAAAGGAGAATAAGAAGACTCTGGCTTCCTCCCACAGTCCGCAGGTGAACTGGCTGTTTCAAATCACCCCTAGATTTGAGTGTGATTATGATGGTTGACTTAGATGGGTGCCAGCTTCCTTGTGACCTTAATTAGGATTAAATGTTTTAAAGATGAATTAATTCTAATTTATATGATAATGGTTATAACTATGAGGTATGAGAATAAACATGTATTTGTAAAAGGTGTATACCCAGCTAACATGCAATGTTTTTTCGCGACGTTCTGGCGACGTTACCGGCGAACGTCGCGGGAATGTTTTTTCGCGACCTGAACGTCGTGGGAATGTTTTATGCGACGTTCAGGCGACTTTGACCATGAACGTCGCAGCGATGTTTTTTCGCGACGTTCTGGCGACTTTGGCCCTGAACGTCGCAGCGATGTTTTTTCGCGACATTCTGGCGACTTTGGCCCCGAACATCGCAGCCATGTTTTTCGCGATGTTCTGGTTACCACCGAATGTCGCAGGGATGTTGTTTCTCGATGTTCAGGTGACGTTACCAGCAAAGGTCGCGGGAATGTTTTTTCGTGACGTTCTGGCGACTTTGGCCCTGAACGTTGCAGCGATGTTTTTCGCAACGTTCTGGTGACGTAACCAGCGAACGTCGCGGGGCTGTTGTTTCTCGACGTTCTGGTGAACGTCACGGGGATTTTTTTCTGCAATGTTCTGGCGACTTGGGCCCCGAACGTCGCAACGATGTTTTTTTTGTGACGTTCTGGCGACGTGAACGCCACGTTCTAGCACCTCACGTATTCGGATTTGGATATAATATTACCAGATGACCAGTGACGACGGCACTAATTGTTACACCGGATTTGCATCGATCTCAAAAATGACCCATTTGACTTACAAAAAGGCGAAAGTCCACCGATTGGCGGAAAATTCCCATCCGTGACAGATACACCCGAGCCTAGGACTCGAACTCAAGACCTTCTTGCTGTGACGCAGACGTGCTTACCACTACACCATGGTGCTTAGCATGTTAAATTTAGAAATTAGACACTACAACTGCAGTCATTTGTCACTGTCATTAAAGATATATGATAATGTGTTACATTCTTTTCAGTGTAGCCATATAAACACTTGACAGATGTAGGCCTGCATTTCCTGTAGAATATTTCTGGAAATTACCAACCAATGTGATTTGTAAGGAATAAAAAAGTGGTAGTGCATAATTCTGACATACAAGATACATATATGCAATCAAATTAATTTATTATAGCATGGGCCAGATACAAAGCCTAATTTCACTTTAACTCTGTTCAGAGGAATGAGCAGACAGTGACATGTGGACTTCAGGATGAAATACCCAATTACTACACAAAATATGAAAGGCATGTCACAGACATATAACCAGAAGTGTCTGCAGTCAGCCGGTCAAGAGGTAGATGAACACGTTCTAATGATATTCTAGACCTCATTCACTTGACCCTTATGCCATACGAAGGGGAAATCTTTAAAAAATGGATGGTTGAACAGTCTCACTTTGGAGCGATCACGTACATTATAAATCATAGATAGTTCTTAATTAATTAGATATAGGTCAACACAAGCACACACACACATTTTTGGATTTTGGTAGTTAATGATCGAAAGTAACAATTAAATAGTGAAGCAATGCCTTCATGATCAAAGTTGCCCGTTAACTAAAAATTAAATCAGAGTCCAAAGAAGCATGCGAGAAAGATGAAGAGTAGTTGCCAAAGAGCTATTAGAGCACAGGCCATGGTATGAACAAACACAAATGCCCCCATTATCAAATATCAAGCATATCCATTTCCTGCCATGTGTCATCTAGACAGGAGTCCCTGCCACATTCCACACTTGATTTCACCATAACTATGTCCCACTGTTTCCCCCAAGAGACCTGTAAGAATGGCTGCCTGTTCCATTATCCCCCTATTTCTGTCTCGTCCTCATCTGAGGGAGTTTTCAACAAACTTTGCTTTTGCTTAAACCTAACTGATGCTCAGGAAAATGCAGTTTTTAAAGAGAAACATAATAAGCAACATAATAAACACAGCTAAGTTGTGGCTTTGCTTGAAGTTAATAAAAGTCTTTGATTCTACATGAACTGGAATTGACACAGAATTTACATCACATACAGTACCAGAACCGGTGTATATTTGATTATGGATTTTGAAATGCCATAAACGAAAGTCCTTCCTAGAATGGATCCCTTATATATTGCAGAACAATACTTCAATTCAATTTCAATTCAAACCGTCCTTGTCATGTATCTACTGAGAATTCAGCTTCAGCTGTGTGCTATTTTTCTGAAACAGACGTTTAATCAAAGAAATAGACATCATGTCTAGTCTGTTGGGCTTTTTACACCTGAGCCTAGTGGCTCATCAGGCCGGTGCTTATCCCTGGTTTCCATAGCGGGAAGCGACCAGGAGTTCCGACTCCTCCTGGATGGGACGCTAATCCATCGCAAGTTACCTTCCCAGTATATTTTACTGGTACCCATTTATACTGCTGGGTGAACAGAGGCACACTTGTGGTTAAGACCTTGCCCAGGGGTCTTATCACAGTGGGGGTCTAACTGGGATTCGAGAGTAGTGGTTCGGGTGCTGGGCTCATGATCGAGAGGTTGTGTGTTCGAATCCCAGTCGATAGGCATCATAGTTAAAAAAAAAAAGCTTTGCTCAACATAATTCAAATGCATAGAGTCTTCTGTACTATTTTCGATTTGAGGGGGATAAATTGAGTGCTTAACACCAGAAGTGCCCAATGTTAAAGCTCAAAATGCCAAAATTTTTGGGAAAGGCCTCTATAATCTTCATTTAACAAATAAGGTTATATGAAGATTATAGAGGCCTTTCCCAAAAATACATTTAAAAGAAGAATGTAAAGCAGATTTTTTTGACTTTGGTACTGCCAGGGTTAAAGTTTTATTCCACAAAGAAAAGGTTTTTTGTTTTTTTTTGTTTTTTTAAATAAATTCATATATTATGGTTGTCACAACAGACTGACATTGGTTTACCTTGCTTCTTATTTTACAAGGACACATACAGTCGTTCAATTCAATCTTACCCTCAGCCTCATCTAAGCACCACAGGTGTTTTAAAATTATACTCAAGAAGCTGTATCTCCACTGATGGCCAGAGGCATCAGGATCCTGTTGTGTTAGAGCTGCTGGCTTTTATTTAACATTATTAACATTTGAGGCATGTTTCACTTCCTTGTACAGATTGTGATGCTCAGTCTCAGGCTGGACTTGGAAAAAAAAAACTTTAAAACACTATAAGAGGCCACACAATTTATTGGCATAAAAATAGTTCCTCTGAGCATGCTAGCTGACCTGTATGCCCAATGTGCTGAAAACATTATTATGCCTGCCAATCAAATTCAGTGAGGTTTTGCTGTGCGATACTTGCTCCTACTGAGGGTGCTAAGATCAATAATGATAGATTCAGTGGTAATCAACTATCCAGAAGCTGGATATCGGGTTAGAGCTGAAGCCCTGTTTCCGTTAACAAAGTGGATGCAATTGTGGGGCCCAAGCTATTAGTTAATGGAGAAGCAGGCATTTATAACCAGAGGGATTTATTTGGAAAACATTACTCCATTGTAAAAATACTATTTCCATTGGAAATATCCATTATATGCTGGGAAGCAGTGTGCAGGGGACAAGGGACATGTGACCTACTGACATAAAATTAAAACACATCAGTCAGAGAGAATTAAAATAAATCCATCTGGCCTATTGGGTTATTTATCAGGTCTGAGATATTGCCATGTATTTCAGAGAAGACAAAGATCAGTTAGAAAAAGCAAGCAAACAAACAAACAAACAAACAGTACTCCCCTGGGACAGATGGCACTGGATTAAGACCAGCCTCACTGAATACCGTAAGGTTTATCTCGTATAATATTACCTCATTCCAAGCCGCACAGAGTTTATCATGAGGCCACAACATATCCTGCTTATGACTTTTAGGTGGCCAGCAAAAACTCTTTTTTCGTACCATTTTGCACCGGTTGTGCTGCCATGCAGGCTTCAACCTTAATAAGATTTGCTGTCCTAAAGGGATGGAGAGGTTTGACACCTCTACATGAAACAACAGCTCAGGACTGTAATTCAGGCCATGAAAGTGCCTGCTATCTCAGTACACCATAACCACCTGGAGGCATCTCTGTTCAGCTCATACATGCAGTACTTTTCCTTTGTAGCCTGCATGAGACATACTTGAGGTGGAGTCCTGTGATGGTGTGATGCTCCTCCAATGGCCAGGAATCAAACTGAAATAGGTATTTCTGAAAACAAGCTTTTTGTTAGCAATTGTTATGCATTGCTAGTTGAGTTTGAGAATTGTACTCAATATCAAATGATCAGGTGATTTGTCATTATCATAGACACTTAAAGGGCAAGTCACCCAACATGCTATGGATCTTTATAAGGAGTGTGTCTTCTTAATGGATATAGAGACACGGTGCTACAGGAAGTATCTACTACAAATCCAGGAAAAGTTGATGGAATGACCTATGAAATTCCTGGAATTATATCCAGTATAATCAAGGGCGTAGGCTGGTCTGACCGTGGAGGTGGGGTGGTGGTGTGTGTGTGTGTGTGTGTGTGTGTGTGTGTGTGTGTGTGAGGGTGTGGGGGGTGTGTGGGGAGGGTGGGGGGTGGGGTGGGGGTTGCACATCATGGTTGACCGGAACTCGAGTCCCAGGGGCTATAGGCCTAAGCCTTAAAGGATTATAGAGAAACACAAGAACAAATTGAACACCAGACTGTTTTAATTATATACATCATTTGGATCATAATTAAAATTGGCGTGGAGGTCTTATTAATGATGTTATACAATTATACAACACTAATGAATCTCAATGCACCAGAGTTACACTACACACTACAATTTAACAAAGATATATTTACAGTTCAATTACAAAATCAATTAAATCTATTTTACAATATTTGCACTTTATAAACACTTTCACATAATCTTTCACATAATTTTAGCAATTTAATAGGTTATTTTACTAAGCAATTTGGGAGAACCAGGTACACCCATGGGTAGAATTTTAAACTTTAAAAAATGTCTGTCTATACAGGGGTGAACTGTAATCAAATATTATAGTTCAACCAAAAACATTCTCAAATATATTTCAAGCTACATCTGCAAGTACATGTGCTAAATACATTTAAAAATTGAGCTAAAGTTATTTATCCATTCAAAGGCACAAACAAATATTAATACATATTTACAGCATAAAGATATAGTATTAATTTTATAAAAGTACTGAGCATTTGGCTGCAGATACAGGCTGGATGGCTTATGATTATTTTAGCCATTCATTCTCTGTGCGTCAAACAAACTGTGCTTTATTCTCACACTCGCACTTTGTTTGATATACAGTGTTCAGCTATTATTGCTACTGATAATATGAGAGGCGCTCCACCGAAGTCACTTGTTGATTGTTGATTAGTCAGCTCGGGCTTGCACATGCGCAGTGCCCGTTACACATTAACTTCCGGTGTTAACTTCCGGTTTTCGGTTTACCGCATGCTGAATTTATCTCTGACTTGCTCTTTAATAACAGTTATTAAGTTTATTTATAAGATTGTGAATACACATAATTTCTTGTCCAGGGGAACTCAACTCCTACTGTGGGGTGGGGGGGGGGGGCGCACATGCACCTGTGCACCCCCCCCTCCCCCCCAGCCTACGCCCTTGATAATGTATAAATGTATGACTTAACTTAAGGCAGCACAGTGGTGCAGTGGTTAGCACTTTCACACCACAGCAGGAAGTCCTGGATTTGATTTATGGACACAATCATTTTTGTGTGTAGTTTGAATATTCTCCTGTTTTCCCAGGGTACTCTGGTTTCCTCCCACAATACAAGAAGAAAACCATGCACAGTAGAATAATTCGCTGTTCCGAATGGCCCCTAGGTGTGAGAGTAAATGTGAATGGTTGTAAGAGTGTTAGCCCTGTGATGGCCTGGCGAGTCATCCAGGGTCTACCCCACCTTTGCCAAGAGTCAGCTGAGATTAGCTCTAGCCTCCCTACCACCCTAATTGGGATTACACCCAAGCCTAGGCCAGTGCTTATCTGCGGTTTCTGTAGCATGAAGCGACTATTTCATCTCTTCCTGAATGGGACACTAGCACATTGCAGGTTATTTTCCCAGAATTTTTTTTACTGGTATCCATTTATACTGCTGGGTGGACAGAGGCACAACTGTGATTAAGACCTTGCTCAGTAGTCTTAGTCAGGTGTGGTTCTAACAGGAATTTGAACCCTCCTGACCATGAGCCCAGAACCCTTAACATGATGCCACCAACCCCACAATTATTATTATTACAGAAAATGAATAAGAAAATGAACAAAGAGGGATTGGACTTGACCTCTGCTTGCATATAGTGCTGTCTGGGGTTAATAATGTATATATATAACTACACATAACAACACTAAGTGTATGTAACCTAATAAAGAAAAGTATCAAAGTAAATGCTCAGGATATTTTGGCTTCTTTTTATTGATATGGATAGTGTAGTGGCATAGTGGTTAGCACATCTGCCTTACCACTACAAGGTCCTGGGTTCGATTCCTGGGCTTACATAATAATCTTTTATGTAGTTTGCACGTTCTCCCCAAGCTTCAGTTAGTTTCCTTTGGGTATTCTGGTTTCCTTCCACAGTATAAAGACATGCAGATAAGGCTAATTGCACCTAGCTGTTTCTCTAAATGATTGTGTGTGTTGGCCCTGTGATGGACTTGCGAAATGTTGTATACCACCATTTGCTCTGTGTCAACTGAAATAGGCTCCAGTCTCCCTTTGACCCAAGTAGAATTAATCAGCACAGAAATGAATGAATGAATGTTCCTTGATGTGCACTTTTGGTAAATAAATTCAGTGTTAAGAAAGCCAACACTATTTTTAGGAATTCTGGTGAAAATGATTTCATCAAAATGAGGCCATAAATAAAAGCATAACAACAGAGAAATTAATATAGTGTAGATATTTTGTCTCAGACAGTGTATTATGATCCCTACATATGAAGAATGTTGTGTCTCGACCTTTGCCTTCTGTCTGTCACTACGCACCGATGCTCATACCTCCTGTGGCTGCGAAATCCACAGCTGGTCTACTTACATTCTGCCTGGTGTCTGGGTGATATCAAGAAGTCAATCAACAGAAACCCAAGCCTAATACTTCACTGACGGTAAATTATGCGTACATGTACAGGCTGGAAATCCCCCCCTCCCTACACACACAGTACACTACTACTAATGCCAGCCTTCACTTCCCAAATGCATTCCATTTGAATAACGGATGATCAAACCTAACATTAGCAGTGGACGCCACAATCATTTCATTTCGGCTGAACATAGCGCATTCTAACTAAAGGACAGTCATTCACTTATTCTGTTGCCTTGTGTGTGTGTGTGTGTGTGTGTGTGTGTGTGTGTGTATGTGTGTGTGTGTGTGTATGTGTGTGTGTGTGTGTGTGTGTGTGTGTGTGTGTGTGTGTTGTCCAATGCTTAACACCATAAAAAGGGGGAGGGGATATTTTGAATTGGGAAGCAACTGTGGCACAGTGGTTAGCATGTCCATCTCTTAGTAAGAAGGTCCTGTTTTGGTTTTATATCCTGGGTTCAGCCGTTTCTATATGGAGTTTGCCTGTTCTCCTTGTGCTTGTGTGGGCTCCATCTAGGTACTTTGGTTTCTTCCCATAGTCCAAGAACATTGGACATGCTCATTGGGCAACTAGCTGTTCTGAATTGCCACTAGATGTGAGCGTCTCTATGAACAGTTGTGTGTGTGTGTGTGTGTGTGTGTGTGTGTGTGTGTGTGTGTTGGCCCTGTATAGGACTGATGAGCTGTTCAGGGTGTACCCTGCCTCCACCCAGAGGTGATTCTGATTTAGTAAGATTATAAATTGTTTTGAACCCGCAATGACACCACGTTGACACCTTAATGGTGCTTGCCAACAACCAATACATTCAAACTACAGAGGCTTCCTGACTTACGTTCATCTGTTTTACGTTTTTTCGATTTTACGTTTTGTTTTTTTTTAAAAAAAAGTCAAATTTTGAGTTTAGACGTATCTACGTAGTACGCTGACGTAATGACGCAATAACGTAATGACCCTGCTTACAAACGACAGATTGAATGTGCCCCTCCTTCTTCCCAGTTCAGTTATATATATATATATACATCGTTTTATATATATATATATATATATATATATATATATATATATATATATATATATAAATAACAGTTATATATATCAGTTATATAGCGTGTTACTCTTGTGTTAAGACGTCGTCGCTGTTATCTTTGTGTTTACACTGTTTTTGCGGACTTTTCCTAGGGTTAGCCTAAACAAATATGGTTGGTCAGAAGCGTAAGCCTACTAGCATGGGTGCAAGTCTCATACACAGAGATGAATTAACTATCTGCTCGGATCGGCACAATCTACCATGCATACTCAGTTAAGCAAAGAGAGTTGTAAAATGAATGAAAACCAGAATCCAGAAAAGAAAGAGAACTGTCTGCTCTGCTGGTGATTCACATCAGTGCTGGCTGAGTACTAAACCAGTATTCCATGGCGCCCTTGCTCACTTGAAAACGGAAGTCCGTATAACCCGCACTTTGTCTCAAGCACAAAAAAGTAAACTACTTTTGGTGTTGAGCGGCTCACATATTGTAAGCGTTGATTGGCTGTTTTAAGCTTCATGTAAAGTGAGTTGGCTCAGCTTCATGTAAAGTGACCATCCGTCGACCATCAGAACCATTTACAAGCAGAAAGATTGCATCATAGAGAATGTTAAAAGTTATATTTGATACTATATTTGATATTTGATGGGCAAATTTGATTAAAATTTATCTATTTGAAATAATTTTGCTTGAATTTAATTTAAGCTCCGCCATCCGGGGAGAGCTCGGAGTAGATCCGCTGCTCCTCCGCATTGAGAGGGGCCAGTTGAGGTGGCTCGGGCATCTGGTCAGAATGCCCCCCGGACGCCTCCCTGGTGTGGTGTTTCGGGCATGTCCAACCGGGAAGAGACCCCGGGGTCGACCTAGAACACGCTGGAGGGACTATGTCTCTCGGCTTGTCTGGGACCGCCTCGGTGTCCCCCCGGGAGAGTTGGAGGAAGTGGCTCGGGAGAGGGATGTCTGGACCTCTTTGCTAAGGTTGCTGCCCCCGCGACCCGACCCCGGACTAAGCGGAAGAAGATGAGATGAATTTAATTTATTTGAAATTAATGTTGATATTATTTGATATATTTGATATTATTTTACAATGTTATTTTTATAATAATTGATTTAGGGGTGTTTTATGAAGTACAGTAATGGTATTTATGGATGTATAGTGCAGTATTAGCATCATACATCACAGTAACAACTTGCGTTCACTTTCAACTTACATTTGGCCGTACAGAACCAATTAAAAACGTAAGTCGGGGAGCGTCTTTATAAAAATTTCATGGTGGTTCTCAAAACTGTGCATCACCGTCTAACTGATGTTTTGTCACCTTTCTCAACATTTCAGAACTGCATTCAGTATGACTTGATTACAACTTATTCACATTGTGTTTTCACCAACTTCTCACAATTGTGTAGTCACAGTGCAGTTATTGTAAACTGTTTAAATCATCTGAGACCTCACTGAACTGGCATCAGAACCCCCCCCCCCCCCTGCAATAGGCTCCAGCCTTCCCTCAAATCTAGTAGGATTAAGCAAATTCATGAATGAATAATCTCGATCAACCTAAGCAAGTACAGTGGTACCATGACTTACGAGTGTCTTTTATAACGAATTTTCCATGATACGAGTTTTGATCCCACTACAAATCTGCCCCATCCAAAAAGCCAAATTTTGATTTTCTGGCTCTGCTGGAGAAATGGCTTTTCCGGGCCGATTAGCCTTGTATTCTGCGTGTATTCCTCCGTGCTCCGAGAACGCCTTAGTGCTTGTGCAGTGCTTGTCAATTACTTTTTGTGCTGTCCACATAGGAAGAAAAAAAAAAACATTTCCCCCCCAGCACTTCGCGCATGACTATAAGTAGTGTTTACTGCACTTCATATTGTTTGCTTGGCGCTTTTTCTATACACTATAGTGAGAGCACCACTGACACCAAGTATAATTGCGCACCGTCTAGAGTAGGTGGCAGTGGTGCTCTCACTATGGTGTAGGGAAAAAGCACCGAGCAAAAGATATGAAGTGCAGTAAATACTATTTCCTATTCACTATTATCCTCTACAGTAGGATGCACAATTATATTTAATTATAATATAGTATGGCAAAAAAAGCATGTTTCTCAGGGTCATACACACCCTCCCTGGCATCACACCGTGCTCCACTATTTGAGAAGCACTGGCCTTGTGGGAACTCACCGCGAGCCTTTCCTCGCTGGCATTCGTAGCGTGCACATGCACAAACTTCTCTTCCTCCTTCTCTGTTACACACCACCTTATGCCTTCCCATGTGACATCTTCACGCCCACGTGACATCTTTACCATAGTAAATGATCAGAAGGGTTAGTTGACTTATTGTTTATTCTTGTTTTATTATTTATTATTAATTATTATTAAAGTTAATGTACATGTATTATTATTATTATTATTATTAATAATAATAATGATAATAACAATAATAATAAAGTAAATCTTGATTCCATCCTTGAAACAATGGATTTGAGGAGGCAGATAGGCAGGTGGATGGACCACATATTCAGACCCGGGGCATTTTAACAAAGCACCTGCCAACAGGTTTTTGGAAGGAAACCCATTGAGACCAAGATAGATGTAAAAACCTTGGATCTGTGAGCCAACACTACTCACTGAGCCATTGTGGATCGCCCTGCCTTCAAAATCAAGTGATAAATAAAAAAAATTCAGAGAAATACTCCCCCCAGTTATATATGATGAAAGCTGACTATCTATTAATTTCGGATTCAGTGAACACATCAGGTTAAGATTCAAAAAGCGCAATCTCTCTAAATGAAGAGATACCCTGATGCTGAATTTAATGAAAGCAGATCCATTCTTTGTGTGAATTTTACAAAAAGCAGCACACAGACACACTTCCTAAGCCCCAAGGCTTAAGCTGCAGCCTCCGCAGGCTGTTCTTCCACTACCGGGATCTTCTGCACAAAAGATCACAAATGGTCGTCTCAACTGAAACCTTGCCATTTTTAATAATTAATGCACCTTTATTAGCCTCCCTCGGAAAAATTTTCCAGATGCATGTGCTATTCTTTGATAAGGCTGGATACCTGCAATTATTAATACCACTCACGCTTGGTCTATAGACTCTTCTCATTCACCTTCCACCTGCACAAGCGTAAAGCAGACAGGAAACAGTCGAGGTGAATGTGCACTCTCATTCATTTGCTTAACTCTGTTATCCTATTAGGGTCGCAGGTAGGCTGGAACCTACCTCAGCCGACACTGAGTGAAGGAAAGTACCATCCTATCCACATTCCAGAGTATCACAGGGCCAAAACACCCAACCATTCCTACTCACATACACACCTACGGGAAACTTGGAACAGCCAAATATGCATGTTTTTGGACCGTAGGAGGAAACTGGAATACCAAAAGGAATCCACACAAGCATGAGAAGAACATACAAACTCCACACATAAATATGTGAGCCCAGGCCCTGAACCCGGGTCCTTCATGCTGTGAGGCATACGTGCTAACCACTTGGTCACCATGCGTGAATGTTGCTTTGCACTAATCCTCATATTGCAGCACTCAATGTCACTTTCAGTAGTGCTGAAAATCAGCATTATGTAAATGTACTGACTAATCAATCCTGATAGTATGAAAAGAATGTAAATATACTCCCATATACCCTCATTAGGACAACAAGCCTCCTATCTTCCAGGTCACAGGCTGTATGGCAACAGCATATAATCCTCCATTAAACAATTTAGAAGCTCAATTCTGCCTTAACTGGCTTACTGACTTCAGTTGGCTCAATCATTTTATAATGGGATAGCTTCAAACTAACAAACAGCTTAAATGTGCTAGCCAGGGCTCATTTCAATTGATTCTTTCTGATGGAATATGGCCACTCAGCTGACCCAGGAAAAGGAAGTATTTGGGTCACACAGCCCATTAGGATTAGTGATTGTGCCAGCTGTGTTCCTTAAAAGATTTAACTAGTGAATGGGGAGATAAAAGTGGAACTCTGGGGCTACTAAGCTGCCCATGCTCAGTCACATCAGATCACATGGTCAGGATTGCCATGCAGCAAGTCCCTTCAAAGCAGGTTAAATGATTAACATGGCTGCAACTGAAGCAAAAAAAAAAAAAAAAAAAAAATGATGAGACCAGTTGCACTAGGCCAGTGAACAGCTCCCTCATCTAATATCTCTCATATAAAACCTCTACTCAACTCAGTGCTGAGGGAGTAAAAATGAAATTTTTCTATCAGGGTTCTGATCCACTGCATCAGTGATCTAATTCAAACACTGTGAAAACCCAAACATTGTGCAAGGCAATGCTCTGAGTTATTATATAGAACGATAAAAGTGCACACGTGGAAGAGAGTCTGGCACTCGGCGCTGCTTCGAATGGTTAAGACTCTTCAGGGAGCTCTGAAGTAGCCACTGTACTCATCCGTTCCGATCAGAACAAGCTAAAATTGAACTGAAAAATAATTAGGCATGAGAATACTGTCCCAGTGAAAGATGACTACATGGGGTTCTTGGTAATTGTGGGCCGTGCTTTCAGTGATAAATATAGCTCTGAATATGCATAATATATCACTCTTCTTCACACTCATCTGCTTTATAGGCACTGTATAGACATAGCCTGAGGAAATACAAAAATATATTATGGTGTATATTGGTTCTTTCATTTATAAGACCTTATTCTACCTTTGGAAATCTAATATACTCGCTGCAAATCTGAATATTATTACTTGTTGGGTGTCAGGCAAAATAGGAACTTTACAAAGGTATGAACCATGTATTCAGACACTGTGGTCTAAAAATATACACTCCAGTCTTAGTAACCTGGCTGTTCTGTTCTGGACAAATGAGCACTCTGGTGTGTTATGTGTGTGTGTGTGTGTGTGCGTAATCACATGCTCTCATACACATTATACTTTTTAAGTATGAGCATTTGCCTCCAACAGAGACAATAAGGCACAAAGCCACTTTCTGCACTGAATTATTTAGTAAGCCTGGGATGTGGAGATAGGCTCAAACTAGCTAATGAGTTATAGAGGGTTGCTAAGACACATGTGGACACAAATAAGCTGCACTATCAAATTCCAGTGGTTACTTCTGTGATAAATTGTTAGGTGACAGAGGCAACCCCATGTAAAGGATGAATGAAGACAAAGAACATATTTATTCTCCTTCCATATTTATTCGATAAGCATTTACATCCAAGTAAAAATGAAGTTCTCTAATTATTTACAGGATTTGGTTCACCAGGCTATCACACTGACTGCAACAATAACCAGGTATGAAATTTATCATCAGTGAGATTATTACTCCCTCTAGTGGCTAATAAGTGAAAACAACTGACTCTTCCCGGCCTGATTCGACCCTTTGTATAAATATTCACTCTCACTTACTCATTTGCTTACACAGCTTAATAGTATAAGGCTCACAAGGACAATGGAGCACATCTCAGCCAACATTGGGAAAAAGGCTGGGTACACCCTGAACAGCTCAACAATTTTGAAAATCAGATGAGCTTAAAGTAAAGCCTTTGACTGTGGGAAGAAACCGGAGTGCCCGGAAGAAACCCACATAAGCATAGACAAAAGCAGCAAACGCCACACAGAAAACCCTTTCTGAACCTTTCACAGCTATAGAAGTACTTATTTTTTGTACTGTTATGTAAATTATTTTTGTAAATTTTTCTGCATTTAGAAATAATCCTGTATGAACAATAAGAACTTTGCTTCTCTCATTGAACTTAAACAGGACCATAAATCACTCACATTTACAATCTGAACAGACTCCACAAGAGGGAGCTATTATCTTTAAAATTACCTTTTAGTGTTTCTGAGGTTTCATGAGTGAGTCCTCATCTTGTTGAAGGTCATGAATGCATGAATGTTCAGTTCAACCGATCTGGTATTCAAATCAAACATTGCATGTAATCTGAAAGTTGGGGGTTCAAGCCCCACCGTGACCAGGTTGTCGCTGCTGATCTCCAAGTGCAGATAATTGGGTTATTAAAGGCCACATCTCTCGCTGTCTGTGGTGAGAGGCATGTAAAAGAAACATTAATTTATTCACTCATTCATTCATCATTCTTTCATAAAGAGCAGACCATTGAATGCACAGGGGTTAAAGCTCTGGGATAGTGATCAGAAGAGCAGCGGTCCAAACCCCAGTACCATGACTATGAGTGCTGTGACCTTGAGCAAGGCCCTGAATCCCCAGTTGTATGAATAAAACAAAAATGTAAGTTGCTCTAGACAAGCATGACTGCCATATGTTTCAATAACGTACATTTTAAGGTAACAGCACCAACAAGTGTTAGGAACAGAAACACATGAAATGGTACGAAGGTGTGACTGAATACCAGTCACAGATTAGAATTTTACACGAACACACAATGTAAATCAGGGGTGTCAAACTCATGCCACAAAGGGTCATGTTTTATTTATTTATTTATTTATTTATTTATTCATTTTATCAACCAGGGCCAGTGGTGGTCGAGTGGTATGGGGCACTGGATCGCTGATCTGAAGGTTGGGGGTTCAAGTCCCACTCTCCACAAGGTTGTCACTGCCCCCTCCCAGTGCAACTAACTGGGTTATCAAAGGCTGGCCATGTCTCTCACTGTCTATGGTGAGAGGTTCATGTAAAAGAACCATTGCTGACATTTGTAAAGAGAAGGTTGCAAAGCTGTCAGTGTGTTTTTGAACCTTGCTAAAGGGTTGTGTCAGGAAGGGCATCCGACGTAAAAACCTATGCCAAATCAAACGTGGAATCATTTGCTGTGATGACCCCTGATAAAAAAAAGGGGGAAAAGCAGAAAGGAAAGCTCCATCTCTCATTTATTTTATCAACCAAGCAGCAGCGAACCTGATTTGCTTCATTTAAACAAACACTTTGAGTCTTCAGGCAGTTGATTGGTCACTATGTGTGCTCTGTACATGGACTGACCAATCAACTGCCTGAAGACTCAGATCAGTTGTTTAAATGAGCAAAGTTAGGTGTGCTGCTGCTTGGTTGAAAACATCAACAACAACAACAACAACAACATGGCCCTTTGTGGCACGAGTTTGACACCTGTGATGTAAATGCTTATTTAATTAATTATTATTTTTAAATGGTTAGTGTGGAGGGGGCAGTGGTGGTCTAGTGGTATAAGGCACCGAATCGCTGATCCAAAGGTTGGGGGTTCGAGTCCCACTCTCCACAAAGCTGTCACTGTCCCCCCCCCAGTGCAGCTAACTGGGTTATCAAAGGCCGGCCATGTCTCTCACTGTCTATGGTGAGAGGCATGTAAAAGAACCATTGCTGACTTTCGACAAGAGTAGGCTGCAAAGCCGTCGGCGTGTTTCCGCCCTGCGATGGTCTGGCGAGCTGTCCAGCATGTACTCTGCCCTCGCCCTGAGTTGGCTGGGATGGGCACCAGCCTCCCCGCGACCCTAATTAGGATGAAGCGGTTACAGAAAATGAACTGAACTGAACTGGTTAGTGTGGACCAGTGGTGGCCCGATGGTAGAGTGCTGGATTGCTGATTCCATAGCGGGGAAAGGTACCTAAAAAAGTCAACTTGAAGCAAAAAGCAAGTGGTGTTTTGGTGAGAAAAACATCTCATATTCATACACAAACATTTTTGACTTTAAAGGAAATACACATTCCTTCATAAGGAAGCTGTACTAATGACATTTGTTTTGTCTGCGTCTTTTAAAGTGGCCTTTTATTCTCACCACCCACACAAATATTCACAAATACACAAAAAGTGACAGACAAGCATGCACACACCCACGCATATACACACACACACACACATTGTGCTTCTGAATTCTCTTTTAAAAGTGCTTTGCACATATACGCTTTTATGAGGAAATTGAAGAGTACATTTGGAAAGGCGTTATTTCTAAAAGCAGCCCGAGTTTAATTCTTGAGAAGATTGACGCAGCAGTTGACTGGAACAAGTCTGAGCATACTTCCAGGAAAATAATTTAAAAAAAAGGCTCATGTGTGAGTAGCATGATTTTTTTTTTTGATGATTATTTATTTTGTACACTAGCAACCTCTGAACCAGCTGATTTAAAACCCAATTTAAATTAACTATTAAATGAACAAAACCTGCATGATGTGTTAATAATGATCATGTGAGCAGCAGACTGTGAAAACCTAATGAAGTCATCATATAAGCTTGAGTTATATATAACTTCCTTTCACTTGTATTGTTGTGTAGCAGTGTCCTACATTACCCACAATTCAACAGTGAGAGTCAGTGCTGATAATTTGAAGGTTGAAATGAAAGATTTTTTTTAATGGCAGGAAAAATTCAGCAGACAAACTGGAACATACTAGTAACATCTGGGACCAGGATACAGAGGCTCTAGCAACTGCATTACTCCATCAAGAATCTCCTGCATGAGTTGAGCTCAAGTTCACAGATATAAAAAGAAATTTTGATCAGCTGTGAGATGGGATTTTCTCACCAGTGATCACAATTGAATGCCATAAAGGTTCAATAGACCTATGCTTTAACACGGGTATGACTGTATCACGCTAAAAACCTCCAAAATTCACCCATGGCTTACTCCCATATTTGGCATTTTTCAGGTTCTGGTTCAAAGAAGCCAAAATCGTGTTTGTTAATGTGGTTTAGAACTTTTGCAAACTGGCTAAATTTCTTTTGTCCTTTTCCCTTTCTCAGGGGTCGCCACAGCGAATCATCTGATTTGCACGTTTGATTTTTTTTATGTCAGATGCCCTTCCTATCACAACCCTTTAGCAAGGGACAGAAACACGCTGACGGCTTTGCAGCTACTCTTTACGAAAGTCAGCAATAGTTTTTTTTAACATGCCTCTCACCATAGACAGTGAGAGATATGGCCCACCTTTGATCACCCAGTTAGCTGCACTGGAGGGACAGTGACAAACTTGTGGGGACTCAAACCCCCAACCTTAAGATCAGCAATCCTGCACCCTATCCACGAGATCACCACTGCCACTCGCAAACTGGCTAAATACATGTACATATTCAGCATACACCAAGTGTTATAGCTGTATGTTTTGTTTTTATTTTTTGATAGATGATTTATCATATAAATCCTGTTTTTAAATTCGACTCTTTGAACGACCGCACAAGAATTTCGATGTGTGTAAAAGCACAAGTGGCAATTAAAAATCTTGAATCATATCCTTTTTTTTTACTTTGATAACATGGGCAGTGGTGGCCTAGTGGTGTAGGGCGCTGGATCACTCATCCTAAGGTTGGGGGTTCAAGCCCCACTCATTACAGGTTGTCACTGTCCCCCTGCAGTGCCGCTAACTGGGTTATCAAAGGCTGCCATGTCTCTGTCTATGGTGTGAGACATATAAAAGAACCATTGCTGACTTTCAACAAGAGTAGCTGCAAAGTGGTCAGTGTGTTTCCACCCTGCGATGGCCTGGTGAGCTGTACAGGGTGTACTCTGCCCTTGCCTGTAGTTGACTGGGATGGGCGTGAGCCTCCCCACAACCCTAGTTAGGATTAAGTGGTTATAGAAAGTAATGTTTGCCATTTTAACTCAGTTAGTGGTAAAGTTATCAACCTTTCATTCTCTGGTACTAAAGTTGTTTTTGTTTGTGATTTCCACTGTAGTAAGTAATGATGGAACGTTACAATGTTTTAGAGGTCAGAAAGTAAAGCCTACTAGTAGTTTAACCGAGTTAGCAGGTAACCAAATAAAAGATGTGTGTATGTGCTCACTGCTGTTGACCATCTTTTACATGGATGTGTTCCCCCGAGCATGTCCCAGGGTGTGTAGAGCGAGTATATCTGTCTGACTACACAGTGCAGTTGCCAGACCCTCGTTATATTGGTTCCAAATAATGTGCATCTCCGTATGAAGAACTGAGAGCCACAGTGACCAAACTCATGAAAACTAAAAAACAATATAATTCACTTCTTTTATTATAAAAATAAATGGTGCTAGCAATGTTCTCTTGTGATGTCATTGTCTCACACAATGTAAGTACCGTATGTAAGTACAGTACAGTACTTCACAAATATTCTAATGCAAATATACATAGGTTATTGTTTTATATAACGAATATGAGAATATGTCCTTGTAAAAGGCATATTTCACATATTGTAACATCAGTACATTAAAATATACACCTGATGATAGGTAGGCTGTCATAGCTTGCAGTTGCTTTCTATTAAACACGTTTGTAATTTTTATCCTGGACTCTTTAATGTTATATAACTGGGATATAAACATGTATGTCTCTTGTCTTCCTCAACTTCCTGGTTATTAAATGCAAACATGCATGGTATGTTGTCTTTGGATTGGGATAAAGAATTTGTTTGCATTGGATTCCGATTGATGCATGAAATCTGAACACTGCTATAATAGTCATTATAAGCCTGTTTGACACACATAATAGAATCCTTTAGTATATAGACATAATTACATGGACAATTACCATTTAGATCGTTCTTTTTGGGTCGTGCAAAGAACAAAAGGGATTCGATATGGAAACTTAGCTACCATGGAGAAGAAAAACAAACTGCAAGTGTGATGTGTCTGTTCCACTTGCCTCTGGCCAAAATGTAAAAAAAGGACTTGGGTTTCACATTCACATACACACATTCTCTCTCTCTCTCTCTCTCTCTCTCTCTCTGTCTCTCTCTGTCTCTCTTTCTCTCTCTCTCTCTCTCTCTCAGTATAAACATTTTTAAAGACTACTATTAACACCCACCCACCCACCCACACTTAAATTTAGAAAATTACTGTTGGTGGTTCGGGTTTGTTAGGTTCAGTTTATTGGTAAACAGTACTCATTTAGCAGCATTGCAATGGTGTTTTGCATGGCTTGTTTATTTTGAGAATTGATATAGTTATTAAAGTTCAGTAGCTTTCTTTTATGTTTATATTTTCCTTCATTTTAATTTCAGAGAATCTTCCCCAACTATACTTTCATTTGTAACAAAAAAAGTAGATTCTGACCAAAAAACCCCCCAAACAAAAACCTAGTATGAACATGTCGGTTATGGGTATGTTTATTTGCCTATGGATAGCACTCTAATAGCATAAACACGAACTTCCTTTTTTTTCCTGTAAATTGTGCAGGGGCAGTGGTGGACTTGCTGATCTGAAGGTCATGGGGTTCAAACCCCATTATCACGGAATTGTTACTGCTGTCCCCCTGAGCAGCTAACTGGGTTATAAAAGGCTGGCCATGTCTCTTACTGTCTCTGGTGAGACTCATGTGAAAGAGCCATTGCTGTTGTTTGTAAACAGTATTCAGTATGTTTATGCCCTGCGATGGCCTAGTGAGCTGTCCAGGGTGTACTCGGCTTTTACCACGAGTCGGCCGAGATAAACGCCAGCCTCCCCTTGACCCTACTTGGGATTAAGTGGTTCAGAAAATGAATGAATTAACATGCGATGAGAAAACAAATATTTTCTGAATGTAAGGTTTTAATACTTGGTGAAAAATCTTATTACGGGTTCCTCCAAACATTTTGTGAAGTACGATGTGGTGCATGGTTTCCTTCTGTAGCTCATAATATCAGGTGCTAATATCCAGCACACACCAAATACACCTCCATATAGACCTTCTGTGCACCAAGCATGATGCCTAAACACTAGTGACACTACAGGTTTGCTGATCATAGATCACTTGGATACAGATTTATATACAAATATTGACTCAGACCATGCTCAAGACAACAAGGAGATTCCATTTTTCCTTTTGGTGATATGGCATTTAATCCCAGTTGTTAAGATTCTGCCACTAGGCCTACCACTGTCCCTTTGCGATCTTAGGCCTTAGCCAACTAATCAGATGGCAAAACAGTCTGTTCTGATTATAAAGGATCTGCTGAAGTAAATGGCAGGAGGATTTGTGGAGACACAGTCGTGGTTCCTGTGTAACCACAGGGTACCACCTTTCCAGCTCTATCATCAAACGAATTGTTAATAGGCAGGCAGCTGAAGTCCCATCTGGACGAAGACTCTGCAAACTCCTGTAAAAGCACTTAAAGTGAGTTCAGGAAGCCCAGAAATTACCCTATAAACTTCAACTTAAAGTAAGGTCCATGCAAAATATAATCTTCTAATACATTTGAAGTACATTTCCATCAAATCAGCACGACTTTGCAAATTTACCAATCAGTTGTTTCTCCAGTAAGAGGCGAGCAAATCACTTGTGCTGAATTTTACCATATTGCAAAGGCATGTATGGCAAGAGGTGGAACTTGAATTAGTACTTAGTGAAATATTGTTCTTCGATTTGATAAGTCAAGCTAAGGTGAGAAGCTCTACCATCTGAGGAGAGCTTGGAGTAGAACTCCGCATTGAGAGGGACCAGTTGAGGTGGCTCAGGCGTCTAGTCAGAATGCCTCTCGAATGCCTCCCTGGTGTGGTGTTTTGGGCATGTCCAACCGGGAAGAGACCCGAGGGTCAACCTAGTACACGCCCTGGGGAAGGGGGGGGGGGGGGGATTGTGTCTCTTGGCTTGTCTGGGAACGCGTTGGTGTCCCCCCGGAAGAGCTGGGGAGAGGGATGTCTGGACCTCATTGCTTAGGTTGCTGCCCCGCGACCCGACCCCGGAATGATGATGATGATGATGATGATGATGATGATGATGATGATGATGATGATGATGATTTAATAAGTGCACAGAAGCACCACAGAATGATCCTAATTCGGATAATGGGTAGAATTGCTTTTTTTAATGGAAAACTAATTGCAGTATAATGATACCGGTTTAATCTTTTCAAAAGTTCAAGTTGGAATCAAGGGTGAGTTATAAAAATATGACAATTTTATCATACAAGTTCTTTATTAACATCCAGTCATGTTTTCTTGATACTGATGAAATATCACTCACCAATTTGCCAATCCTATAGGATTATGGGGAGACTGGCACCTATCTCAGCCAAGATTGAGCAGGGTACACCATGAACAGTTCACCAGAGACAATTCGTACAACTATTCATGCTCACACGTGGGGCAGTTTGGAATTGCCAATTTGCCTAATATGCAGGTTATTAGAAGGAACCAAAGTTATTGGATGCAAAGAAAATGAGCAAACTGATCTGCAATGCCAGTAATGTTGTAGGGTGCTGGGCTCTCTGGCGATCTTGTTGACAGGGAGAATTTTGTCCAAAACAAGGACAATACTCAAAAACATCTCCCTCCCACATTACAAACTGCTGATCAGTTTGAGGAGTACGTTCAGAGAGAGACTGATAGCACCCAAATGCTCTACTGAATGACACTGGAATTCATTCCCATCGGCGGCCATTAAACTGTACAACTGCTCCATATAGCAACAACATCCACTGTTATATATTTACATCTTATTGTTTATCATACTGGATAGTGGTGTCCCGGTGGTAAAGTGCTGGATTATCTATCCTAAGGTTGGGGGTTCAAGCCCCACTGTCAACATTTGTCACTGCTGTTCCCCAGTGCAGCTAACTGGGTTATCAAAGGCGGGCCATGTCTCTCACTGTCTATGGTGTGAGGCATGTAAAAGAACCATTGCTGACTTTTGTAAAGAGTAGGCTGTCTAGCCGTCAGCGTGTTTCTGCCCCTTGCTAAAAAGGTTGAGTCAGGAAGTGCATCCTATGCCAAATCAAACATGTGAATCAGATGATTCGCTGTGGTGACCCCTGAAAAAGGGCAAAAGCCGGAAAAAGAAGACTGTATAGAGACTCATTCATACTTTGTATGGAGCAACTGTGTGCACACAATTTCCTCCAGGATAAATGAAATATTCTGACTCTGAAACACATGTAAATACACATGCCCTTGCTCAGCCCCAGACTTGAACTCTGGACTCTTGCTTTGCGGCAGACATGCTAACCACAATGCCACTGTGCCGCCCTGTAATGGAATACAGTATTGAAGTAGATTTTACATTACTTTTCTATTATCCAAGTCTGTGACACTTAGTTATACTTTAGGCTCTCATCATTATTATGAGGAAATTAAGTTCAGTAGATCTTCTGTAGTGGAGACACACAGAAATACAGGGATCCCTCACTTTCCGTGGTTAATTGGGACCGAAATCCCCCGAAATCAACCGCCAAATTCCATGAACAAAAAACCATCCAAAACCCCCCCATATTTATATTTTATTTATATAAATATTTTATACATTATTTATATAAATAAAATATAAATACGGGGGGTTTTGGATTGTTTTTTGTTTTGTGTGTGTTTGGGTTTTTTGCACAATTGGCCTTGTTTTGTGTCATTTTCCTTAACTTTTCCCCTATTGTTTCTTAATTTCCTTATTTTTTAATTCGATGAATATGTAAAAAAAACGCAATGCACTGAAGCCACATGAATTGAAGTGCAAAGTAACGAGGGATCCATCCATCATCTATAAAACCTATCCATCAGGTTTGCGGAGAAGATAAAGATTGGCTGCAGTCTAGTGGCAAGGCTTAAACAAAGATGACCATCCAGTGACACCTACAGTAAACCTAACATAAAATATTTGAACTGTGGGAGGAAATCAGGATAACCAAAGGCAACCCATGGAGACACATAGAGGCTCCACACAGAAAGGCCTTTGTCAGGCCACACGATTAGACCTCATAACCTGCTGATTATCAGGCAACAGTGTAAACAATTGAGCTACTGGTCAAACATATTAGAATCGTCAAACAGCAAACACAAGTTGAGAATTTTAAATTGTATTTTATTGTCTCCACCCACTTTTACTTCCAACACTAAAACTTTCAAAAAGCTGTTCTTTCAGTAGTACTGTATAATGGGAAACTACACAAGGATTTAAAGAGTTACTGATAACCCTGGGTTCAGATTACTAATCCCTACCATGCTGTCTAGTGAAAAAGTGCTATTTGCAAGTAAAGAGAAATAGTTTCGATTCCTTAGGTCCGTACATGGATGTTAAAGTAATTAAGCAATTTGGAAATCACATCAGGTTTACAGTCCAGGTAAGGAAATAACTCAGAGTCAAAATTATAGTCTTCGATGACAAACCAATGACATTCCAAATAAAATATTCTCAAGAACATAACCATAAGGCAGAAGGTGGATCTGGAGTATTCACAGTCAATAATACCTGAATATTCCACGTGTCATGAGTTCACTTCTCTTGGCTATAGAAAAATAGCCCTGCAGTACTCATAAAAAAAGAAAAGACTGCATGAATTTCAATTGGTCGTTGCTGAAATTAAAGTAGTGATCCAGGTTGTGGGCTTTAAAATAAGTTCTCCTTCAATTACATTTAAGCTCTTATTTTGATATTTAATTACAATACATTTTCTGGGTAATGACCATCTTTCCCCTTCTTTATCATGGTTTTATTAAACTGTGTGTGTGTGTGTGTGTGTGTGTGTGTGTGTGTGTGTGTGTGTGTGTGTGTGTGTGTGTGTGCAGTGTGTAATGTGTGAGGATAATGGAAAATATTTAAAGCTCTCCCTCTGCTAGCCTTTTTTCTCTGCACTTTCCATTTACTCCAGAATACTTTGGAATTCATCAGAGATGATGAACCTACCTCAACCCCTTTTTAAATATGATTTTCCCCTTACATACATAATAATAACAGTAATAAATACAATACAAATAAATCAAATATTAAAATAATAACTAAATAAGGTGTTTTCTTTCAGTAGTGGACTTATGTTTGGGTAAATTCTGTGCATGCTTTAAAAAAGCAATACTGCAAAGTTAAAATGCTGTTAATTTAGGAAGATCTTGTTAGGAAAATATTAGGTATTCAGGAAAGCATATATGGATTGACAGAGGAGGGAACAGAGTATTAGGTAGCATATATCCTATACTGGTTTAAAATCGGTGTAGGTATAAACAGGTATATCTCCTGCAGGTACAGCTATGACCACATAAACCAAAAGCGAGAGTCAGAATGTAACATGAGGAATGAGAGTCATGAAGCATAAAGCATTCCACCACTCTAACATTAACAACTCAAGTGATCACGTGAAATAGGGACAGCAGTGTCAAAGCATGCCACGTCACCATAACCTTATATGTCCATGAACGCCAAAATCTGCACTTATATTTATGAGGACAGTTGTGTCACAAAATGCCTGAATTAACAAATAATGTTTTCATCCAATACTTTGACTCTGTGTCTACATTTGGTACGATTTCATAGCTGTCAAGATTTCTGCTTTCACCTGTAGCCTTTATCATCATGTGTGCTAATAAAAACAGCAACTTTTATTCTTAGCTGGCTTTGCAGATTATAATAGGCCAGGTTTGCTCAGATACAGGAATGTAATAATAATCAGTACTTAACAGGTCATGAGTAGTATTTTAAAATTGAAGTAAAATATTCACAGGGCCAATTATAGTGTTGATAAAATGAGGTAATATGGTCAGGGGTTTGGTTTCTAGTAAAAACTTGGGTGGCTGCATTCGAGAATAACTAGAACTTGTTCAGTTGTCTCACTGTACATTCAGTCAGTTGGGATTACAACATTCTAAACTAAAGGAACAAAATTTTTCACATGGCTGGTTCAGATGGTTCCTTGGATTATTTCTTGGATGACCATACAAAAGCTTGTCTTGATGCTTTTTGGTTCTGAAAGCACATTCAGGTTGTGAATTAACTAATTATTTAACTTATTCATCTAAGTTATATTGGAATTACTTGTGAGCTTGAAAGTAATTTGGTAGCTCTTCTCAACTGACAACCTCAGGATTTTCTCATCAGCGTGCCCATTCATTAAGGGCTATCAAACTTTGATGATCATAAGAGTATTGCATAGTTTTCTTTGTATTTTTTGTGATGGCACATCACTGAATTTTAGGATTTCTGACAGGTTAAGGGAATCACATTGGTTACCATATTCTGCGGACAATAAGGCGCACCAGATTATAAGGCACAATTTCAACGAACAACGATTGACCGATCTATTTTTATACATAAGGCGCACCGGACTATAAGGTGCATTTAGCAAAACAAAAGTCAGATAAGTCAAACTTGATTCAACTCCCCTTCACAATGACTCTCAACATTGTTCAGTTGTAACAATATAAAACAATTAACTCACTTTTTCAGTTCATTCCTCTTCCAGAAATCCATCAAATTCTTTATCTTCAGTGTCTGAGCTTAACACTTGAATGACTTGGACATAAAGCCCAGATCCCTCTAACTTACGACCTCTTCTTCTCCTTTTCCTTTCGGCTGTTCCCTTCAGGGGTCGCCACAGCAAATGATCTGCCTCCATCTCTCCCTATCCTCTGCATCTTCTACTCTTACTCCAACGACCTTCATATCCGCCTTCACCACATCCATAAATCTTCTCTTTGGTCTTCCTCTGGGCCTTCTGCCTGGTAGTTCCAACCTCAGCATCCTACTACCAATATACTCACCATCCCTCCTCTGTACATGTCCAAACCATTTCAATCTAGCCTCTCTGACTTTGTCTCCAAAACATCTAACATGTGCTGTCCCTCTGATGTACTCATTTCTGATGCTATCCGTCCTAGTTACTCCCAAAGAGAACCTCAACATTTTCATCTCTGCTACCTCCAACTCTGACTCCTGTCTTTTCCCCAGGGCCAATGTCTCTAAACCATACAACATCGCTGGCCTCATCACCGTCTTGTACACTTTTCCCTTCATTCTTGCCGATACTCTCCTATCACACATCACACCGGACACTTTTCTCCATCCATTCCAACCTGCCTGCACGCGCTTCTTCACCTCTTTTCCACACTCTCCATTGCTCTGGATTGTTGAGCCTAAGTACTTAAAATCCTCCACCTTCTTTATCTCTGCCCCCTATAACCTCACCGTTCCTCTTGGGTCCTTGTCGTTCACACACATGTATTCTGTCTTACTGAGACTAACCTTCATTCCCCTCCACCTCTCTAGATTTTCCTCCACTTGTTCTCTGCTCTCACTACAGATCACGATGTCATCTGCAAACATCATAGTCCATGGAGATTCTTGTCTAACCTCGTCTGTCAGCCTGTCCATCACCATAGCAAACAAGAAGGGGCTGAGAGCTGACCCTTGATGTAGTCCCACCTCCACCTTGAACTCTTCTGTCACACCGACAGCACACCTCACCACTGTCTTACATCTCTCATACATGTCCTGCACCACTCTAACATACTTCTCTGCCACTCCAGACTTCCTCATACAATACCACAGTTCTTCTCTCAGCACCCTGTCATATGCTTTCTCCAGATCCACAAAGGCACAATGCAGCTCCTTCTGACCTTCTCTGTACTTCTCTATTAACATCCTCAAAGCAAACACTGCATCTGTGGTGCTCTTTCTTGGCATGAAACCAAACTGTTGTTCACAAATGCTGACCTCTGCCCTTAGTCTAGCTTCCACTATTCTTTCCCATAACTTCATTGTATGGCTCATCAACTTTATCCCTCTGTAGTTGCCACAACTCTGCACATCTCCCTTGTTCTTAAAAATGGGCACCAGCACACTTCTCCTCCATTCCCCCGGCATCTGCTCATTTTCTAAGACCTTGTTGAATATTCTTGTCAGAAAATCTACTGCTACCTCCCCTAGACACTTCCATACCTCAACTGGTATGTCATCAGGGCCAACTGCCTTTCCACTCTTCATCCTCTTCAATGCCCTCCTCACTTCTCCCTTACTAATCTTTGCTACTTCCTTGTCCTCAATGGTCACCCCCTCTACTCTTTATTCTCTCTCATTTTCCTCATTCATCAGCTCTTCAAAGTACTCTTTCCATCTTCCCAGCACACTTCTGTCATCAGTCAATACATTTCCCTCTCTGTCCTTAATCACTCTCACTTGCTCCACGTCCTTCCCATCTCTATTTCTCTGCTGTGCTAACCTATATAAATCATTTTCTCCCTCCTTACTGTCCAACCTATCATACAAGTCATTCTAACTTAAGACCTATTGACATCAATATCTAACGGTTGGAGTTTTTTGGTTAATCCACCGGGAATGATGGTAAGCTCTGAATTAGTTTGCTTCACTTTGTTTTTGACGATATCAATGAGATGGGCGTGCATGGAGTAGTGCGGCTTCGTCCATACATAAAGCACACTGAATTATAAGGTGCAGCATAAATTTTTTTTAAGCTTAATGGCTTTTAAGTGCGCCTTATGGTCTGAAAAATATGGTATCTTGTGACAGTGGCACCTGTCATGTATTGGAATATATTAGGAGAGAAAAGTAAACGGTTAGTTTTCAAAGTTGATGTGTTGGAAGCAGGAAAAATGAACAAGCATAAGGATCTGAGTAACTGACAAAGGGTCACATTGTGATGCTAAATGATGCTAAATGCTCTACTCAAAATGACTGGTCTTGTGGTGTGTGTCTCTGATATGTCATGGTAAGTACTGACCGAAAAGTGTGAAAGGTTAGTTCAACACATATTGGGAGTGAAAGCCAGTAATGCTGTGGAGGTTTTGTGTATATGGTGAAACAAGTGTTCAATTCAGTTTAGTTTTATTTGTTTAGTGCCTTTTACTGTTCAGACTGTCGCAAATCAGTTTTACACAGTAAAAACAAATTTTGTAAAGAATTAAATTTCTACACAAATCCTACATATCCCCAGTAAGCAAACCCAATAACTGTAGTCCAAAATCATTTCAGTAACAGAGCTTATATCACCAGCAGTAAAAAGCCATTTTCATAGTTTCTAAGTGTATATTTAGGTCCATCAGCAGTGAATGGCTTCGAAGATGAGAACTCCAACTGGAAGTATCACATCAAGACAGATTACAGGATTCAGAAATCATAAAGATCAGGATCACTGGTATCTCAGAAGTAGCATATGTACCTCAGAAAACACACACACACACACACACACACACACACACACACACACACACACACACACACACACACACACACACACAGTTAGAGAGAGAGAGAAAGAGAGAGAGGTTGTTAGGTATACTCATTAAAGTGTAATGGTTAAAGAGGAGAGTTTATTGGCGCTAAGTTCAAGCAGGGACTCTGACAAGACTGACGATGAAAGCATTCTTAAATATAAAGACTGAGAAGGAAGACTGACACGAGGGTGCCCTAGGACATAAGGAAATTAGCCACTCCACTGTTGATGGGCTTGGATAAGCATGTTGGCTCCAGGTAATTATGGCCATCCATCTAGATATATAACTCATTTGTAAGGGTTATAGGAGAAAGAATATGAATACCACTCACCCTCAAAGACCACTAGCCTGGGGGTCACAAATAAAATCAGTATTGTGTTTGAAGCATCCAGCAGTTACATCGAGTGTACACCTTTTTTTCAACAAAGATATTGATTCATAATTTCATATCCTGTAACTATATGATTTCTGCTTATCATTTTAATCATTACAAAAGTATTAATCATTAATATATTTAATATTAATTGCATGATGAATAGTGTATAAAATATGTAGCTTATTATTGCACTCAGTTGATCCTTTAGATTCGTGTAGGTAGTGTTTAGACGGCTTACCATGTAACTGATTATGGTGTGATCACGTGATTCTGTAGAAACATAATATGACAGTGGTGTAAATGATGCTGGGTACATCAAAATCTCAATGGCTTTCAACAGTTTATCTTGGGTCTCCAGCTCAGGTCTTTTATGTCATACTGAGACTGAACACATTCCAGTGACTTTCCATTATGTCTACAGTTCTAATTGTGATCTAAACCAGCAGTCCCCTGTGTTAAAACAATGGAACATTACTCTCATCATCCAAAGATGCTTCACAAATCATACGTGGATAAAACTAAAAAAAAATGAAGTTTTCCTAAAAACAATTATTTTGAGTAGTCCATGTACATATATCACTGTTAAAAAAATTCCATCTTTGCTTCATCAGCTTAGAATATCAGTAAACAATACTATTGCTACAGAATATTGTTTTAGAGGTTGTTATAGCCAGTTGCAAACATACAAGATATCCTTTAATACTGTGAAGTCATTCAGCACATATCAGTATTTAGGAACAATGCAGATTGAGAATGTCAAACAGGCACAGGCCTGCAATCAGCAAACAGACTATGTGAGGTCAGGATGGAATTAATAATTTAACAAAGTAGAAACAAAACTAGGATAATAACAATGTAGAGCAAGCAGACTTGGTAATGTGAGTGCAAAAGACGTAAAGCTAATTCAAAGCATATCAGAGACACCAAATTAAAAAAAAAATTGGATCCCTATAATAGAATATTATAAAAAGGAAAACACAATACAACAGATGCAGTCAACAGATGTTTCAATGAATTGTCATTTGTTGAGACTGTATTTTAAAATAATTGCATTGTCACAGATTAGGCTAAAAGTAGATATAGGGCTGTCAACAGTTGTGCTTATGTTCGGTGGAATAACAGTCTCATGTGTTAATAGATGACATAATTGGGAGATTTTCTTTCTTGTTACAGTTAAAAAAGTAAAAGTGACCAAAAAAGGAGCTTCATTTTATGCACACGAAATTGTACCCTGAATGTATCCTGACTGTCCAGCTAACCAGTGAACAGAATAATAAAGACAACCATTGAAAAAATGAAAATGATGAAAAATAAAAACAAAGATCAAAGTGACCAGTGTTAAAGCTAAGAACCTTCGCCCTTTTCTCAATCATTTTCCTGTGAGAAAGAAGACCACGTCAAAACCCTGTTGTACATAAATGGGAATATGCAGTTCCTGATGATAAATGTTTAATCCTTAGTGTATGGAAAATGATTCAGTTTGGATTCCTACTGTATATTATACCCCCATTTCACTGGAGCACACTTCACATTTTCTCTTCCTTGTGTCTTCACTGTATTTCCATGTTTTGCTGTATTGAAAACATTTAGTTCTTCTGCTATGGCTAATGTGCCAGGACCTTCTATTTTTTAATTATGGCTTTGGAATGGAACCTTATGGCATAATTATGTGAGCTTTATGAAATGTAAATGTATCTATACTGTATACTGTTGACTTTAATATTAATGTAGATGAATGTAGAAATGCATTGAAGTAGTATCTCACACATGCAGCACTTTACATCAAATAGTTGCAGAGCCAATTAAAGCTGCCATTTGAATTCACCCTATGATAATTGATAGTTTGGCTATTTCAAGAAATCGCTTTATACATACAGTATACCGTGTGTGTGTGTGTGTGTGTGTGTGTGTGTGTGTGTGTGTGTATACACACATATATATATATATATATATATATATATATATATATATATATAATGACAGTACATACAACATCTATTAGAATCCACTTTTGTTAAAAAATTATTGTTAGAGTGATTATAAGACCATTTTTTTATCAGTCATAATTGGTGTGTAGGTAGGTCTGTTGGGTTTTTACACCCGAGCCTCGTGGCTCATGAAGCCAGTGCTTATCCCCGGTTTCCATCGCGTGAAGCAACCAGGAGTTCAACTCCCCCTGGATGAAATGCTAGTCCATCACAGGTTACCTTACCAGTATATTATTACTGGTACCCATTTATACTGCTGGGTGAACAGAGGCACACGGTTGAGACCTTGCCCAGGGGTCTTAGCACAGTGAGGGTCTCAGTGGGATTCGAACTCACAACCTCCCAATCATGAGCGCAGCACCCTAACCACTACGTCACCGGCCCCACATAATTGCTGTGTCCTACATTATTATTTTCTTCAGCTGATCAACTACTAATTCCTACCCACCAGCCAGCTCCCCTCTATTCCCGTAAATATGCTGTGTCACAGAACAGCTTGGAACTTTCAGAGGAAAACACTCTTCTGCACACATAAGCTCACAGGCACCTAGGATTGAGTAATGGTGCTGAGATTGACAGTGGAGAGTAAGATTGCACTCATCGCACTCACTAAGCACTGCCAATTTTGCTCCTAGACTCAGATGGCTTTGGTATTATTGGCATTTGAAGCAGTTATCTCCTGATGAGGGTGCAACTGCTTATCAGATAAATATCCTGTACATAAGAGTCCAGCATCCTATGGGAAGTAACTGTTCATGAATCTGGCGGAATTCACCGAATGCACTGTGGTCTTCTAGATGGACCATTCACACTCATACTCACATCCAGGGCCAATTTAGAACAGCCAATTAGAATAATGTACATGTATGTGGACTTTGGGAAGAAACTAGTGTGCATGCAAACATGCAAACTCCACACATAAATGCCTGAGCCCAGGAATCGGACCCTGTACCTTCTTGCTCTGAGATGGATGTGCTAACCACTATGCCGCCATATTGCCCATGCTGTTCTTTATTTTGAATAAAAATGTTAATTTTCATGGTCGTTATTTTAGAGCAAGTCATCTACTGCTCCACTAGTTTCTCTCTAAACTGAAGTGTCTTCCTGAGTTGGACCTTTTGTTTACCACACAGAAAAGGCAGTTTATTCTGTCTTTCACACACTTTGTTTGCTCTTTATTTTTTAGCAACGATGAATGAACCCTCAGGTGAGTAGTAAGTATTTGCAATGGATTTCATGAAGAAAACTGATATATGAACTACAGGCTATTTATTCACCGTGAGGCCAGCATGCAGTAAACACCTTAAACTTCAGTATCCAGGCTTAAGATTTACACAGCTGGCATGCTGAGCTGAATTTAAAATAAGTCGATTACCTGATGTGCAGCCTAGGGTTTGTACTCAGTGTGGTTATGCATAGAATCGAAAGGTCAGCATTTGTGTGTGAAAAACAGTATTCCCAGAAAAGATAAACATCTGTACACAGTGTGACAATATATATTGTTAAAAGTCCTATGTAAATCTATAAGAAATTGTATTGATGTAACATTTTTAGCAATAGACATTTTCACAAAAAAGCAAGTTTACATGAACCCAAGTGTAACTATAGAATCCTAATGAGTAAGCCAGAAGCAACAGTCACAATGAAAATCCCTGAGATGAAATGAGACAGAAACCTTGAAATTTCGCACGATCAAAACGAAACCACCCTCTTCTGAATGATACCACATAGCTGACTCATGAAAAATGCATATCAGAATCAGAATTAAAATCTGAATACTTTATCGATCCCCAGAGGAAATTGTGGTGCGAGAGGTTGAGAGATACTGACTAGATAAAGTCGGACTCACCACAATATGTAGACCTTATTCCACTCTAGAGTTGCTTATGGGAAGAGGCAGCCGGTGTGGGCATCCTTCACTGCAAAAATTTGCTATCTAATAAAAAATTCTTTATGTTCTTATTTTGGGAATATATTCTATGTAAGAACAGCATAATGTAAACGGATTTATATTGTTTTCAGAATATATTTCATGTTATAGTTTATATCCTCTTAAATACAATTAAATTATCTGCCAGTGCAGTAAAACAAATACTGTTTACAGGGGAAGTGGGAGCTGCTCACTTCGACTGGGGATGTTGTTGGGAGGTAGAAGGAATACAGTAGACTCTTGACTATTCGCGGTTTTGCACGCATAGTTTGCATATTCGAGGATTGCCGAGCAACTGTCACTCATTCAAATTCAGCCAATGGCTGTCCTCCTTCCTGATGATTGGTTAAGATGATGTAATGCCTCCTTTTCCTCATTCGCGCATAAGTTGTCAATGAGCCTTTTTTTTAGTGTGTTTTAATTACCAGTTAAGTTCTATGATGCTACTCAAATGTTGGCACCAGAAAAAAGGTAATGACGTTGGATGTATCTTCTGAAGAAATAAGACTTTCTCCGGAAGAAATGTCAGTTTCCTCTGAAGTGCGTGAAGAGGAATAATCATCTCAACTGCTGTAAAACACTCCACTATTAAAGTCTTTTTCAATTATTATTCCAGTACAGTACCTAAGTTAATGTTTAGAATGTTTGTGTGTGTGATTTTATTTACTGTGGGGCAGAACGTTTCTCATTTTGTTTTGTTTGTCCAATTTGTTACATTTCTTGTTCTTTTATGTCCTTTTTGTTATGGTCTGTGTTTTTGGGGGACTTTGATTTTGGCGCTGTGTCGCTAACTAACTGTTTTCTCTCCGCTTCGGCTGAGGGACATGGCTGAGCTGCTCGGTGGCTCACACTTGAATTCACTAGTCTCATTTACTCCCAATAAACACAAACACGCTCACCTCTACGCCAGAGGATTAACTCGCATCACGTCATTGCTTCTTTGGTTTGTAACGCTCTCTCGCTCTAAAACTCTGTTTTCTCCTAACTCCGGCTGAGGGGCATGGCTGAGCTGCTCAGACTGAATGCAGTTCATACCTGAATTCCTCTAGTGGGCATTTTTGAAAACTACAGTTCTGTATGTTTCAATATATATATATATATATATATATATATATATATATATATATATAAAATAAAAATAAAATTTTATTGTTATTTGCTCTACCAAAAAGTATTGAGCACTCTCCTACGGAAGGATCTACTCAGAAAATCATATATATATATATATATATATATATATATATATATATATATATATATATATATATATATATATATATGCTGTATAATGTTTATATTTTATTATCAATAAATATCACATTTAAAAAATACGTTTTTCTTAATCATTACTACATTTTACTACATTAAATACTGTATTAATAAGTAAGACTGTCTGTAGAGTGTGTTTAAGAAGCATATTTTAGCACATGTAATAGATACACAGTATTTTACTTCCGGTTGATCTTTCACGCATGTAATATGATACATGGGGTTTGACTTCTGGGTACAGAACTCGCAGATTTTCTTCCTTCGCGGGAGGGGCTGGAAACAAACCCCCATGAATAACGAGGGCCTACTGTACTTTGAGGACCTCCTCAATTCCAGCAACACAACCTCCAAGAAGGAGGAAGACCCTGGGGGTCCAGCCATCACTGGGGCTGAGGTCGCCAAGGTAGTCAGAAAGCTCCATGGACAGAATTTCTAGGCATAGCCATGGCATTGAAAGGTTCTGTGGCGTTGAAGCTTTGGTGGCCTCCAAGTCCAAGGCCATGGTTCTCAGCCTGAAAAGGGTGGAATGGGTCTGGAATGAGGTCCTGACCTAGTTCAAGAGTCTTGCAGTCATGTTTACAAGTGAGTAACATATGGTGTTGGAGCTTGATAGGCAGATCGCTGTAAAGTGGAGCTTGTACTGGTCCGTCATGGTGAAGGAGTTGAGCTGCAAGCAAAGCTCTCAATGTACCAGTCAATCTACATTTCAACCTTCACCTATGGTCACAAGCTTTGGGTAGTGGCCGAAAGAACAAGATCGCGGATACAAGTGGCTGAAATGAGCTTCCTTCACCAGGTGGTTGGTCTCTCCCTTAGATACAGGGTCATCTGGGAGGAGCTCAGAGTAGAACCGCTGCTCCTCTGTGTTGAGAGGAGCCAGTTGAGGTGGTTCAGACATCTGATTAGAATGCCTCCCGAATGCATCCTGGGTGTGGTGTTTCGGCATGTCCAACCAGGAAGGGACGCCGGGGTCGACTTAGCTCACACTGGAGGGATTATGTCTCTTGGCTGGTCGAGGAATGCCTGAGTCCCCCGGTAAGAGCTGGAGGAAGTGGCTGTGGAGAGAGATGTCTACACCTTATTGCATTGCTTAGGCTACAGCTCCCGGGACCCGACCCCGGATTAAGCAGAGGAAGATGAGTGGAGTAAGATAACCTTCCCTGTGACCCTAATAACAGCAGAAAGAAGCACAAAAATCTGTATTGAAAATCATTTTAATTTGTTTAATGCAGTCAGATCCAAACTCAACTACATAATCATGGTGACTAGCTTACAGCTCCACAATAGACCCTGATGCATTGTAAGACATGGATGACTCTTTGAGGGATATCAGAGCCAGCCTCAAATGACCCTATTCTCACACAGTTAACATGTCAGCATCTGAACAAACAAAATGGAGCCAAAAAAGGTGAGTGGCTAGTGAGAGGGTGGGATCGGCATCTAATTCTGTTATTTTTGTACGAGCTTACTGATATATGATCTTTGGAATGAGTTTAAGCTGCTTATGTTGTAACTGTATACATTAAAACCTCCTGCTGATTCCCATTCACTGTTCCATGCTCTTAAAATATCAAAGGCTAGCGCTAACCACACAGTGTAATTATTCAGTGTTAGCGTTTCCTTTAACAGCAGTACTCTTTATCCTGAGGTGACATGAGAGTATATTTCAGATTTTAATTCCATATGTAAAACACAGAACATACATAGATTTGGGCGATATTGGAGTAGTAATTCATGTCTGTTAAAATCTCCAACTGACACAACTATTTGAGGAATTAATTTTAAACAAGTGTCTGAACTAACAGAGTGAGCTATACTGTACTCAAGCTTGATTATCAACAGTATATTAAGATAGTCAACATGAATTGGCTAGCTAACCCTGATTTTACACTGGGGGACCATGTCCACGAGCTCCATGATTTGAGAGGATTCTGAACAGTGTTGGGTTCATGGGATCGAATGGTGATGATCTTGAGGGAACTTCTTGGATTCGTGAGGATCACACTGATCGTGGAAAAAGTTTTGACTGTCAAAAATGGTGGTGGTTATTACAACTCATTTTAAACCAATTGTGATAGAATGTACGAAGTGAGGAAGAGCGCAGTAGAGCTTAACAGACCCAACAGAGTGTAACATTGTGTGGCAGACCTTGATGCGCCATCGTAGGGGATCTTGATAAACTTAGAAACATGATTCCTTCAAGTTTAATTTCCTGGATGCCAGCTACCCCATTTTTATACCCTGACCGTGCCCCAGTGTAAACCCAGGGTAATGCTGTAAAGGTTTCAGTAGCTGGCCAAATAAAGGCTTCTTTCACAAATTTTCCATTACAACAAATCATGTACCTAAGTACTGTGACAAGTATATATTCACAACAGTTCATTACTTTTTATCTCTGAACATTTCTGAAAAGGTTACTTTGATCTCTGGAAGAACATGAGGACCTGATACCATGGTCTCATTGGTGTAATGGACCCCAGTTGGCTCAATGACTTTTATATTAAACTACTTTCTTTTTGCAGTAACAATAATGTTACACAGCAAGCAGCAGAACAGTGGCGTTTTTAAGAGGTCTGTCCTGTTCAGAATGAATAATCTTATGAGTCCAGTCTGCAACTTGAAGCCAGGAACAAGAGAAGCAGACAGCTTCGACCAGACAAAAATATAGAATTAGAAAGAGGGAGATAATCTAACATGAAATAGAAATAAAGATGAAAAAAGGTGAAAATTAAATTCAAAAAGGAGGACGCAAACTCAACAAAACAAAGACAGACGGAGCAAGAGGAGGAGAATGAGCATGTGAACGCCAGAGAAAGAAAGGAAAAAAAAAATGCTGTTGTTTGGGAGGGAGAGAGAGCACGTGTGTGTAAGAGGGAGGGAATGAAAGTGCAAAGGGTGATGTCAAACCAGCTGAGCTCAGAAAGTAAACAGCGTTCCAGAGAGCAGCATGCCTTCAACAGCACGGCAATGCTGCATGCTCCTTCACACCTCCCTGCTCTTCATCCTCCTCTTCATCTTCCTCCTGGTCTCCTCAGGAATGGCATGGCCGTATGGTAAGTGTCCGACTTGTATCTGTCGATGTCAGCTACTTCTATGACTAAGATTTTTTAAAAAGTTTTATTCTGATCTTTTGTTTGCTAAAAGACAACATCAGCAATCTTTTCTCTCCTTCCTCTTTAACACTTTCTGTCTGACTCTGGTTACAGAGAACTTGTTTTGGACCTTGTTGCTGTTGTGGCTGTCTTTGTTTTGAACTTGCTTCACATCATTCCCCTTAGTCATTCTTCAACAGTTCGGACACATTAGAGCACAAGTGGAAAATATTTATATAAGATTGTTTCACGATGTTCCTGGACCCCCAACCAAAAAAAAAAAAGTCAGTCTTCAGAAATTCTGAATGAATCCTTGTGTCCTCTTCATGTTTTGAAGGGACTCACCTCTGTGTTATAAGTCCAGTGTTATGTTTTTTTTTGTTTTTTTTTGATTGGCACAGTGGTGTAGTGGTTAGCATATCCACCTCACAGGAAGAAGATCCTGGGTTCAAGAGGCATTTCTGTGTGGAATTTGCATGTTCTCACCATGATTGCATGGGTCTCCTCCAGGTACTCTGGTTTCTTTCCACAGCATAAAGATGTACAGATTAGCATAATTAGCTGTTTCAAATGGTCCCTTGGTGTGTTGGTTCTTTGATGCCTCCCTGCGACCCCTAACTGGATTAAGCGGCTTGACAAATAAGTGAGTGAGAGTGGTCACTCTTATGCTTGAGTTTATGATATTAGTATCAGATGCAACAATATGAAGAATTTCTGCCTACATGGTGCACCAGAGTCTTGAATTTGTGTGAATCTGCTACTAAATTTTGTTTTAGCTGAATATGTGTTGAACCTAATATCTATCCAGATAAATATAAACAGTATTCTTAAACCACTGGCTGATGGAAGACAAACGGTGTCACAGTACTCGTATAATCATTCTTTCCAATTGCTGACAACTGCTTGTGATAATAGTGATAAGGCTGAGCTGCTTGGCCAAGAGAGTTCAAGGGAAAAACAGTCAGCAGGATATAAGCAAACTAGATGGAGATGCATCATCGAGATTATGAATCATCTCCATCTTGTATTCGAACAGCTTTGTGGTCCAGATTAAGGCCAGATAGAACAGCTATCTTCAGTCATTCTCAGAGTGGATGTATTTGTTTATTATTTTCATTATTATTATTATTATTATTTGAATTATGGTCTGGCTGTTCTCTGATAGTAGTCTCTGGCTAGTCAATCACAGATGTCTAAGAATAGCAAGACATTTTCTATTGGCTGTTCCATACTCACTGCTGAAGTACTAGCTGCTGAGTTCAAAGTTGTGAAACAACCTCTCAGTACAACTGTAGTGGCTCTTAAATGAATACTTAAAACATACTTTTACAAATTAGTAGTTTAATGTTTGTGATGGTATAATGTATCTCATGCAAATTCGCATTACAGTGTTTTGTACATGCTCTATGATTTTGTTTATTTGTTCTTTGCATATTCGTATTGTATATTGCCTTAAATTTCCACAGCATTTTGGTCAGTTTTCGCAGCACTAAATGTGTGTTTTACATCTTGATCATAATTTACAGTGGAATTGATTGAGCAACAGTTAAATTTCTAAGTGTAAGAAAAGCACATTTGAAAAAGTAATATTAGATCATCTGAAAAGTATGTCTTACCTTGCACACTGATATTTACACTATGAGAGCTGGTGGAAAACACGCCATGGATACTTTTTATGTTGCTACGATCAGCTAGTTTGCCATTTCCTTCGGAAACGGAACAGTTTGAGTCATCCAAAGATATCCAAGTTTAAACATGAATATAGTGTGTATGTGTGTGTTGCGGTTAAACCATTGCCCGCAGAAACCCAGAGGATTTTCCTTTTCCACGCCTGTTATACCACTCAGGCATCAGTTAATCGTTAGTACAGCTGTAGGAGAGAGAAGTGCACACAGTACTACGCTTGGCTTTTTCTCTCTCTACAGTTTATGTCACAACAAATACAGTTCACTTGCTCACTGACTGTTTGTTTTCTCAAAAGGTTTCTTCCTTTTTATTGACATTTATTACATTTATATCAATATACCCCATTTGACATTGACATTGAGCTCGTGCTTCTCTTTGAACTCCTGTTCCAATAAAAACCAAACTCAACTTGCCAGACCAAACCAAACACATGAACTCAATCAATTTTAACTCGATTTCCATGATTTCTTTTCTAATGTAAAGTTTAATGTTGACCGCCTGAAGTCACTTCTGATTGTGCAACACAGGAATGATTGGTAAAATGAACGTTTTTAACTCAGACTCATATAGTTTTTTTTTTTTTTATGGCAACTCAACATGCTTAAAGAGCATTAATTGCCCTACACTGTCTGTATAAATAGATTAGTTCCTGTTAGATCAGGGTCAATTATGCTCGCCTGTCTTCCTGTCCTCAAATGGCTGTAGTATTACTGAGATAAAAATCTGCTCTCTTCTAAAACTTTACATAGTTACACCACTCAGGAGCCGTGAATCAGCCAACTCCTTACATCAGCCGCAAGACATCACAGCCAGAGAGAACTCATCATCCATGACATAACACACTACAGTGTGCACTTTAACGTAAATTGCACATATTCTGTAAACTGCTGGTCCAGATTTCAGCACCATCTGCGACTGTGTGCTCATGTTCTGGCAGACACAGGACTCATCAGCTGCAGTTGCTTACTTGGTTTTGGGAGCCATCCTGAAACAACTGGAACAGTAAGAGAAGCCAGCAAAACTATAGACATGAGGTTTGTCAGATGAAGGGCACTTCAAAGGTCTGAATGACCTTCACTGTAAAATCAGAACTGTGTTACATAAAAACAATTACAGTCACCATATCAAAATATCAACTCAAGTCCACAATATCAGTACTTCCATTGTTTTTAGTAAAATGTGCTAATATTTTGTGGAAATATGACTCCATTACAAAAATATTTCTAATTTTAAATTTCCCACCACCAGCACTCGGACTTACTCTGACTGAGATAGGACTTCATGTGATGTAAGTAGGGGAATGGGTTTGCTTGACATTCATTAGCATGCTGGTACTTCCCATGAAAACGTAAATAAAGTAAAAATGAGGCTTTCACTATATCCACTCTGAAGACGTTAAATTTATCATTTACAGGGATCCCTCACTTTCCGCAATTAATTGGGACCAAGATCCCCCTGCAACCACCGAATTCTGCAAAGTAGGATCACCCACCCCTATCCCCCCTGACTGATGTTATACTACATGTATATGTGTATATAATACCAATAAATACATACTCGATGGTATAAATGTTTATAATAATTAATTATTAAAAAATAATGCATAGGATTGAAATAAAATATAAATACATACACATACAGAAGCGCACGCACTTCGCGTGCACGCCCTCAGATGCGCACCTCACAAAAATATAACTACATAGTTTTGATGGGAGATTTTGGGGTTTTTTTTGGTTTTTTTTGCATAATTGGCCTTGTTTTTTCGGTATTATCCTTAACTTTTCCCCTATTCTTCCTTAATTTCCTTATTTTTTAATCCGATGAATATTAAAAAAAAAACCCAGTTGTGGTTAAGTTGTGGTTCACTACTCATGCTTCAAAATGTATTACGGCATGTTGAGGGTAAAACCTCACAGGATGATGTTAGTTTCCGTCCTGACCCCAACAAAAACGAAAAAGGCATGATGAATGGATTAGGCGAGTTAAATGAACACGGGCAGACTGGATGACATGCTTTGGACTGGTTACTAAATATTGAAGATGTTCACTATTATTGAGATATATAATTAGCTTTTTTTTAAACTATGTCCAAAGTCCAAATATTGCTAAGTACTAGTCCAATTTGTCAAGCAAACAGTACTGTACTAGGATTTCTTTGTGAACTGGAAAGCATATTCATTTTATTGTTCTCATGTGGTGCAAATGGGAGATGACCACAGGTCTATTTTTGCTTTTTTGATGAGTAAGCAAGTTCAAAACCCTGCAGCAGCCGACAGTCAGCAGACACAGTGGTGCAGTTCAAGTCTATCGTGAAGTTAAAGGTTTTGTAGTCTAACCGGGGTCACTGCTGACTTATCAAATCCTGGAAAAATCTGGAGGAGATTTTAGAGGACTTTGTTCCCAGCAGTACTATTAGGGATCAGCTTCTGTATCCACTTCAAAACAGATCTAAAATCACAAATCTACATGCAGTGATTAATACAAAATGCATTCAAATCAGTCGACCATAGGTGTGTGGGACATAACTCTATACATACGGGCTGGAAGAAGTTTTTGTTTCTTTCTGTGGAATCTAGGAAATTCTTTGGGAAACCTGTTGTGTTGTCTGTGTCTCATTAAACCTTTGGCCTGTGAAGCAAATCGTCCATGATGGTGTTAGTTAGGAAGATATTTTGAGATATATTTTGGTTTCCAGATCCTATTACAGATGCTGGTCAAAGCTATACAGTGCACATCTGGAAGGGAAGAGATAGATAGCAATTATACAATACACGAGATGCATATGGTGATGCACTGGTTGTCTTGGCATTAGAAGAAGAAAGAGAATGAGAGAGCGAGAGAGAGAGCGAGAGAGAGAGAGAGAGAGAGAGAGAGAGAGAGAGAGAGAGAGAGACAGACTATCCTTTAAATGAAGTCAAGATTTATGTGAGTGAGAGTCAAGAAAGGCTAATAAAGATGTATTACACAAAATCTATAAAGGTTCGACTTAAATACAGCTCGCCACATCACATTGAAAATGTTTGTTCTACATTCATATAATATAAGCACACACACACGCGCACACACACACACACACACACACACACACACACACACACACACACACACACACATCATGCTTTTGAAGATTGTCTCTGCTTGTAAAAGAACATCAGATCTGAGCTCTGTATTTTGCATGAATTTAGCTGGTGTTAATGAACACTTGCTTGAAGGGGTGTCTGCTATCCTAAATATGAACCATTGCATTATAAAATGTAAACATTATTTCCGATAATGATGGGTAAAGGGTAAGACCACAAGGCTACATTTCGACTTTATTTTAGAAGGTCATGAATTTAGAAAGTTCAATATATTGCAGACATGCACAACTCCGCTTTACATAATCGCCAGTAATCACAACACTTAAATACTGTACCTCACTGAAGGTAGCACATGACTCAATCCCAGTGCATGTAGCTTTGCTACAGTTTAATATTTGCTTGTTTGCTTCTAATCAAAAGGCTTGTGTTCATGCTTTGGCTTGTCACAGATATACTTTGATAAGTGTGAGACTGAAAGGAAACCATATAAAAAGTTCTCAATAACAAGTCCATTCACTCATTTTCTGAAGCACTTAATCCTAATTAGGGTCGCGGTGAGGCTGGAGCCCATCTCAGTCAACTCTGGGTTAGGGTAGAGTACACCCTGGACAGCTGGCTCGGCCTCAATAACAAGTATTTTACACATTCTTCTAAAGGTATAAACCATTTTGAAGATCTCTGAACTGCTCACACGTAATAAGTTGTCAGTGATGTACAGCCAAAACAAATGACAGGGCAGAATTAAGTGTTCATGATTGATGTGTGATACCTTTTTAGAGGCTTCCTTTACATAATACATGAGTGATTATTTTGCTGAACTCACACTGACAGGAAGTTAAAGAACCTCCATACAATCTACAATACCCTCACAGTGTTCAATGTTTTTATCTTGGCGTTTGCCTTGTAAAGAAGCCTCTCTGGAGATGTTCATACGCCTTGAATTTCATAAATATTAAGATTATCTAAACCACTGACGTCATAAGATCCTAGAAAAAGACTCCAGACTCATTGTGTGCATTAAGAATACACAAGAACAGCATCCCACAGCACTCGCACGCACAAAGTGTTTTTCCACTGGGTCTTAAGGGAGTGTCTCTTGCCTCAGACAGATCCTCGATAACATGCTGGATTAGATAAAAATAACTTTTCTACTTAAGCTAATGTACAGCAACCCACTCACACTGTATAGTGGTCATATACAGGGATCCCTCGGTACTTCGCGCTTCGATTCATGCGACTTCAGTACATCGCGTTTTTTTTTTTAATATTCATCGAATTAAAAAATAAGAAAATTAAGGGAAAACAGGGGAAAAAGGTTAAGGAAAATGCTGCAAAACAAGGCCAATTGTGCAAAAAAAAACCCAAAACAAAAACAAACAAAGCAAAAAAACCAACCCAAAACCCCCCATCAACACATTTTTATATGAGGTGCGCATCTGAGTGTGCGTGTGCGTGTGTGTATTTATATTTTATTTACATCTTATGCATTATTTTTGAATGTTTAATTGTTATTATAAGCATTTATAGCATTGAATATGTATTTATTGATATTATATACACATATACATGACACATATAAATATATATGTCAGTCGGGGGGTGGGGGTGGGGGGTTGATCTTCGTGGAATACAGCGGTCGAGTGGGGAGCTTGGTCCCAATTACCCGCGGAAAGTGCAGGATCCCTGTAGTTCTATATAGTTTATAGAAACTATAGAGCAATGCCAATCCACATATTCTTTAAAAATTGTACGCTCTTCTATGTATCATATGTACTTTTGGTTTTCATCATATGAACCAGAGATTACAAGGGCCCATACTTATTGAGTCTCCATACAGAAATGTAGCATATTATGTTTGCAGAAATCTATCACCACACACAGCACAAAGGACAACTGAGACATTGTGTTTACAGTCTGCGCTACTGACGGAGATTCACATGCCTCAAACATGTTAATCCACATTTGTTCACCATGAATAACTGTAATCCATTCCATTCGATCTTATTTTTGCAGCTCACATCAAGAGAATATATCATTGTATAGGGGTTGAAACACATTTGTGGGGCAGTGATGGTCGAGTGGATAGGACGCAGGACCGCTGATCCTAAGGTTGGGGGTTCGAGTCCCCACAGGGTTGTCACTGGCCCCGCAGTGCAGCTAACTGGGTTATCAAAGGCGGGTCATGTCTCTCACTGTCTATGGTGAGAGGCATGTACAAGAACCATTGCTGACTTTCATAAAGAGTAGCTGCAAAGCCGTCAGCGTGTTTCTGTCCCTTGCTAAAAGGTTTGTGACAGGAAGGGCATCCGACGTAAAAACCTATCCCAAATCAAACGTGCGAATCAGATGATTCGCTGTGGCGACTCTCGAGGAAGGGAAAAAGCTGAAAAGAAAAGAAGAAAGTAAGAGGGGTTGAAATACATTTCTGAGCAAACCCCCCCCCCCCCACACACACACACACATACACACACAGTCGCCTAACTGCTTCATGGGTGTTCTAACACAGCTGGTTATGAGCTCTGGCCCTTCTTCCTAACATACAGTTAGGATTCTTTCTTTATTTTTACAACACTTTTACACAGTATGTGACAATACCACTCCTTTTATGTAAATAAAACACAACCCATTACACTTTATTGTTGAAGTATATGTAACTGTTATTTTATTTAGTCTATATGATGAGAGCTTTGCATGTTCCCTCTACAAGCCCCTAAAAGTTTTTAACATATGGCTTGTCCTCCTGTCTTGGTATGTTTGATAGCCTGTGCTCTATTTCTCCAGAAGACTGTGATTACTGATGTCTGAGTCATGATAAACTGCTAGCAGTGTCGAGAACTAAAGCTGGCTAGTTTTCTCTCCTTCACTCAAAAATAACGTGACAACATGGATTCATTTCAGCGGAATGTCCACATTTCACAAGGATAAGACATAATGAATCATAATTCGTCTGCTTGCCAGAAGGAGAATTCACAGTTCGTACCACAAAAACAATAACAATATGGTACGAGGACGTTGCTATGGGAGATGTGGAGCATGTGAACTGTGAGTCGATGAGAACTGCTCACAATCGCATATCAAAGCTTCTGTTTTTCTTTGTTTTTCTTATTCTGTGGCTGAGTTTTCACTTTTCAGATGAGGGCAGTGACTCCAGGGCAGTGGTGGCCTGATGGTAAAAGGTGCTGGATCGCTGATCCTAAGGTTGGGGGTTCGAGTCCCCCTGTCCACAAAGTTGTCACTGTCCCCACAGTGCAGCTAACTGGGTTATTAAGACCAGCCATATCTCTCACTGTCTATGGTGAGAGGTTCATGTAAAAGAACCATTGCTGATTTTCGTAAAGAGTAGCGGCATAGCTGTCAGTGTGTTTCTGCCTCTTGCTAAATGGTTGTGTCAGGAATAGCATGTCTGTCTGTCTTCCTTTCGGCTTTTTCCCCTTTACTCGGGAGTCACCACAGCGAATCATCTGATTCGCACGTTTTGATTTGGCAGAGGGTTTTTTTACATCAGATGCCCTTCCTGTCACAACCCTTTTTAACAAGGGACAGAAACACGCTGACGGCTTTGCAGCCTACTCTTTACGAAAGTCAGCAGTGGTTCTTTTACATGCCTCTCACCATAGACAGTGAGAGACATGGCCCGCCTTTGATAACCCAGTTCGACGCACTGGGAGGGGGCAGTGACAACCTTGTGGAGAGTGGGATTCGAACCCCCAACCTTTGGATCAGCGATCCAGCGCCCTATACCACTAGACCACCACTGCCCTGTGTCAGGAATAGCATCCGATGTAAAAACCTATGCCAAAACCAACATGCGAATCATTTATATTACTTCCATGAAGAAGGAGGCAGATGATTCGCTGTGGCGACCCCGGAAAGGGAACAGCCGAAAGTAAATAAAATGAGGACGGCGACTCTAGGTTGCATAAGACAGGCCATGTGCTTCAAGCCTCTGAGATTCCCCAAGTCAGGTTTTGGAAAACAGAAATGGAGCATGGCCAATCAGATATTTAAATTTTTGTTTAATTTATCATCAGACAACTAATTCTGGCGGAACGGTGGTGTAGTGTTAGCACGTCCACCTCACAGCAAGAAGGTCCTGGGTTTGGTTCCCAGTTTGGGCGCTTCTTTGTGTAGTTTGTATTTTCTCCCCGTGATTGTGAGGGTTTCCTCCAGGTACTCTGGTTTCCTCCCACACTCCAAAAGCATGCAGAGTAGGTTAATTGGCTGTTCCTAATCTCCTCTACGTGTGAAGTGTGAGAATGTTTGTGTGAATGTCAGCCCTGTGATGGCCTGGCAAACTGTCCAGGGTGTACTCTGCCCTTGCCTGGGGTCGGCTGAGATGGGTGCAGCCTCACTGTGACCCTAATTAGGATTAAGTGGTTCAGAAAACGAATAAATGACAACTAATTCTTGTAGTACGATTTCTTTCTCCTACTTTTTTATGCTTGACATCTCTGATAAGCTGGAAACAGAATTCTATGTTCCCAGGAGCTATGACTGTATGGATGTTCTCTCTCTCTCTCTCTCTCACACACACACACACACACACACACACACACGGTTTTCTAGTGGGGATGAGCCAAATATTCCCATAAGGTCAAAAGTGCCAGATACTCATATAAACACAACTATAGTCACTTGTACTTAACTATAGTTACATCAATGGATTTTGGTAAGTGGTGGAAAAACAAATTGGTTTCTTTCTGAGTTTACAGTAATTTCAAATGCTCACTCAAAAAATATAGCTTATTATGCTGCACTAATTCTTCACTGCAAGATTTCCAGGTCATGTACTGAAATGCTTTGCCGTAGTAAGCACATTTGAAAAAGTGTTGTAAATAATAACAGTCTTAGAACGTCTAGTAAAAAGTGCAAATTTTAATTATCAGAGGAAATACACCATTTTACTCCCAGCTTCACTTTGTGAATGAAAAAGCAATTTCTAATGTCTCAAACTTTAAAGCTCATCACATGTTCATGAATTTTAGAAGTAGAACAATATGATAAAACATTAATTCATTTTGTCTTTCAGACTACAGATATCTGTATAACTTCTGTCCGGGGCCAGAGTGGAATGTAATGTGTAGAGGATGCTGCGAATATGATGTGATCCGATGTAAATGTCCTCTTCAGGGCACGCAAGTGGGTTATGCTGTTCCATGTTGCAGGAACGCTCGCCATGAATGTGATCCCTGCATCATCCATCCAGGCAAGGCCTTAAACTTATTTCATATGAGTCACAGAAATCTCTCTCTCGCTCTCTCTCTCTCTCTCTCTCGCTCTCTCTCTCAGTGTGTGTGTGTTTCTATTGTCTTATAAATCAAACACTGTACAATTAACAGACCTACTACAACACCATTGAGTATTTAATTCTGATTGATTAGAAAGTGTTAATGAAGTTCATATAACAGTAGCTCTGACAAGCAGCCTTAGTGTAATGGCTAGCACATCAACCTCACTGCAAGAAGGATCTGGGTTCGACCTAGGGCTTGGCAAAAATGTTTCTGTGTGGTGTTTTGCATGGTCTTCCTGTGCTTGTGTGTATTTTCTCTCAGTACATTGGTTTCCTACCACTGTCCAAAAACATGCATATTAAACTAATTGGCTGTTCCGAATTGCCCCTAGCTGTGAATGGTTTTCTCTCTCTCTCTCTCTCTCTCTCTCTCTGTGTGTGTATGTGTGTGTCTGTGTTGGCCCTACAATGGTCTGGAGAGCTGTTTAAGTGTACTCACCTTTGCCCAGTGACCCTAATAAGATTAAATTATTCGGAAAATGAGTGAATGACTGAATAGCAATGACAGTAATCAAATCATATCACAGCAAAGTTAAAGTCCTTGTCCTTATAGCAATGCTTCGAAAATAGTGGGGGGGGGGGGGTGACCTCCGCTCCACTAGTTGGCAGTGGCGCTCTCATTGTCGCGCTATGGTGTAGCGGTTTTTCGCACAAGCGAACGACATGAAGCACAGTAAACAACCCCTCAAGAAACAACACGGAAAATTTTCTAACAGGAATGAATAGAGAGGTAGAGAGAGACGGATATATTAAGACATAAGTAAGTTGAATGAGTTTAAATAAGGATTTTTTTTTTAAATTTTAGGCACATTGGTGCACTTTAAATCTTTTCAATTACAGATTAAAAAAACAATGTAAATGAAGTTTTTCTTTATTGTAAGTTGAACTATATTTCTTTTTGTTTTTAATCTTAATAAAGATACAATATTAAGCAGAGGTGTACTAATAACAATTCTATAGACAAATAATACTATTTATAGTCGCTTGCGGGTTGGTGGTGTGTGTGTGTGTGTGTGTGAAATGTTTTTTTTTCTTCCTAGGGGGGGCGCCACAGAAAATAATTCAGAAGCACTGCCTTATAGTGAGGACACTCTTCAACTTTAATCCAAGAACAAACAATAAACTAAATGTTATGTGTTATTACTTCACAATACCAACAACAAAAAGGAAGAATTATTGCTATGGTTAAAAAAAAAAGTATTTCTGGAAGGATTCCTCTTCATTCTATAGCTGTGAAACTGAAACTTTAAACTTTCTACCTCAGAGAAGGTTCTGAAGATGAGCGTTATTGTCTCTCACTGACACAATAAGTTGTCTTTTTTAATAACATTAAGAGAAAAAGTAATAAAACAGTAAGGTTGATGAGGAAATGATGGTTGATAGCTGTTGTAAAGTAAGCGATGACAGAAAGATAGCTTGTCTTATTAATATTTTGGATTAAAATGTTATTATAAATGGATAAAGACAGGAATGTCACATTGGTCTTAACTGTTACGCTGCTGGGAGCCGCTATACTAGCTCATGACGTAGTACTTCAATTCAGTTCGATTTATTATAAATCAAATGGCTACAGGTAAACAGTCAAACCCATCTCACAAATAGGAAAACGAATTGAGGCAGGATGGGTACGCGAGAAATGCAGCGAGCCGTTGTCATGGTTGTCCATACATAGCATAAAAAACGACTGTAGATTGGTTGGAATCGACGTTACCTTAGAAATATTTCCAATGAAAAAGAAAGACTAGTAAACGTTGATTGGCTGTTGTGAAAATATATAATGTAGCATGCTGCGTCTGCATAATACAGAAAAGCATAGCAGTTGAATAAAAATGTTTTTTTTTTTAAATTGCTGTGGTAAAAAAATAAAATTAAAACAACATGCATGAATAAACAACCTCACTTTACAGCAGTGCCTCACAACGTTCCATTGTTGATTACTTTTGCCATGCTGTGGTTTATTCCTTACTTACACCACAGTGTTATCTTGAATCTAATTACCCATAAAGTATTGACTTTTTTTATAGCAGCAATTCTGACATTAATAATAATCCACTCTTCTGGTACATTGCAACTTCCATAGTAGTAGAAAATTCACAGAGACTTGTATGATAGACACTTCACAATAACCTACAGTATCTCTGGTAAAGGACTAAAAATATTGATATAGAGATAGCATATAAATTATCAGACACTTCTTCTGCAGACATCTGATAACATTACACTTGATGAAACTGTGTATAGATAACACATTCTTATAATTTATGACAAACTGCTGTGATCTAAGAAGTGTAAAAAACATGCTGTTTTTGAAAATGAATCAAGTCTAGTGGCAATGGCCCTCTATTTCACATTAGAACATATCACACCACTCCATCACTGACTATATTCCAATAATAACAAAACTGTTAAAAACTAATAAAATCTGTTGTGCTTTATTCCTTTCACACCTTAGAATCGAGACAATGAATTACAAATAGAACTAAATCACCTTACTTTCTTTGTTTACTTTTAAAACCCAGATATCTGTTGCACTCCAGAGTCCTGTTTGCAACACTAACCGAACTCCCATGATTCTGTAAAACTTCTTAAACTGTGAGCCACTGTAGACATTTATTTCATCTCTTCTTCTCTAACAAGCTCTACAGTGTATCCTTAGATATTCGCCTAGACTCGATATTTGGCAATTACATCCATTTATTATGAGTGTGAGGAACTGGAGGCAAACAAAACATTGGGTGAAGAAAAATTGATTACTGTATAGTTGTTTGTGGTTTTAGTTCTATAGCTCAGTGTGAAGGCCCCAATGATTTGGGATTTTCTATTAATCTTGAGCTTTTTTTTTTTTTTTTTTTTTTTTTTTTTTTTGGTTTGAGGTAGCGTAGTAGTATCGTGCTTAGGATGGCCATTTTCCAGTAAGAATGTCTTGGGTTCAAGTTCCAGGCTTGGCGAGGGCATTTCTGTGTGGTGTTTCGATGTTCTCTCCATGCTTGCATGGGTTTCCTCTAGCTTCTCTGGTTTTGAACTCCCACAGTTCATAGACGTGCACATTAGGCTAATTGGCTGTTTCAAAATGTGAGTGTGAATATTTGTGTGTGTGTTCTGCCCTACAATGCTCTGACGAGATGTCCAGGGTGTAACCCGCCTTCATCCAATTTTGGCTGAAATAAGGGATAGCCTTGCCGCAACCTTAATAGGATTAAGCGGTTGGGAAAATTAGTGACTGAGTGTTTTTGGTCTTGAAATAATTAACGGTGTATACAGACTTTGTTTTGTGTGTGTGTGTGTGTGTGTGTGTGTGTGTGTGTGTGTGTGTGTGTGTTTCACACAATACCAGATGTTCATAGTTGGATTCATACTTGGGCACCTCTTTTACAGAGAAAAGTTTCAGTAAAAGTCCTTAAATAATAATGACCACATAAAGTGAGGACTCTGAGTCCACATTCACATAGTCACGGACGTTTATAACTTTATTATTCAACTCTTACTTAATTTCATTGCTTCTTATTCTATATGTACACCTCATTCCTCTTGAGAGGACATTTGTTTTTAGCAGTTTATACTCTTATGAGCACAAGGGGGAACCCTGTTCGGTACAGAGTAAAGCTGAAATAGCTTTATAATTCTTTATGCATTGGACAGTCAAACATAAACACTTTTCTTTCTGACTGTTTTGTTCTCTTGTCAAAGGCTGTAGTATATTTGAAAACTGCAAGCGATGCAATAATGGAACATGGGGGCCAAGGGATGACTTCTTTATCAAAGGCCAGTTCTGTGCTGAGTGTCGTCCTGGGTGGTCTGGTGGTGACTGTCTGAGTAAGCTCATATCTCTCACCCATACTTCACATGTCAGTCTTCCAAAGACATCCAACACACTGAGAAAATCTCCAAACTGCCTGTGGCAATTTCATTTACAGTCATTCTCTGCTGCATATTAAAAAAGATCCACAGACTGCATACATATATACAGTAATCTGCAAAAGATACTGCTAGAAAATTAAAGTAAAGATAAACAAATGGATGAACAAACTGATGGATATGTATGTGTTTCTTCATTGTAGAATGTGGTGGTGTAATCAGGAAGAGGCAAGGTCATTTGGTTTTGGAAAGTTACCCAACTAATGCCCGCTGCGAGTGGACTCTGGAGGTTAATGAACCTTTCACCATAGAACTCAGGTAGGCCTATCTGTCTCTGGAACTCAGTCATGAACAAACCCATTGTTTCTTACAATCATACTTGTGCACACCCTTTAAAACTTTATAGCAGTTCAGTCTACTTTATACTGTATCTCATCTTTTTTCCACTGTATTAACATAATGTATTAAATTTGGCTTCTGAATTCAAATCATCAAAATTGAACACACAAATACACTCGAAGCAGTGGGCTGCCACACACTGTGGCACCCAGGGAACAGTTGGAGGTGCGGTGTCTTGCTCAAGAGCACATCAGCCATGAAGGTGGAGGGAGAGATGGTACTGCTCACGCTCCCTGCTGCCACAGATTTCCCTGTTGGTTCAGGAATCAAACCAGTGACCTTGAGGTCCCAAAGAATGGACAGAATGAATAGCCTTCAATTCTCTAATAATAGCTTTAGCTAATAATTGTTAAATTCATTACAATATGCCGATTGATAGTGCTTGACAGGTAAACTTTTTTTTATTATCTAAAGTCAATAAATGCCAATATATCAGTTGTATATATACCCCCCCCCCCTCCTGAAATATAGAGAAATTCCTCTTGGGAAGTTTTTCATGACTGTCAGCATATGTGTAATAGTTCAACATGTAAGACCATTCAGCCCCCATGTCACCTGTGAATGTTTGATCCTATCTGATCTTGAAAGCTAAACGGGATTGGGATTGGCTAGTCCTTGGATCGGAGATTGCTTGCTTGTTTGCTTTAGTATTACCTATACAGGGTTCTATATACACTGATCATGACATCTGAGTGGGGTGTGGCTAGTGTAGACAGCAGTTTCTGTGACATGTATGAGTTTTATTCTTTGCTGTCTAACAATCAGTACTAGTTTCTAGATGCACCAATGAACTCAGAATTTTCAGGGTGTGCTGATTTTTACTCATATACCATGATAAATAAAACTATTTTCAGAATGTCTATACATACTGCTTCTGACAAGCCTTCCCAAGTAGCGTTTAATTCAAAATATGCACCTGTGGCACCACTCTGTTTTATGAAGTATCATGGAGAAATTATCTATCGTACTGTATTTCACAATATTCACTGAGCAGCCTGCAAATGGATTTGGGGTATTTTCTTTTATCTGCATTACTTCATTCTGGCAGAGTGGTTCTGGCTAATGGAAAATTATGACTACTGGCGTGTTCAAACTAAACTTTGCAGGCTGGGCACTAAGCATTTACCATGGCTGCCTGTGTTAGTTCTTCACAATAATGACTAATGAGTAGTGAAGTGTGTCTAGGCATTTAGACACTACACTGTCTGCAGAAGCATTCACAAATGCTCATATGTTCTGACTTGGTTGAGTCACTCAACCAGGTGTTTCTCTTCACCAGGCAGTTTAGAGCATGGGGTCATTCCAGGTTGTGGTTTAAACTGTGATGACCATTTCTTTTTTCCTGTCTGCTACCAAGCAGGTCAATGGTGCACATTACCAGTTCCATCTCTAGTATAGCTTTAAATGATTTAATTTATGATTTTTTTTTTTTTAATTTACACTTTAAATAAGTGACTTCATTTATTTATTTATTAGCTTAACTTCTTGATCCTGCGAAGCTTATAGCAAGGCTGGAGCCCATTTTGGTTGATTAAGGGCATAAAAAGTCACATGTAAGTTAATATGAAAAATAAGGTGACATATTTATCATGTATAAGTAGTATTATTTGCACAGGACTTGTACAGCAAGTATTATCATCATGACAGTCAAGCATAAAAAGAAAAAGGAGAAACACACAGTACAGTGACAGACCTATTATGTCCCTTTGAAAAACATCAGACGTCTTTGTGGATTAGAACAACACTCATGCATTATTTTTATTCATTTTTGCAATGCTCTAAATATGTGTGGTGAGTACTAAAAGTATCTCACCACATCCTGTAATGAGTTAAATGCATTTACAAAAAAGAGCAATTAGAAAAGGGCAGTGTCCTGCTAAAGCATGATCACAAATACATGTTTCCCTTTGTAAGGGAATTTTTCTTTACTGCACAGATGGTCAGTGGGAAGTAGTGTTTTCCCAGAAAGCAATTAAACACGTGAAACCATAACATCTCATTTACTGCTTCTGATTTTTGGATGATTTAAATGTTATGTTAGCCTGTTTTAATTACTGTACTGTACTACATAATGTGCTACAGTGTGACAGTTAGAAATACCACCAACACTAGCTTTGTTTTCAAAACTTTATACAGTAATATATAATATGTGGCCACAGTTATTCATCGAAGTGTTGATGTTGCATATTGTTGTCATACTGTGTGAACGTTGTATTAACGTTCATTACTTCCCAGGAATCTTTGCCACTTTTTTAATGCCACTCTTGATGTCTTGGCAGCCTCCTGGACCAGTTTTTGTATTGTAATTTAATTAAGTTTGGAGGGATGTGGAATTCTTTGTATTGTGTTATATTTCCTCCACTGTTAATTACTTTTTTTCCCACTGTGTTACATGTACAGTCACTATTTGAGTTACGACCTAGATCGGTTCTGACCAATCAGTCGTAAGTTGGGTTGGTCATAAGTCAGATATTTAACACAACGAAACTGAAACCATTCAGCACTCGCTATGGATTCATGTGAAGCGTATTCTTCACCTGCACGTTCTTTCAACATGCGAAATAAACTTGTAGCCTTAGTTTGCACTGCTCGCAACATCACTTTCACATTCCTTTGCCTATTATCTTCCAACCACATGTATAGCAACTTTTCCATTTCTACAATCAATCCTTCACACTGTTTTGTGATGATAGTTGACTTAATTGGGGCTGCTGCTTTCACTGCTTCCTTAATGCGGTACTTGTCCTTCAAAATTGTAGACACTGTGGATTGGGAGAAATGGAGATCTGGATCGATGGAATTTACTTTTTTCCTCCTTCATACTGCTTTATTACTTTCATCTTCATCTCCAACGACAGTGCCTTCCTTGCTTTCTTGGTAGAATTGCCATCTGATGAATTGGACTTCCTCTTGGGGGCCTTTACATTCTTTACATTCTACTGTAAAAGAGATGTTCCTGCGATGATATCGAGTCACTGAGTGTAGTGGTAGAATGCTGTGAGTGTGAGATGCTGAGATGCTGTGCCGCCACAACTACCGAACTTACGGACATATACAGTAAACTCATAAAAGGCATCTGCTAGACATGGTCGTAAGTGCAGGTGGTCGTAACTTGGATAGTAGGTGTATATAAATGTCTTGGAAATCCTTTTGTGCCCTTCTCCTAATTGATACCTTTCAACAACCCTTTGACATCGGTGATACAGGTCTACACACCAACAACGGACTATGACGACGGCCAAATAGATGAATTCTACACCCAACTTCAGGACATCATGGGCCATGTAGATAAAAAGGACATTCTTATCATACAGGGAGGCTGGAATGCTAACGTGGGAGTAGACGCATCCAAAGTTTGGAAGAACCACTATGGCGTAACCTGCAATGAGTTAACAAATGAAAGAGGCCTTCGACTTTTAGAGTTTGCCAGCTATAACAACATGGTGCTTGCTAATACCCTTGGCGAACATAAGGCTTCACGACACTGGAGGGGCCAAACAGAACTCACCACCAGATAGATTATGGTACAATACCACTTTAGATCTGGTATCCACAGATCTGTGACGAGGACCTTCCCAGGTGCTGATGTCGGAAGTGACCACGATCTAGTGCTACCTAATTTCAAAGTCCGGCTGACTCAGACCAAAAAACCACAGGGTACACGAATGAAGTTTAATCTGGAAAGGCTGAAAGACCCGACCATTCTTGACTCCTTCCAAACAGCAATTGGTGGGAAGTTTGCAGCCCTTCATACGCTTGATGGAAATGTCAAAGAATTGACCACCAACTTCAATACGGCAATGACAGAAACAGCAAAAAACATTCTGGGAAAACACTGCCCAAGGAAGTAACTGTGGATGACAAATGAGATTCTTGATATGTGTGACAGAAGAAGAGTTTTAAAGAAATTTAAATACACCGCAGCTGGAACTGTAGAGTACAGAGAGGTCAACAAGAAGATAAGAGGGGGAATGAAGAATGCCAAAGAAACCTGGATACAGAGACAGTGCGCAGTAGTCAAGGAAAATCTTTAAAAAAAAAAACAACAGCACGAAGGCTTACCAAATTATAAAAAAGCTCACACGTCCTAAGTAGCCAAGAGTCAGCACCATATAAGATAAAAGTGGAAACTGCCTCACCGAAGAGAAGGACATCATCAACAGATGGACGGAATACTGCTCAGAGCTCTACAACCACCAGACCAGCTGAGATCCCAATGAGCTTATTCATCAGGAATCAACAAATATCGATGACCACCCGATTCTACAAGAAGAAGTAGAGACTGCCATCAGATCACTGAAGAACGACAAAGCGCCTGGAATAGACAACTTCCCGATTGAGCTGATTAAACAGGGAGGGAAAACAACGGTAGACACTCGCACCGCAATCTGCAACAAGATCTGGCAGACTGGAGAATGGCCAACACCATGGACACAATCCCTCATCATCACCATCCCGAAGAAAGGGAACCTTAAACTCCACCAGAGCTACAGAATTATCAGCCTGATTGGTCATGCAAGCAAAGTAATGCTGAAAGTCATCCTGAACAGATTGAAACCTCAGCTAGAGGAGATTATCACTGAAGAACAGGCTGGATTCCGCAGAGAAAGGAACACCACAAAACAAATCTTCAACCTGAGGGTATTGTGTGAAAAGTACAGTCAACACGACATATATCATCTCTTCATTGCCTTCAACAAGTCATTTGATAGAATGTGGCATGACGCTCTCTGGGACACTATGAAGAAATACAACATGGGCCAAAAGCTGACAAGTACTATCAAACAATTGTATACTAAGGCCAGTAGTGCAGTACTAGTACAAAACACAGTAGAAAATTGGTTTTGACACATCAGTCGGGGTCCGCCAGGATGTATGCTGTCACCAACTCTATTCAACATCATTCTGGAATGCATTATGACAGATGCCCTGATAGATCATAAGGGCACAGTCAGCATTGGAGGTCAAACTATGACTAATCTGAGGTTCGCTGATGATATCGATGGGTTGGCAGGTGATGAAGAGGAACTGGCCGTGCTAGTGAACCACCTGGACAGAACGTCATCCAGATATGGAATGGAGATCAGTGCCGAAAAGACCAAGCTGATGACTAATAATCCAACATCAATCAAGAGGAAAATCACAGCCAGCGGACAACAGCTTTAGACGGTAACCCAGTTCAAATACCTTGGCGCCATCCTCAGGGAAGAGGGATCTAAAGTGGAGATTACACCAAGATCAACACAGGCTATGGCAACAATGGTAAAGCTGAAGCCTATATGGAGAGACAGGAACATCTGTCACCACTCAAAAGTGAGATTGCTTAAGGGGCTAGTTCTGTCCATCTTCTTATACACTTGTGAATCGTGGACTCTGACGACAGAGCTGCAGAGGAAGATCCAGGCAGTAGAAATGAAGTGCCTCAGAAGACTACTCAGCATCTCATACACAGATCACATATCCAACACCGAAGTGCACAGGAAGATATCACAACACGTGGACCATTATGAAGATCTCTTGACCACTGTAAAGAAGAGGAAATTGAGGTGTTACGGTCACGTGACACACTGTAGCGGGCTATCAAAGATGATCCTCCAAGGCATAGTCCAAGGGAAGAGGAAACAAGGCAGACAGAAAAAGAAGTGGGCGGACAACATTAGAGTTGACAGGGAAGAGCTTTGCAGAGACCCAGGCCCTCGCCTACGACCGACCAATATGGAGAGCACTGGTGCGCAGTTCAACCATGAGGTGCCCCTAGACCAGGAGGGTTAAGGGATTCGTGATCGTAAATTATTATTAAGACCTGTGATGCCAATCAAACGCCCTGCATCTTCTCTAGCTTCTGGTAAGGAGCCTAAGCACTTTATTCATTCATAAATATTATTACAGTACAAAATTAAAAAGTTTTTACTTAATCACTACTATATTTTCCTACATTATTACTGTATCAATGAGTAAGACTGAATGTGTTTAAGAAACATATTTTATCGCATGTAATATCATACAGTGGGGCCAGTGGCATAGTGGTTAGGGTGCTGGACTCATGATCGGGAGTTTGTGTGTTTGAATCCCAGTTAGACTCCCACTGTGCTAAGACCTCTGGGCAAGGTCTCAACCACAAGTGTGCCCCTGTTCACCCAGCAGTATAAATGGGTACCAGTAAAAATATACTGGGAAGGTAACCTGCGATGGACTAGCGTCCCATCCAGGAGGAGTTCAACTCCTGGTTGCTTCACACCACGGAAACCGGGACTAAGCATCGACCTGATGAGCCACTAGACTCGGGTGTAAAAAGCCCAACAGACTTTACCTTTAATATCATACATGGGGCCGTGGTGGTCTAGTGGTATAGGGCGCTGGATTGCTGATCCAAAGGTTGGGGGTTCAAGTCCCACTCTCCACAGGGTTGTCACTGTCCCCCCCAGTGCAGCTAACTGGGTTATCAAAGGCGGGCCATGTCTCTCACTGTCCATGGTGAGAGGCATGTAAAAGAACCATTGCTGACTTTCGTAAAGAGTAGGCTGCAAAGTCGTCAGCATGTTTCTCCCTTGCTAAAAAGGGTTGTGACAGGAAGGGCATCCGACGTAAAAACCTCTGCCAAATCAAACGTGCGAATCAGATGATTCGCTGTGGTAACTCCCGAGTAAAAGGGAAAAAGCCGAAAGGAAGACAGACAGATAGACGGTGTTTTAAAACCGCATCAATAATTCACGGATTTTCAGGATACGCGGAAAGGGGCGGAACGCAACCCCCACGAATAATGGCGGGTTACTGTATTCATTCTCACAACCTATAGAGGAAATGTCTTGTTTTTAGAGAATTTTTTTTTCCTGTCAAGATGTAAGAACAGAATTCTTGTCTACATTTTCAAAAAAGTTTGCCATAATCACTGTATAAAAATATATACAATTGTTCAGTATCACAGAAAATATACAGATCTAAGCTGCACATCTACACAAGCTGCACAACTTTAAAACCAATGCAAGGTGCATAATCAAACTGAGATTTATATGGTTGGGTATTTTAGGCTGGAAGTTGATGTTATGGATGCAGAAACAGAGAAAGCATTAGAATGTGGGTAATAATCACGGCTGGAAAATTGGCTCAAAACATCTTCAAAAACAAAAGGTCTTGTGGGGTGTTCTAAGTATACAGTGGTAAGTACAAATTAGATGTAGGTACAAATTAGATGTAATTCACAGACACCTGTGTAATTGATATACATATCTGATCCCTCGAAAGAGCGAAAAGTCTTAAAAATGTTAATGCTGGAAATGACAAAAAAAAAGCAAAAAAATGTTGAAACAGTGCATGGCAGATTGCTGCATATGAAGCTGCGTAGCTGCAGACAAGTCAGTGTGCACATGGTTGACCCCTGTTCACCACTGAATGTGACCACAATGGGCAAGTGAGCATCAAAACAGGACTACGGAGCAATGGAAGAAGGTGAACTGGTCTAATAAATCACATTGACCTTTATATCATTTGGACAACATCATTCTGGGTAATATTCTTCTGGAAAACCTAGAACTCATGTGGATGTAACTCTGACACTTACTTTATCTAACTAAACAAAAGGCCAAATACACCTCTTTAAAACAGGGGCTTCTTTCTTCAGGATAATGTATCCATCCATACTGCAAAAAATGGTTTGAGGAAAGTTGTCCAGATTCCCCTTCTTTTGGATGTGCTGAACCAACAAATCCAAACTACCTCGTGGAGTCTATGTCTCGAGGGCTTATAGCTCTTTTAGTGCCAGAAAAAGGACATGCATAAACATAGCAGATGGTTTCAATGTTATGGATGATTAGTGTATATTTTTACTCTTTTCCACACAATCCTCTGAACAGTATTTTTAATCCATCATTGGGTTAACAGTATAATAGTGTATATTTAATTTTAATTTGTAATCAAAACACTATTATGTCACAGCAGATCCAGGTCTGGATCAAATTATAAAAATACTTACAATAACTTATCGATTATTGCAAAGATTTGTGCTGCTTTGATCTCGTGTTACATGAACCAATTTCCCCAAAACAGCATAAAGAAACAACTGCAGCATTATTCTCTGGCATTACCAAAAATATAGGCTCTGAGATCATTTGTATTCTCAACATGGAATCAAGAATTAATGGCTATTTCTCTATTAATGTCAGCTGTAGAAAACACATAAATTACAGACTTTAAAAAAATGTTTGAGGCAGTTTTAAAAGAATAGCAATAAAAAAACATAATTCTCACCTCTCATGAAATCCTAGACTGGAAAATACATGAAATGGCAGTTAATGCATTAGGTAACTCGAATGGTAGCTCATTCACCTTAATATTATATGAACAAGCAAGAAAACACAGGAGAGTGAAAAAAAAAAAAAAGTCCAAGTGCTCCAGGAAAACATTGCACTATATGCTTGATTTCTTTCAGTAAAACAGAAATTTCCATGGAACTGAAGTGAGTTAATGTGAGCTAATGGCTTGCAGGACCTTGTCAGCCACTCATGTGTAATCACCTGGCAAAGGTTCGAGTTATCTTAAATAAAAGATCGCTCAAGAAAGGGACAATTTGCAGCAGTGGAATGATATTGGGAGCTAAAAGGCTTCCAATTAAATACCCCATTATCATTCAACCCTTAATCTCTCTCTCTCTCTCTCTCTCTCTCTCTCTCTCTCTCTCGCTCTCTCTCTCTTTCTCTCTCTCTCTCTCTGAGACAGGTTCATGATGCTAAGTTTGGAATTTGACCATAGCTGTCGATATGACTATGTAGAAGTCAGAGACGGTGATAACATAAACTCTCAAGTTATTGCTCGTTTCTGTGGAAATGAACGTCCCGCTCCGATCCACAGCACTGGCAACTCCTTGCACATACTGTTTGTTTCTGATGGGTACAAAAATTTTGATGGACTGTTTGCCATCTTTCAGGAAAACTCGGGTAATAATAATTATCCATCCATTCATCTATATCTATAGCCACACACACACACACACACACACACACACACACACACACACACACACACACACACACACACACACACACACAACAAAAACAAGTCAATTTGTGTAAATAATTAAATTCTCAATTTATTTGATTTTTTGTTTGTTTATTTGTTTTTTGTTTTGTTTTTTTGTTTGTTTTTTTGCACATTTATACTTTATAATCCTAATTTTAAATCTGTGCAGCATGTACCTCCTCCCCCTGCCTGCACGATGGCACATGTATACTGGACTCTTCTCACTCGTATCACTGTGCATGTCTGGCTGGTTACACAGGAAAAAGATGTGAACATGGTGAGTGATCCATAAGCACTACATTAGCATTATTTATATGTTATACATATACATTGGTCAGTGACATGGGTCAGTGGTGGTCCCCACAGGGTTGTCACTGTCCACCCCAGTGCAGCTAACTGGTTATCAAAGGCCACCCATGTCTCTCACTGTCTATGGTGTGAGGCATGTAAAAGAACCATTGCTGACTTTCGACAAGAGTAGGCTGCAAAGCCGTCAGCGTGTTTCTAATTGGGAGTCAGAGTCCCCTGAGGCAGTTCGTTCACAGTAACGTTCTGGCAACTCCTGCAGCGGCACTGGAACTCAGTCGTATTGCCACTTGCCCTTCCATTGGATTGTTCCGGTGGCGCCGCGAGGGGGGACTTGCTGCTTGGGTAACAACCTGTCCTCCATTACTCCCTACCCCGGCTCTGCGCACTGGAGAGTATCACCAGCCGGGATACCAGCCAGAGCGCAACCATAGTCCTTCGGGACTGACGGAGGCCTACTAGTACTACATATACATTATTTATTTATTTAGTTTATGTTTCGTTTGACAAATCTACATCATAATATTGCTTTTTCAAAACCTACAAACAAGTTTTCAATGTCTATTTGCCAACATTACAGAAGTGATTCTACAAGAGAACTTTTTTAACTCTGTCAAATGGAGAATGTGTCATGCTCTCTGTGAGAAGGATGGCGTACTCTCCCTCCTCTGTCAGTCACGGTGCCTCTAGCCGATTCTGTGAATCTGTGAGTGCACGCACATGAAGGATGGTGGATCACTCACTGTCCCAAGTTGATGGTTGTTTTAAGATAGAGAAGAGCTGAAATTGTCCTGCAAGATTTTCAATGAGGTTTACATTGGGAGACCAGGGAGAACAAATGCTTAATTAATTTGTGCAGCTCTCTGTGCATCCAATTTCTGTGAAACACTTCAGCAAATCTAATTATTTTTTCATGCAAAAAAGTATCTTAATTTTTATGCCCAGTCTACTAGTACAGTACTATCAAGCAAACCCCAGGAAAATATGTTTGTGCTTTCTTCTGACACACTTTCTGAATAGTTTGTTGGCACAGCGGCATCATGTAATCGTTGACCCTGAAATGCCCCCATCTTCTGCAAATAACCATGTTATTGTATAAATAACCATGTCTCACTATGATCCTCAGAAAATAACTGTCTCTCTCACCATTTTTCTATGTGTGAGGGCAAGATACATTTGCACCATCTGCCTGGAAGACTAATTAGAGCTCCGATAGATTTGAACTTCTTGCCCTGACTATACATACACACACTTTAAAGCATGAAGCCAACTTCACTGCCAATTCCTGATATATGGAGGTTAACACACATTGGCCTCCTTTCACTGTGTGTTCGATAATATTCTCCATGTTGATGAGGGACCAGTGGAATTTATATTTCTTAAATCTACATGGACTAAAAAACAAACATTAAATTACATGGATGCTTAGGATCCATTTTATAACAGGATAGGTAAACTTGCCAGTAATTGTAACACATTTCTACTTGTAAATGTCTAAAAATATATCATATTAATTAGCCACATGTGTCTGTGTGTATGTGCCACATGTCTGTGTTTTAAACAAACACGCTAACGGCTATGCAGCCTGCACTTGATGAAATTCAGCAATGGTTCTTTTACAGCCTCTCACCATAGCCAGTGAGAGACATTGCCGCCTTTGATAACCAAGTTAGCTGCATTGGGGGTCAGCTGTTGACAGTGAGACTTGAACTGCAACCTTGGAATCAGTAATCCAGCACCGGGCCACCTCTGCCCTCAACACCTCTACAAAACAGAGTTTACTTTCATTTAATTATTAAGCTTTCATTTTTTTTTAATGAATAGTATAAACTGACCAGAGCATACTGTTACCTACACAGTGCTAACCTAGCTCGATATGCAGAGCTCACCTGACCTGCTTCTATTAAATAAAATATATAAAAATATATGTAAATATAATTTATAGAAATCTCTTTTAGTTTGGTTTTGCATGGTATAATTAGACTCTTAAAGACAGTGAAGGAGATACATCCTTACTTGTGCACTCAAACTGACCTGTTTCCATCGTGATTTTAAAATCAAGTGGTAGCCATGATAGCCGTAAGGTTACGGTGGAGAAGTGGGTTTTGGACCTAATGATTGTTAGTCTGATTCTTGAACTCTACTACTTTTCGCCAATACCTAGGAACAGTTAATAAAGAGAACCTGGATATTTTGCATTGGCTCAAAAATTTGAACATCTTTTAATGTTTATAGCATATTTTATACTTATAACTTTTGAAAGGATGCTACCATCTCCCACACCTTTATGAGGGTTTGTTTTTGCAAGTTCAGTAAGAGCTTATTTATACAGGCATTTTTCACAGTGTGGAGAGTCGCATCCCCCAGCAGAGCTTTTGGCACACAGATGTCAAATTTTAGTTCCTTTTTTCACCTGTATTTTCCCTTTTTCTTCAGGTGTTGGGTTTTTTCTTTTTTTTTTTCCAAAAATTTAGTATAAGTATGAGATTAGCAAGTGATTCAATATATAGTAGTTTATGTGATGGTTTATAAAGGACACATTGCTTTGGAAAATTAGAATACAATCGTACAGATGTTCCCCGACTTACATTCATTTGTTTTACATTTTTTTTTTATTTTACGTTTTTTTGGGGTTTTTTTTCAAAAATTGTCAAATTTTGAGTTTAGCGTGCTCTCTGTATGAGACGTACCTACGTAGTACGCTAATGTAATGACGTAATGACACTGCGTCCATTGTTTACTGACGACAGACTGAACGTACCCCTCCTTCTTCCCAGTTCAGTAGTGCGTGTTACCCTTGTGTTAAGACGTCGTCTCGAAGATGAAGTGTAAGCCTACTAGCATGAGTGCAAGTTTTCCGGCATATGCTTTGATCGCCGCAATCTACCATGCATACTCAGTTCAGCAAAGAGAGCTGTAAAATAAATGAAAACCCGAATCCAGAAAAGCAAGGGAACTCTCCGCTGTGCTGGTGATTCACATCAGTGCAGGCTGAGTACTAAACAAATATTCAACAGCACCCTTGCTCATTTGAAAGACCAGAAGTCCGGATAACCCGCGCTTTGACTCAAGCACAAGCAAGTGAACTACTTTCAGTGGAGCCCCTCACATATTGTAAGCGTTGATTGGCTGTTTTAAGCTTCATGTAAAGTGACCATTCGTCGACCATTGGAACCATTTACAAGCAGAAAGATCACATCATAGAGAATGTTAAAGGTTATATTTGATACTGTATTTGTTATTTGATTAGTGAATTCAATTAAAATGTATCTATTTGAAATTATTTTGCTTGAATTTAATTTATTTGAAATTAATGTTGATATTATTTGATATACAGGTATTTGATATTATTTTACAATGTTATGTTTATAATAATTGATTTAGGGGTGTTTTATGAGCTACGGTAATGGTATTTATGGATGTATAGTACAGTATGAACGTCATACGTCACTGGAACATACAGTAACAACTTACGTTTTTTTTTTCACCTTACATTCGGCCGTCCGGAACTGAACTCAAACGTAAGTTGGGGAGCGTCTGTAATGTGTTTTTGTATCAACATAATGTCAGTGAAGAAAGACCGTACAGTCATTTTTTAGACCGCCTTCCACTCCCTCCTTCAGCTTGTCTCTCTTGCCATGTCTTATTTGGATGCTGCTGCATGTTTCCAGTTCTTCATTGTAACAATACCCACAGCTCCTGTAAACATTCATTGGCCAATGAAAAATGTTTTTGCATATATATATATATATATATATATATATATATATATATATATATATATATATATATATATATATATATATATATATATATATGTGTGTGTGTGTGTATATATATATATATATATATATATATGTATGTGTTTGTGTGTGTATATATGTATGTGTGTATATCTATATATATATATATATATATATATATATATATATATATATGTGTGTGTGTGTGTGTGTGTGTGTATGTATGTGTGTGAGTGAGTGTGTCTAGTAGTTTAATTTATATGGCTAAATGTGATACTGTAAAGCTGATAGCAAACCAAACATTCTCTATAATAATTGCCAACTTTTCCCATCCCCATAAAATGTATAGGAGGAATAGTGTACTACGTTGTACTACATATATCCCTGATTCCATGATAATATGCACCAGACTACAAGGCATACATCAAGTGCCGTTTTAAAGCTTTACTGCATTTCAGAAAACATGTGGCCTTTAACATTTCTTCACTGTAGGAGAACTTCATGAGTTCTGGATTGAATATGCCTGAGGACAAGAATGTGACTATTAAAAACTTGTGACATTATTTTGCATGCTTAGATATTTATATGCTACTCATGATTTCATAAACATATGTAGCTTCACTTGCTGCATATTAATAACTAGCATGCAGAAAAAAATGAGGGCCCTGAACATTCCTGACAATCAGTGTCTGCATTGCTTGGAGGGTGTGAAGGAAGGCTTGAGGCTGTGGTTAAAGTCGTAGCCAGGTTTGAACTGTGTATGCTGTAGTTGGGATGACTTTCATTTTATCACCTCACCACAAGAACAGCTTCACAGAGCATTTTAACGGGGTGGGTTATTATTTGGCTGGTCTATTTTACACACTTTCCAAACTGGATATCCAGTTGCATTTTTCCTCAGTTTTAGGGATACAATGAAGGAAACAGAGGATCATGGACAAAGTGAGCTAAGCAGGGTGGACTCTTTCTATGCAGTAAATTAGGGATTACATCTGGAACATGCTTTAGGTTCTTCTTCTGCATTACAAAACAGTTTATTGAGGTAACAACCATGATCAGCAGCCAACATAATTTAAAATTTTTTCATACTGTTTATTTTTATGTCATAACCATTATTATAAAGCATATTCTTCAAAAACCTACATATTAACCTGCATAGAACACCACAAGCTGTTAAACATGTAACCCCACAACCATCATACACATACACACACACACACACACACACACACACACACACACACACACACACACACACACAGACACACACACACACACACACACACTGTCTGAATAAACAACATTTAGACCATCTATCTGACAGAGCAACACTTATGTTTGAAGCAGGTCTTAATATATAATAATATTTTAGCACCTTATAATTAAAATCTCTACCTCTTACCCTGTGTATGTCATTCACCCTTCTGCGTATGTGTGAATAGGTGTCAATATGTGAATATATGTATTGTCTGTGTATGTGTGAATATGTGGATAGATACAGTCATTCCTCACCTGACAAAATTAATCCGTTCCAGAAGTGGTTTTGTAACCTGAATTTTTTGTAACTTGAGAAACATTTTACATGGAAAAGGCCTGATTCGTTCCAAGGCCCTCAATACTACGCCCTAGACCCTTTAAAATGATAAAAGTACTAGTATACCTTTTAAGGCCTCCTTCTGCTTCAATATCGTACCAATGGTAGACGGGTTTCGGCCATATTCCTTTGCAATATCACTCAACCGCATGCCACGAGCCTGCTTCTTTTTTTCACTCCCACCGGGAATCAGTTTCTTGGGGCCCATGATGAATGGCGAAAATTAAAGTTGTAATGAGCACACTCGAAAAACTCATGAAACAACAGTAACTCTGTCCTTTACGCGTGTTAGAACTCCGTGACGAACAATGGGTCAAAGGCACATGAAAAACATCATGGATATTATGGAGCTGCAGCTCCCTCCTAGCCAATGGGAGGCCAGCGGGGCTGGGTGTTGGGAGATAGCGCATGGGAGAGCAACTCGCGCATTGTTTAAATTTTTGAGATGGCACATTTCGTAACGTGAATTTTTTTTCATACCCAGAGACAGAAATTTTAGGTAAATGCGTTTCTTAACTTGGATTTTTCGTTTGTTGGGTCTTTCGTCAGGTGAGGTACCAGTGTATATAGTTGTATATATGTATGTATATGTGTTTATATGTATACATGGGGCGGCACGGTTGTGTAGTGATTAGCACGTCTGCATCACAGCAAGAAGGCCTGGGTTTGATTCCAGGTTCTATGCGTTTCTGTGTGGAGTTTGCATGTTCTCCCCGTGCTTGCGTGGGTTTCCTCCGGGTACTCCAGTTTCCTTCCACAGTCCAAAAACATGCACAGTAGGTTAATTGGCTGTTCCAAATTGCCCGTAGGTGTGAGTGAGTCCTTACGTGGCCTGGCGAACAATATGATAGATCACTGTGATCACAGCCATGACAATCCCTGTATGAGCATCATGCAAGCTTTAGGGATCAACATCCATTCCTTGTGATTGGATGTAGACGTAGCGAGAAATATGTGTCCATATATGTATGTGTGTATATATGTGTATGTAGTTATATGCACATGTATAGCTTAGTATAATTCCTTAGTTGGTTTTTGTGCATTTTCTTTTACAATTGCTGTTAACAAAGAGCTACTGAACTGATAAATAAAATATAAATAATAATAAATAAAATAAAGATCTCTAATCTCTTATATTAAAGACTGTTATATTCTGACAGAATGCAGCTGCATCAGTCCCCAGTCATCAAAACTTCTTTTTTCTTTCCAAGTAAAATATATATTTTTTCCATTCCCTTGAAATTTTAGTCTTCGTGATGTCTTTTCTAGCTAATGATTCAGTTAAATTACAATGCAAGAATTAAATGTTCTGCAACCTTATTGTGGTTTTGTGATTTTTATGAGCTGTGAAAAGAATTATAGGTGCTTAGGGCTTTTAGGCTTGGCAGATTTAAATGTGTGATTTTTAATCATTTATTATACCCTCAAATACACACATTTTCTTCTATAATCACCTGAAGAGAGAGGATGGGTTCCCCTCGAAACAGATCTGTAGTGATAAATGGAGTTTCAATAGAAAGTCTTTGTCCTGTCCTTTTATTTTATTGTGTATATATATATAAAACAGCAATGCACTGAAGCCGCATGAATTGAAGCGAGAAGTAGTGTGGGATCCCTGTATTTATAGTGTTGCCTGTGTGAACACACAGATATTATATACTGTATTTTCTGGACTATACGTCGCTCTGGAGTACAAGTCACATTGGTCAAAAAATGCATAATAAAGAAGAAGAAAAAAACCACATACAGTATATAAATAACACAGGACTATAAGTTTCAAATTCATGGAAACTGTCTACCTTGACTCGGAAATCTGCTGGCAGTTTATGTGACATTGTGGTCCTTGCTCTGATAGAGACGGGGTTGCGTTGCATGAAGCGGTAACACCAAGGAAGTCCTCACGCAAAGTAATTTATAGTCATCTCCTTGACAACCTGGACGTGGAGACGCAACTGCACTGCTGACAAACCTCTCCCTGCAGCATGTTGCTCAAACCCTCATGTGCGAACTCGTTCCTCTAGCTGTGGCCATCTAGCTTTTAGCCTGTTTGCATGTTCGCATGTTGCTGTTTTTAGCCTGTTTGCATGCTCGCTGGGGTCACACAACCCCCGGCATTGCACCTTTGAGAACCACTGGTATATGTGCATGTTCAGCTGGGATGCTATCTATCCCTGGTAAATTTCTTGATGGGGTTTTTTTCTAAATCTTTTTCACTTCATCTTTTGTTGGAAGTTCTTTGATGATTCAGGCTGTTGAAAGTACCTATAGCATATGGTAGCATGTGAATAGTAATTGTAAGCAGGATTTTGAAATGCTCAGCATATTTTCAGGGTAGAAACTTGGGACAAAAGGTTGAAACAAGTTTATTAAACAGTCATTGTAGGTCAACTCAAGGTCAGCAAAATTGCCACCAATTGTTTATAATGGGTGGTACAATTCACCATTGAGGGCCTCTAGTACACCATCTGCTCTAAGGACTGGTGCACTGCTATCTGATCTTGGCCCATGTGATGCTTTCAAGCCTTCAAAAACGATCACTTTTTCTTGTGCTCATCGGCATTGTCTTGTGGTCTGATGGCCATCTCTTTTAACTACTTATCTTTCATTTGCTGGAGTCTTGTCTGTAACTCGTGTATTTTTGCCAGGTATCTTTGCTTTATGGCATAGTAGTTTTGGCTTGTGATGAAAGCTTGATTTTCATCAAGCCAATCTTGATGTTCCTTCTGTTTTTCAAAGCTCAGTACTGCTGCTCTAATAGAGTAGAGAGTGACATGAATGGTTTTCCATGCAGCATCATCATCTGTGTTTGGGAATGATGTCATCTGAAGTAAGTACTTTACTAGTTTTACTACTGCGCTGTATAGTTGGTTTATGAAGTTTATATCAAGTTTCTTAAGAGCTTTTTTCTTTTTTTTGGCTTCTGGATATTATGTATAGAGAGAATTAGCACATCAGCCTTCTGAGTCCACACATCTGATGACTCTTGTGATTTTAACATGCTTTCTATCTCATTGGTGAACTACAGCCGATGTCTTTGGAATGAGGGTGCATCATAATGGCCTTACATTTCTTTATTAGTTGTTGGAACATTGTGTTGGTAATGGCAAAATCATGTTTGTTGGCATCTGCTTAGCAACAAAAGGCTATTGGATTTTTTTTACCAGTCTGTAACACCGTGACTAACTGTCACTTCCAAGCTGTGCTTTTGTCATTACTGAACTGACTTCTTATAAATGACATCTTTTTTGCATAAGAATACAACATGGTTGGTGCATAGTCACTGGAGACATGTCTTTTGTTGCCCATTTATGAAGTCATTAGTCTATTGCTGATACCTTGGGGTATGTGTCTACTCTGTATCTTAGTTTGTAGAAATAGATGTATTTACAAAGTATTTTAATTCTACTTTAGGGCAATTTCACACCAAAGGTTGCCTTGAGTGTTTCAAAGGGTTGAAAAATAAAGTTGGATGTAATGGAAAACTTTATTTTAATGTCGAACAGTAGGCATATAGAGGAAACGTTACTCATAACATAAAGTTAGCAATGTTGAAATACTTTTAATGCGGGCAGTGGTAGCCTGGTGGTAAAAGGTGCTATAGATCGCTGATCCTCGGGTTGAAGGTTCGAGTCTCACTCTCCGCAGGCTTGACACTGTTCCCCCAGTGCAGCTAACTGGGTTATCACTAACTGTCACTGTCTATGGTGAACGGTTCATGCAAAAGCACCATTGCTGACTTTCGTCAAGAGTAGGCTGCATAGCCATCAGCATGTTTCTGTCCCTTGCTAAGGGTTGTGTCAGGAAGGTCATCCGACGTAAAAACCTATGCCAAATCAAATATGCGAATCATTAATATGACTTCCATGAAGATGGAGGCAGATGATTTGCTGTGGTGACCCCTAAAAGGAGAAGAAGTAGTTGAAATACTTTTAATGAAACAAACAAAAAAAAACCAACAACTTGAAAATCATACTTTTTCTCAAAATAGCATTTTTGGCTTGGTAAAGGACTATTTTCATAATATAGCAAGATGCCATTTGAATTAGAAGTTAAATATTTAACCAGGCTTAGTAAAATTAATTCAGAACATTGACTGGATAGAGAGGATGGTCTACTCAAAATTTCATGTCAGCAACCAAAAATTAAAAAGAGCCATCTATCATTTGAATGAAATGCTTTGTTAATTCTCAGTTGAAGAGGTTTGTACCTGAGAATCTTTTGTTCTACAAAGAACCAAAGTTGACACATAAATTAAGAACACTTGTTCTGGAGAGGACATAATTTTTAACATGGCACTATATTGAATTTCATCGATAGTATAATTTGTAGTCTAATCCAGATCTGCTTCAGGTGATGGGCATATACCGCTGAAGGAGATGGTTTAACATTGAGAGATATGTGGTTGATACATTTCAGGGTCGTCTTTGAAAATGGTCAAGATTTTCAGATGAAGCCTTTTATGTGTCCAAAAATATAAATATTGTATAGCGATTTACCATGTTAGATGACATATGTGTTGTTAGAACACTTTTGACATGTCAAAATTAACAGAGATAAGTATTAACATATTACAGCAATGTATACCATGGCCTACTGTACTGAAGAGGACATTTTCTTTTAATATTGTTTCAACAAAGACACCAATCAGTCCAATTCACTTTCAACACACTGAATTCTCCTTAAACATTCTTCATGCCTCGAGTGTAAATTCCAATTGAATTTCACCTTTAGTTCACTCATTTTAGTTCTCATTATAAAATCCTCAGTTCCGATGGAGAATGGATCCTATTCCAGAAATATCCAGAAAATTGGCTCCCCGTAATTGTTCTTGTCAGGCATCCATCTGCCTGCCTCAGATGGCAAGTTGCAACCCATATAAAAAAAAACAGCCATAAATATTGAGAGGCCACTAAAACAAACTTTTATAGCCAATCACATCAAATCTCTTTGAAAATGATACAATGTATCACTCTGAAACAAAAATATGGCATTTTTGTAAACAACTTGTTTTGCACGCATTTCAACTTTTTAACATAGACACCGTACACCTAGGTGCACTTTTCTGCAGGTTGTCATGTCTCTTTCTCTTGTAAGGTCTAATTCACACATCAGCAGTAGTGTTTTCATGGTTTTTATCATTATGTTAAATTAATGGTCTGGAGAGGACATTTTATTACATTTTATCTCATTAACATGTACAGTCAAAAGAGGTTGCTGCCAAGATTTATGTTTTGTTCAGATAATTTGACCTAGAGAGAGGGAAACATATTTCACTGCTGGTTTTAATGTACTCAATGAGATATGCCCATGTTCTGGAGTGGACAGTTTTTAACAGAACTTTTGGTACCACATTTCATAGGCCATGCTTTCAGTCATCAAGCCCGTGACTATGTCCTCTGGACACCACCATTAGGCCATAACAATGAGTGAAGGCCTGCAACAAGCCAGTAAAGTCACCTCTGTACGGAAGGGTCTCATTCTTGAAAAAAAAACAAAACAAAACATGATAATGGCTTGCTTTGTGCCTAGAAAGACACAACCACTTCTGTTTTCTCCTTTTTTTTTCTCTGTAATGATATTTCACTACATACAGAGCACACATTTGCTAATAATATCTGATGAATTATTTCCACATTGAGATATATATATATATATATATATATATATATATATATATATATATATATATATATATATATATATATATATATATATATATATACACACACACACACACACACACACACACACACACACTGTGGGCAGTGGTGGTCTAGTGGTATAGGGCGCTGGATCGCTGATCCAAAGGTTGGAGGTTCGAGTCCCACTCTCCACAAGGTTGTCACTGCCCCCCCCAGTGCGGCTAACTGGGTTACCAAAGGCAGGCCATGTCTCTCACTGTCTATGGTGAGAGGCATGTAAAAGAACCATTGCTGACTTTCGTAAAGAGTAGGCTGCAAAGTCGTCAGCATGTTTCTATCCCTTGCTAAAAGGGTTGTGACAGGAAGGGCATCTGACGTAAAAAAAAAAAACTCTGCCAAATCAAACGTGCGAATCAGATGATTCGCTGTGGCGACTCCTGAGTAAAAGGGAAAAAGCCGAAAGGAAGACAGACATATATATATATATATATATATATATACACACACACACACACACACACATTTTTACCTGTATATATTATATAGTAATGTACTATAATTAACTGTACAATATAATTGTGATTGAAAATGTGTCTCCACCTATAGTGCTGGAGTGCAAGAGGCCTGCACCACCAGATCAAGGCATTATGGAAAGTTTGGATGTTAGGGTTGGCGGTCAGGCTGTATTTAGCTGTGATCCAGGTTTCATGCTAAAAGGCTTGAACATGGCCACTTGTCTGCTGAATGGATCATGGAGCACACCGGTGCCATACTGTGGTAAGCAGCTGAGAAAGCAGAGCACAGAGGGAGCAACTAATGTGGGCATAATTATGGCAGATATGAAGTAAACATGATGGAAATTTTGAAAATGTACTATTAAATCATAAATTGGAGCCTGTGTCTGCACGTGCCTGCCTTATAACATTGCACAGTATTATGGGCAATGCCACATAATTATATATAACTATCCAACTTTTAATTTCTCTCAAATATAGACAGAAAACCCTTTTGCTATGAATAAGGTCTTTCTTCATTTTTTTCATATGTATGCATTTTTCTGCAATGGCCTGGCAAGCTGTCCAGGGTGTACTCTGCCCTCGCCCAGAGTCGGCTGAGATGGGTGCCTGCCTCCCCGTGACCCTAATTAAGATTCCGTAGTTCAGAAAATTAATGAAAGAATGTATGATTGTATGCATTTTCACCTTTTTTAATACTCAGACTGTGCATTGTATTTGTCTCCTTAGTTCCTGAAAAGAACTGTCGCATCCCTCCGAAGCCAGTATACGGAGACCATTTTCTGGTATATGGTCCAAACGATGTGCTCATTGCCCTGCAGTATCTTTGCTATAGACCGTACACTTTGGTTGGAAATCCTCAAAGAACATGCTTGGACAACAACACATGGAGTGGAATAGCACCCATCTGTGTCAAAGGTACAATTTTATTAAACAATAAAAACTAAATAGATAAAAAAAATCAGTTAAGTGTGTGGTACATTTACAACATGGAAGAATTAAATGACTGCTTACCCGAATTCAGAACTCTTGATGCAATCTTCGGTCAGTACTTTAAAAATGCAACAACATATGGTGTTTATTTCTGAATCCATGGTCTTAAACATTTTATATTGTTTTAATGTACATTACGGGCTGTATTTGGGGATGTTACATCAACAACTTCAGTTATATCAACAATTATGTCAATAACATAAGCCCAAAGCTTATGTAACTACTAATATTACTCAGACATAACAGTATTTAACATAAAAAGAACAAGACCATAAAAAAAAAAAACAATACAGTGTTTGTTAGGAATGCAGGCAGATAGCAGATGTAGTTGCCATGAAAAGTTCATTAAAACAGCAGGCAGGCAAATTTAAAACATGAGGCAAAAAGCAGAATTAAAAAAAGATATAAATATAAAAAATATTGACTAAACAGAATATAACACACAAGGAACGATATACAGTGAGTGTTACTTAGCAATGAACATATGACCACTAAAATATCGTTTAAGTAAAAAAATAAAAATAGATAGATCAGTGAATGCAGAAGCAGTCTTCTCATTCACTTATTTGCCAAACTGCTTAATCCTACAAGGTTCATGGTGAGGCTGGAGTCTGTCTCAGCCAATTAGTCGAATGTGCATGTCATTGGACTTGTGGGAGAAAACCAGAGTACTTAGAAGAATCCACACAAGCATGGGGAGAATATGCAAACTCCACACAGGAACGCCCGAGCACAGGACTTGAACCAAGGACCTTCTTGCTTTAAGGCAGACGTGCTAGCCATTACACCGCCATGCCACCGCCTTTTCATTCAATTCAATATAACACAAGAAAAATAACACTAACCGAAATCTCTATTTTCCTCAGACTCTTTTTTTTTTTTTTTTTTTTTGCAATTCTTTTTTTTACCATGCATAGGTCTGAGGTCTGAATACCAATGTAAGCAAAGTATCAGATATCTCCATAATTAAACTCTGAATACTGCTATGTTGATTTTATATTTTGCTCAATGAGGAAAATTGATATCAATATAACCTTTACTGAAATATATTTAAATCTCTTTCAGATGGTGTCATACCTATACCAGATATAGAAAAAGACATACTGAAAGGTTCAGACCTGGGAAAGGACAAACAAACTGATTTCATAGATAAGACTGGAAAAGAAAAAGAGAAGACTTCAGAAAAAACAGCTATTTTGGAAATACCGATAAGCGGCAAAGACAAGATTGGATTAGACATAAACAATAGTAAAAGCCAAGAGGTAGAAAAAGGCCTGGGGAAGGATCCCAGAAAAGATGTGAGAAAGGAAAAAACTACAGGCAAAGATTCTGACGATATCATGAACACTGTCCGAAAAAAAGACTCTGACAATGGGAAAATTGTTCACTACTTGGACAAAGATGGAGATCTGGACAGTGGAGAAAAGGTGGTCGTAAACCCAACTAATGACTTGGATACAAACACCGTAGATATTATGCTAATTGATGACAAAAGTACTATTAAAGAGATCAAGACTATTAAGGCTACTGAAAATGTAAATGAACAAACAGTGACCGTAGTACCCCAGTACACAATAATTAGCCTTTGGAAGGATGAGAAAGAGAAGAACGTCCCTTACAAAATAGACACTTCAGGCACAAGTAACATCACTGAGCCTGTAGATAGCAATGATGTAGAGGAAAGCCTGCAGACATTGCTTCCTAAAGAAACTCCAAGTATTCAACCACAAAATAACAGCACAGAGAGAGCCTTTGTACCGACACAAAACCCTGATACTGAGAAAGGTATGGCTGGGGAGACACAGACATGGATGGACCACGAAAAAACGACATCATCAGGCACAGAAACTTCCAGCAAAAAAAAGGCCAAGACAGATATGGGTACGAGAGCTGAAACCGAGAGCCGACACAGTGAGAAAGAAGTGGAAAACCTCAGCATCATTGGTAAAGTTCCATGTACCACTTTGAGTGATAAACAACATACAAAGCACGTTAAGTATCCACTGATGTCAGCTTTTCCTTTCTTTCTTTCTTTTTATCCTTCTTTCTTTCTTTCTTTCTTTCTTTCTTTCAGATACTGAAGGCATGAGATGTCCTCCACCTCCTCGGTTATACCATGGTTTCTATGAATGGGTGCCTGGCGCAGATCCCGAGACGGTGCAGTTCTCCTGCAATCACTCATATGCTCTGAGTGGCAGTTCTCACAGAATCTGCCAGTCTAATGGCACTTGGAGTGACACACAGCCCATCTGTGTGCGGGGTATGAGCTGGCTCAGTCTGTTTTTGCCAGAATGAGACCTGACTCACTTAGTTTTAGAGGAGATAAGCTGTCTCTGATGCAAATTCAAAGAATTTTGTGTGCCATATCAGCCGACACAGACAGGATTATATAATTTATTGTGTTTATATGTGCAGCCTGCCGGGAACCCAAAGTGTCAGTTCTGGTGAAACAGAAGGTCCTTCCCCCACAAGTCACCTTTAGGTAGATATACTCAGTTCTTCTTTGACTTAAGACCTTAAATATTGCTAACAAATTAAAGGAAGTTCTGTTATTCTGTTGGGGGCATGTTGCCATGGTTTGAACTCACCTGTACGTTTTATTAATCGTTCATTAATCTTCTGTATTGTGGGGACGGTGGCGTAGTGGTTAGAGTGCTGGGCTCATGATCGGGAGATTGTGAGTTCAAATCCCAGTTAGACCCCACTGTGCTAAGACCCCTGGGCAAGGTCTTAACCACAAGTGTGCCTCTGTTCACCCAGCAGTATAAATGGGTACCAGTAAAAATATACTGGGAAGGTAACCTGCGATGGACTAGTGTCCCATCCAGGAGGAGTTGAACTCTTGGTCGCTTCACGCTACAGAAACCAGGGATAAGCACCGGCCTGATGAGCCACTATGGCTTGGGTGTAAAAAGCCCAACAGACTTTAACTTTTTTTTTTTAATCTTCTGTATAATGAAGCATTTCTGATGGGCGTGGCCTTTTCCCATAATAATTCTATCTCATCCATAGACTAGGAGAACTTAAATATGTCAGTCAAATAACGTGAATCATACTGGATGCTATGGTGCATTAAATACATTTACATGGTGAACTTATATGTAGCTAATAGATATGGATATAATATTAACTATATCAGCTAACAATTTTAGCTAATGCTTCTTTAGTTGATGTTAAGTGCATTTCTATATTATCCATACTTACCTATTCATTAAGGAATGAAAGCAGCTATTTATGGATAACGTGGGGAAGCATTATCCTCTGAGTACTCGGTAGTTAGAAAGAAAGATTTTCATTGTTCCTATTTATGGGGTTTTTGTATTATTATTATTATTTTTTTTTTTACAGGAAAACTCCAATACATAAATTTTACTCTGCCTCTGGCTTGACAAAACTCTTCAGCCCACTGATTCCGACAAAAGAACCCCCAGCTTTGCCTCCACTTCCCCAGGGTTTCCACCATCTTTACTCACACATCGAGTACAGTTGTTCTTCACCCTACTACCATCACACTGGGAGCATCCGCAGGACATGCCTCAAGACTGGCAAGTGGAGTGGCCGCCATGTTTCCTGTTCACCAGGTGAGGGAACTGGATACAGAATAAAGCAGAAAAAAAAAAAAAAAAAAATTGCTAGCTGAGTGTGCTCACAATAAGTTATGTCTTTATTTTCTTTCTTTACATGCTATTATGTAACTGTATATGCTACTTAATAAAAACTATCATTTATTTAAAAAAAAGAAACAAAATGGGCAGACTTTTTCTGACTGGAACAAAAATGGGAAGTAAGGCATCTTACAGAATGTACAACACTGAGAGAGAAAGTCATAATAAAGTTTTGGTGCAGTCTACGCCTAAAGAAAAACACAAGAGTACCAGTCAGAGACTTTCAGGCATAGAGAAAGCTTTTTCCCCTCTTTTTTGTTTCGCATTACTACTACAGTACAGTGCCAAGATTACCAAGATTCATTTCTTTTTATACTGTAGCCCTAACCATATGTTTCTTTTATTTGCATTCTCTGTGTGCCAGTATGTGGCAAGTTGCCGAATTTTGATCCACAACATCCGACAGAATCCCACTGGCCGTGGCTAGTTGCTGTCTACCGTCAGTCTGCCCAAGGTCATGGAGAAAAGCTGGGGAAAGCGAGTAACCTGGGGAAAGATGCAAGTCTGATGTATAAGGAAGATGCGTCTTTAGAAAACTGGCAGCTGGTTTGTAGTGGCGCTCTGCTTAACCAGCGCAGTATTGTGGTGGCGGCCCACTGCGTCACAGATCTTGGAAAAGCCTACCCACTTGATGTGTCTAAAGTACGGGTGGTGTTGGGAAAACATTTTCGTAGTGACCTGCGCCAGACTAAGGGATTACAACACCTCAGGGTGAGAAAGACATCAGAAATGGGGTGTGGGGGGTGTTCTACACTGTGATCTTGAAACAAAGAGTAACAAGAATGATGAAAATTAATTATGTTTTATCATATGTTTGCATTGCATATATGAAAATTTAGTTAATAATAAAAAAGGATTAAATTCAGGGTACCTTTAAAAGTGGTATTGCAAAAAATATGTAGCCTTGGCGAATGGGTCATCCTTTCAAAAAAGTATAGAGCTCATGAAGTATAATCATATAATCAATCTAAGTGTTAATCGGTTAATTTTAATTTATTTTTTTAATTTCCTAGGTGTCTTCCATCACCGTGCATCATAATTACGACCCTCTGGTATTGGACTCTGACCTGGCCATCCTCAAACTGCTGGACAAAGCTCGTATTGGCGAACATGTTTTGCCCATTTGCCTCCCAAACACCCACGATGCAGAGAAAGACGATCTCCCCAGACAGGCTATAGTGACGGGCTGGTCCCTCATTCCTGATGCCAGTATTGGGGAGAAAGAGAGGACACGTGTAGGAACAGTGACGTTGGGTGATGTGGTTCACTGTGAGCAACAATATGCCCAATATGGTCTTCCTATTAGTGTGTCTGAGAACATGCTATGTGGGCGCCTTGCTCCCGGCAGCAGTCCATCTAACATTTGTCCGGCTGAGACTGGAGGGGTCCTGATTGCCCCACCCACTTTGTTTCCTGACCATGCTTCTTCACTGTTACAAAAACCCACGCAGGAGTGGAAGCTCCTAGGATTGGTGAGCTTTGGATATGACTCACTAGACTGCAATCCAGAACTTTATACTGTCTACACACACATTTCTAATTTCCTTGACTTTTTTGAGAGCAATATGAAATAATAAAACCCTTACAATTTACTTTCTATTACAACCAGTGCCTCCTCTATCCTGCCTTAATAATCCTTTAATATGTAGCTTGATATAAAGGCTAAACTAACACTGGACTATGCTGCCATGAGAAAACAGCAGTAGATAGGAAGGGCAATTACTCTGCGCTGAGCTAGGAACAGTTTTGCTGGCTCTTGTATGCTTAAATGAGGAAGAAAGGAACCACCAAATTCATCCTAAAATATCATCAAATGAAACTTCTACCAACACTGACCTTTCACTTAGCCACCAATGGGTCCTCAGGTAATCGGGTGCTGTAACATTGACCAGAAAATCAAATTTCCTGATATACTTCATACTAGTGATGTTTGATGTTCGGAATACTGGTTATGTATATATGTTGTAATGTATTATTCAACAACTGCAACCATGACAGAAACAATGTATATATTGTATAAAATTATTGTGACCTTATTGTCATTTAAATAAAATAATTTGGTGGTTGTGTTATGGAAAAAAAAAAAACATGGATTGTTTTGTGTCTTTGTGGTCCCAATAAGAAAAAAATGAGGGCGTATGGTCAGCATGCTGAAATGCCAGACCAAACCCTAAAACCCACACACAATAATACTTGGTAGTGTTTGTTTACTTTTCTTCCCCCCCCCCCCCCCATATATTCAAAATTGAAAACAAATTATTTTTATTTAAAATACCCAAACAATACTTGAACTAACTCCAACCAGTTCAGAGAAATAGAAGTTCCTTAAAAACACAAATTCCAATGTTGCTCAAAGGGTGTAGGGAATGTCATGGAGAAAACATGGAGAGAACATGGATGACTTAGCAAACAAGCTCTTTATGGGTTGAGGTTTTAATCATGGCTCATAGTTTGTAATGTGTTCTATAGTACATGTGGATATTATTTCCTTAAAATTCTTAGTCAAAAATTATGAATTCTCCTTAATACCAATAAATTGTGGTTAATATGTCAATACATGTAAACCAAATATCTCCTTTAACTTCAAAATACCAACGTCATACTTGGCATTTCAATTAGAACATTAACATAATAATTAGCATTGCATTTTTTCAGAAAAATTAATATATTATTTCATCACATGAAAAATTTAACAGCTTTAAATCATTTTTTTAAATTAAATACTTATCACACTGAATAATTTGACTATCAAAGTCACAATAATAAGATTATCAGAAACCAAAAGATTTCATATATTCAAATATTCTGTACATGGTATGTTATCCGATTTATGAAGGAATAAAATTACCTTCCCTACAACACCATTTTTATGAGAGTCATTTTGAGAAAGCCATAAATCTGTAAATATGAAACGTGGGATTATTTTCAAAGAGCATTTTATTCCAAAAAAGACACCTTGTCAATTTCTTGTTTCATATTTAAAACGTTAGTGATGACTGATGATGGGATATTTTCCCATGACATTTGTTCTGACATTGGAACCATGCTCCCTTTTTTAATCCTCCATATCTCACAAAAACTTGAAGATATTGATCCAAGATTTTATTTATAGTCTGTCTGTGTCTGAAAGCATGTCTATAGTTTCCTTTCTTTGATGGGTCAATGCCACTTTGTTTCACATACATAAACAATTTCCATTTTAACATGGGAAATGTCTATCCTTAAAACTTTGTGAACTTGCTTTGACCTGTACCTATTCAGGAAGGGTTGTGCAGCCATGAAATTTACTGAAAATCCTTGGCTGGGTGTGGTCAGAATTTAGGTAATTGGTAAACTGAAAACCCAAACAGACAAACAAATGCTGGTGATTACAATATATTGGCTGACATTATACTTGCAAAGCAGAATATGGCAGCATTAGCATCATGTTTGTACTGGCACTCAGCAGAGATAAGTGGCAGCACAAGGAGTTGTAAGCAACCATTAGATAGGCTTTCTCTTTTGACCATTAATTACAAGGAAAACCCGCGTAGCGGCTCATTTATGCAATTATCTGCTCAGGAATTATATGCTTGTGGATGTGTTTCTGAAATATTTCAACCAGTTCTTTGTTGACATTATGTGGAACTCTTACCTTGATTTACCATGAAGTAATGCCTTGTAATGTAGGATGTCAGTTGGCTAGGGAGTGCGTCAGTCATTGTGCATCAGGTTCCAGATTCAAACTCTGGAGGTGACTGAAGCCTTTATGTATGAAGTTTGCTTGCTCTCCCTGAGTCTGTGTCGATTTCTCCAGGTTCCCTGACCTACCTGTTACATCACAGATTCCTCTTGCCGCCCAAATGATTGTTTATAGTAAAAAGGTAAAGTCTGTTCGGCTTTTTACACCCGAGCTATAGTGGCTCATCAGGCCGGTGCTTATTCCCGGTTTCTATAGCGTGAAGCAACTAGGAGTTGAACTCCTCCTGGATGGGACGCTAGTCCAGCGCAGGTTACCTTCCCAGTATATTTTTACTGGTACCCATTTATACTGCTGGGTGAACAGAGGCACACTTGTGGTTAAGACCTTGCCCAGGGGTCTTAGCATAGTTGGGGTCTAACTGGGATTCGAACACACAACCTCCCGATCATGAACACAGCACCCTAACCACCACACCACTGGCCCCACTATTGTTTAAAGCACATTATGTTATTAATTTGGAACCGGTGGTGTACTGGTTAGGGTGCTGGGCTCAAATCCCAGTTTGCTAAGACCCCTGGACAAGGTCTTAACCACAAGTGTGCCTCTGTCCACCCAGCAGTATAAATGGGTTCCAGTAAAAATCCAGGGAAGGTAATCTGTGGTGAACTAGCATCCCATCCAGGAGGAGTTGAACTCCTGGTAGCCTTAGGCTATGGGATCTGGGAGTGAGAACCAGTCTGATGAGCCACTAGGCTTGGGTGTAGAAAGCTCAACAGAGTTACCATGTTATTGACTCATAATTTTATTATCTTTTTTTTAATTTGTTCTTAAATAATGACTCACTGACAAACATGACTTCATAAGCAGATGCCAGAGAGCACATTCATTCATAGCAACTAGTTTTTACCTAATCAATAAACATTAATGTGTTATATTGTTAAAGTGTGAGGGAGCTGAGCCGAAGCTATCAGTCGATTTACGTTCCTACGTTCTCCGCTATGCTCACAACCGCTATCTTTATAGTTATCCCAGCCTCCATCTATAGTCACAAGCTTTTGATAGTGACCAAAAGAACAAGATTGCAGGTGAAGCGGCTGAAATGAGCTCATCCTCTGAAAAGAATGCCTCCCAAATGCTTCCCTGGTGTGGTGTTTCAGGCATGTCGAACCAGGATGAGACCGTGGGGCCGATCCAAAGCACGCTGAAGGGACTATGTCTCTCAATTGGTCTGGGAACTAAACTGTGTCCTCCGGGAAGAGCTGGAGGGAGTGAATGGGGAGAGGGACGTCTGGACCTCACTGCCTAGGGTGCTGCTCCCACAACCAATCAACGGATCAAGTGGAAGAAGGTGACTGACTTACTGATGACAGCGTCATTCATTCATTTTCTGAAACATTTAATGGTAATTAGGGTCACCGTTAGGCTGGCGCGCTTCTCAGCGGATTACACCCTGGACAATTCACCAGGCCCTGATGTCTGAGTATTATTTATAATAATAATGATAATAATAATAATAATAATAATAATAATAATAATGAATTAGGCAGCGGTGGCCTGGTGGTACAGTAATGGATTATTGAAGCCAAGGTCCGGAGTTCAAACCCCACTATCAATAAATTGTCACTGCTGTCCCCCCAGTGCACCTAACTGGGTTATCAAAGGTCAGCCATGTCTCTCATTGTCTATGGTGAGGGGCATGTGAAAGAACTATTGCTTATTTTTGTGAAGAGTTGGCTCAGTGTGGTTCTACACTGCGATGGCCTGGCGAAGCTGTCCAGGGTGTACTCTGCCTTTGCTCAGAGTCAGCTGAAATGGGTGCCCGCCTCCCCATGACCCCAATTACGATAAAGTGGTTCATAAAATGAATGAATGAATAATAAATCAGGTAGTCTTTCATGCTGATTTCAATAAGCCTGGGAAAATTACTCAATAGCCATCATTGAGAGGAATTTTTTAATGTTGTTTTTTTTTTTATTTATCTCACAGACATCTAACAGAAGACTTCTTTATTTTATTTTTTAAAAATACAAAACACCAACATTTTTATACAGAATTTGAAAAGCCATTTCCCTGAACTAAAAGGTCAGATTGAATTGGCTTTATTTCACCCATGACACTGATAGAAAAGCAGTTTAGATAATAGAGGGACATACTGTAGATACTGTTAAATATTCATTCATTCATTCATTCATTTTCTGTAACTGCTTGATCCTAATTAGGGTCGCGGGGAGGCTGGGGCCCGTCCCAGCTGACTCCAGGTGAGGGCAGAGTCCACCCTGGACGGCTTGCCACGCCATCTCAGGGTGGAAACACGCTGACGGCTATGTAGCTACTCCTGTCGTAAATCAGCAATGGTTCTTACACATGAACTTCACACCATCGTGAGAGATATGGCCGGCCTTTGATAACCCAGTTAGGTGCACTGAGGGGAACAGTGACAACCCATTGAGAGTGGGGTTTGAACACTTGAGCAATTAATGTGGGCAGCTGTGGCCCGGTGGTAAGGTGCTGGATCACTGATCCCAAGGTTAAGTACAGTCGTACCAATTTTAAATATTTTTTTGTTTGTTTGTTTGTTTTATTTTAGACTAAGTTGCATTAGGCCCAACGTTTCTCTGGATAAAGACATCTTATGAATACTTTTTATATGCACATGAAATTTAAAGTCAGGAAGATTTTTTTGAAAGATTCATGGTAAATATTTGAACACCACCTAATATCATGGATTATGCACCATAACATTGACTAATCACACATTTATTGGTGGAAAGCCTAGGCTCCTTAAACATTATTCAAACAGATAGGTTATTTTCGTTTAGCTTGATGCAATTGTTCATTATTGCAGAAATATATTAGCATGACCACTAGATGGCCATAGTAGTTCATGTTTGTTCGAGAGAATCATACCTGAATGGAAGTTGTGGTATCTGTACTCTGATCAGCACAGCTAACCGTGATAAATAATCCCAAATGCAAATCTTTCTTTCTATACTGTGCTGTCCGTTTATCTGGCATGTATTATGTATGATATAGATACAGTATTCACATCATTGTTTATATACACAATTTCATCTGGGATCAATAATGGGTTCTGATATATTCTGACAGGCATTTTCTCTGAAAAATCTACAATTATTTTGGTTTTCAGCCACTGCTAGGTTAGCAGTGGAAGTATTTTGTAAGTGAATGAGTGGATTCAGTGCAAGATCTGGAGCTTTGTTGGGATTTTTAAACAGTGTAAGTGTATAACGACCGCTTTATTATACAGTACTGTACAGTAATTCCCCTTGTTGCTCCACCGTGTACACCTCATTTCCTCCTGCACATTTTGAATGATATAAAAATCTCAACTACACTGATGCACAGGATACAGAAAACACACACACACACACACACACACACACACACACACACACACACACACACACACACACACACATTTTCAGAGATTTAACAAGTCATGCAGATGAAAAATGAGAAATTATCAGTCACTATACACATGTTGAGTGATCGGAATGGTTGTAAGTAATTGTCCCTTATGTTTGCTTGTATGCTGCCAATTTTATGTACATTATATATAATTTGAATATATAATAAAAAGCAAATTATTGGGAAATGGTTTCAGCACAACAGTGAATGACTGAAAGCGAAGAATAAACCACACACACACACACACACACACACACACACACACACACACACACACACACACACACAGAGAGAGAGGGGAGATTGAGAGAGAGAGAGAGAGAGAGAGAGAGAGAGAGAGAGAGAGAGAGAGCATCCTCACACCCAGATGATATAGGATTATATCCATATGGACTGATCCTTTTTTTCTGGAAAGATGCACACAGTAAAGAATTCTGCCATCTTGATCTGATGTGGAGTGTGTGTGTGTGTGTGTGTGTGTGTGTGTGTGTGTGTGTGTGTTAGCTTGCAAGGGAGAGCTGGAATCCTTTGTCTCCTCTCTTCTCAGGGACATAAACCCTTCCCCCACTCACACTCACACACACACTCACACTCACACACACACACACACACGCACACACACACACACACACACACACTCACACACACACACACACACACACGTGGTTGCGTATGATTCTCAGGATTTAGTGTTTGTTTGAGCATGCCCAATGCTCTGCTTAATACTGAGGCAAAGTCCTCATGGGCATTTGGATCGAAAATTTTTCCCATTCGTCCACAATAAAGACTTGTTAAAAATAAAAAGGTTTGCTGTTGGAGGTGATTTCATTTTGGAAGCCTGTATGTCCTTGCCTTTGTAAAAGACCTTGTTGGCTACCTCTTTATTTTACAGGCAATTGTACAGAATCTTTAAACATGCCAAGCAAAGTGAGAAAAGGCTTTTCCAGTGCCATTGAAAAACAGCTTCTTCTCACGCTCCATTACGTTGTAGGGCATCATTAGCCACAGAGAAGAAGCTAGCTTCTCAGTCGCCTGATTGGTTGAGAGCTTAAAGTTGATCCAGTGATTTGCAGGGCACAACTGCACTGGGAATCGGAAACATAAAGGCTATAAAAATTTCTCAAGAAAAAAATAAAATAAACATGGTGATCACGGAGCAGCTTTAGAAATTTTTATTAGTGACCCAGCAACATCCATGCGTCACAGCCATTAGGTGATAAAATTTTGATAGTTTCCACTATGTATAGACATTTTTTCATGCTCTGTCTGATTACAGACCAAATTGATTAAATGTCTACCCATTTTGGAATGCCACGACCTCGTCAAAAATTCACACATTTATGACATGGGTACATCACAGGCTTATTTGCACAATTCCAATTTTTGGAACTTTCTAGAGAATTTAAATGAAACCGATCAAATTAAATTATATTGGTTGAATGCACAGCCATACAAATCTGTGCAGTGCAGTGTCTTCTGGGCACATAAAATTAAATTGAAATAAAAACAGAATTTACTCACACACACACACACACACACACACACACACACATATATATATATATATATATATATATATATATATATATATATATATATATATATATATATATATATATATATATATATACACAAAAATAAAGGACAGGACAAAGACTTTCTATTGAAACTCCATTTATCACTACAGATCTGTTTCGAGGGGTGGTGAAACCATCCTCTCTCTTCAGGTGATTATAGAAGAATCTTCTATAGAATAAGAATTCTTCTATAATCACCTGAAGAGAGAGGATGGTTTCACCACCCCTCGAAACAGACCTGTAGTGATAAATGGAGTTTCAATAGAAAGTCTTTGTCCTGTCCTTTTATTTTTGTTTATTTGCTCTACCAAAAAGTATTGAGCACTCTCCTACGGAAGGATCTACTCAGAAAATCATATATATATATATATATATATATATATATATATATATATATATATATATATATAGAGAGAGAGAGAGAGAGAGAGAGAGAGAGAGAGAGAGAGAGAGAGAGAGAGAGAGAGATAGATATATAGATAGATAGATAGATAGATAGAAAGATAGATAGATAGATAGATAGATAGATAGATAGATAGATAGATAGAATATGTGGAGTTGGATGTAGAATTCAATGCAGTGCAGTATTAAAGCTGAACTACTATAGTTGAACAGTGCCATAAATATTTATAAATACTGGCTCAGCTATGCGCATTGATACAATGTGTGTGGGTGTTTTGCAGAGATTTATATACAAGTTCAAATTTGAAACTATATGTGAACCATACAATATCTGTTTTTAATGCTAGTTCACTTGATCTATGCAATTCCCAACATACTTGTGCTGATTTTCTGGGGAAGGGTTTGAGTACAATTTGGCATCAATATGTTCATTCCAGTCTTCTTTGAATTATTTCCCCAAATTTCAAAGCAATCACCAATTGTGTACATTGTCGTTTTGTGTGGCAGACAACAAGCGATGATAATCGTAAACATGCACATTTAAGTACGTTGGAAAATATCTATATAAGATGGCATTGACATCTTGACAGGCAGTGGATTTGCTACCAAATTGTGCCAAGCTAAACTTCCACCCCCGCCCCCTTTGTCAAAACTGACATTAAGCCTTTCCACAGACCACTAAACAAATACATTTTTTTAAAAAATGTGCCAGACTCAGTGGTGGCTCGGTGGTAGAGTGCTGACTTACTGATCCCAAGGTTGGAGGCTTAAGCCATATTCTATCACTGAGATGTCACTGTTGTCCCCCAGTGCAGATAACTGGGTTATGAAAGGCCAGCCATGCCTCTCACTGTCTGTAATGAGAGGAATGTAAAAAACTATCCCGTAAAGAGTAGGCCACTGGATTTCCATCTGCAAGTTTCTGCACTGCAATGGCCTGACGAGCTGTCCAGGGTGTACTCTGCCCTCACCCAGAGTCAGCTGAGATGTGTGCTAGCCTCCCTGCGACCCTAATTAGGATTAAACGGTTCAGAAAATGAATAAGTAAATGATTGTGTTTAATATAATAAAGAATAATGAAATTTAAATCTTCCTCTCAATCCTCATTTGTATCCTTGCCTGAGCCTGTGTACAAATCTATATCTGTAGTTGGCTCTGAATCTGTGACTGGAATTTGAATCTTTTTTTTTTTTTTGATATACCGTATTAATCGAATAAGGGAAATTATTTACGCTGCTTAAATCTGTGTGGGCAGAACTTTGCACGTCCGCCTCACAGCAAGAAGGCCTGGGTTTGATTACCAGTTCGGGGCATTTCTGTGCGGTATTTGCATGTTCTCCCCGAGCTTGCGTGGGTTTCCTCCGGGTACTTTGGATTACTTCAACAGTCCAAACACATGCACAATAGGTTATTTGGCTGTTCCAAATCTCCCGTAGGTGTGAATGGTTGTGTGAGTGTTGACCCTGTGATGGCCTGTCGAGCTGTCCAGGGTATACCGCCTCTTGCCCAGAGTCAGCAGAGATTGGCACCTGCCTGCCCATGACCATAATTAGGATTAAGTGGTTCAGAAAATGAATAAATCTGTGTGAGAACCTGTACATGAATCTATATCTGTATATGTGCTGGGATCCAAATCTGTACCGCCTGAACCCACATTTGGACCCAAATCTGTGCCCAGATTGAAAGCCAGGCTTAAATTAGAACTTGTATCTGAGCATGTGTTTGAATATGAGTCTGAACCAATGCCTGAGCTTGAGTTTTCACCTTAATCCATGCTTGTGCCTGTGCCGGAGTCCACACCCATGGCTGAGTCCAAGCCCATGCCAGAGACCATCCCAGAACTAGTGTCCAATCCCAGGCCAGAAAAAAACGAAACTAACATAAAGTCTATGTGGTGCATTACTAATATGAATGACTTATTGTCTTATTTTATTGTTTTGGAGACACTTTTTGGGTTTGAGCCCCTTTGCTCATAGTTGTTTTTATTTAAATTAATGAAAGGTAAAGTTTGACTCTGTGTCAATATGAAAAATGCCTCGTAATGACAACAGAAAAATGAACAAAAGAAGCTACTTGTACACTATGCTCCCATTTCTGTTTAGTCGTTATGCAATCACACAGCGAGGAGTGGTGCAGGAGAAAGTGCTTTTCTTAATCATTATGAGACATTTGTGAAACTCGTGCTTCAAGCTAACAATTAAAATTGCTTTGGTTAATACATGACTTATTATAAAATATTAAGTGATTTTGACTTCTGTGATTATTTAACAGGGATTTAATGATGTTTTATGATGTCAGGTGCTGATTATATCTGCACTTCATTTTTCACACACATGACATTTGCATTTTGACTCGATTACAGTATGTGACATGTAAATTTAGACGTGCATAATTTCATCATCATTCATCGCTCGCTGATGGGAGTTTAACTACAAAGCAGAGCAAGCAGAACCGCGCCATGATTTATGGGGTCTCATTTATTTTCCCGCTGCCTTTCAAGTCAGACTGTTATGGATTTTTAAGCCCACAGCTGAATTTACCTGAGAAAAAATTAACGTGATATACATAGAGTGACGAATATTTAGCTATTACGTCTGTGCACACTGTGAACAGAATAATATGTTAACTGTGTTAGTAAATTACAGGATGTAAAATCTTCTTCTTTCGGCTTTTCCATTCAGGGGTCGCCACAGCGAATCATCTGCCTCCATCTCACCCTGTCCTCTGCATCTTCTTCTCTTACACCAACGACCTTCATGTCCTCCTTCACCACATCCATGAATCGTCTCTTTGGTCTTCCTCTGGGCCTTCTGCCTGGTAGTTCCAACCTCAGCATCCTACTACCAATATACTCACTATTCCTCCTCTGTACATGTCCAAACCATCTCAATCTCGCCTCTCTGACTTTGTCTCCAAAACGTCTTCCATGTGCTGTCCCTCTGATGTACTCATTCCTGATCCTATCCATCCTCGTTACTCCCAAAGAGAACCTCAACATTTTCATCTCTGCTACCTCCAGCTCTGCCTCCTGTCTTTTCCCCAGGGCCACTGTTTCTAAACCATACAACATTGCTGGCCTCAACACCGTCTTGTACACTTTTCCTTTCACTCTTGCCGATACCTTCCTATCACACATCACACCGGACACTTTTGTAAACGCCCAGCTCATCCCACCCACGATAACCTCACAGATAGTAATGTGGAACCAGCAGCACTAAGAAGGCAACTATTTTTGTTTCACTGTAATCACAACCCTGAGGTGATGGTTCAGTCTATGTGCCTACTGCCCATCCCCCACGGTTTTCCTCTGAGAGGCCGTGAGCTTTGTTGCTTTATTAAGGATCGACACATTTGGAGGAGAATCGATGCTTTCTACAGCAATAATCTCGGTGGTAGTACACCATATCCAGGCTGCTATGCATTGTACCTCACTGGAGTTTGCAAGTCAATTAGTCAATAAGCCAAAGTCAAATGATGCTGAGACTGGCTTTGACAAAACGCGATCAATTAAACCTAATCTCAATCTTATTTTGATCTTTCAGTACTAGTGCACTTAAGACTTATCCAAGAATTAAAAGGCATAGTAAACCATGCTTCCTATTAAAACGACTGTGACATTCAATCCATTCTGTAGTTATGACTCACACATTCTATACAATTCCTCATCCAGTACCCAGCTGCCAATTTGTCCCTCATGTTTTCTTCGAGTTAAAAATAATACCAACTGTAACAGTGATCCTGGCTAAAATTTATATTCATATGTAAATCCATTTGTTCTAATACATTAGTGTTTCCATAGTATCACACAGAAGGAATGTGGTTGCTCATAACCTAAGAATGATAATCAATGCCTACTCACTCTCTCTCATTTATGAAACTGTTTAATCCTACTAGGGTTGCATGGAGCCTATCACTGCCAATACAAAAGCGGGGTGCACCCTGAATGGCTTGCCAGACCATCACTGGGCATTTGATAATAAATACATTTTTTAATGTGTTGTTATTTAACAAAAATAAGCATGAATTCAACAAAGATAAACATTCAAATTCATCGCCAGCTGAGGCTTTCTGTGTGGTTTGCATATTCTGTTCATGCCTGTATGGGCTTTCGTTAGAAGCACTGGGTTCCTCACGTACTCCAAAAACATGCAGATTAAATCAACTGGCAAATACACGTGTCCCTGTCTCAGTCCTGCAATAGATTGCTGACCCTGTCAGGGTAACTTACAGCCTTAATCATGGATCCACCACTGCCAGGGTGTCCAATGCCTCTTCTCTGAAGTCGGATAGGATCAGCCCCAGCTTCCCAAAACTGGATAAAGAGTATTCTGGACACATAAATCCATTCCAGTAATACATGAAAAGATTTTGGCACAGAAAGTTCTGCCTCTTAATTGCAACAATTGCTCTAAATGACTAGTGATTTACTCATGACAACAAAAGTTGCCAATAATATAAAATATTCATTCTCTAAGCCGCTTGAGCCTAATTGGGGTCGTGAGGAGGCTGACACCCATCTCAGGCAACTTTGGGATAGACTCGGGACAGTTCACCAGCCCATCGCAGGACATGCACAGTCACACCTTGGTATGATTTGGAACAGCCAATTAGCCTGCTGTGCACGTTTTTGGACTGTGGGATGAAATCGGACTACTCAAAGGAAACCTATACAAGCACAGGGAGAACATTCAAACTCCACAGAGAAACGACCGAGCTGGGAATTGATCAAAGGTTTTCCTGCTGCGAGTTAGATGGGCTAACCACTGCACCACTGTGCCGCCTAATATACAATATTCTCTCAAAAAATTAGTGTGAAACAGAACACTGAGAATAACTACACCCAGAAAGGAGGTTTCATCTCAGCAACTGAGGATTAACAAGGTCTCTCTGCCATTTCATTCAAATGAATTGAATTTTCTCTGTGGGTTAAAAAAAAAAAAAAAAATTATATATATATATATATATATATATATATATATATATATATATATATATATATATATATATATATATATATATATATGTATCAGGGGTCCTTAAACATTTTCCTGTGAGGGCCACATGACTTTTCCCTTCTCTGATGGGGGGGTCGAGGTCAGTTTTTAACAGAAAAAGTGTGACGATCGCCGGGATGCCTAAATGTAAACATTTATTGTTTTCCAGTAAGCCACGCATAACATTCTTCTTCTAACCAAATAATAGTAACCCTTTCTGGGACCTTCACAGAAAATATAATAATAAAAATCCTGCTTGCTAACAGCTGAGCAACCCTAACGCTGCCCGAACAGACGACTGGTTCAGCCGAACCTGGCATACAAATGTATTCTCCCGAGCCAACAGTCCACTTTTTAGCTTTGAGAGTTTGTCTACTTGCATTTGGCCTTGCAAGCGATCATACTCGTCTTTTTGACAGGATTCAGAGTGTCGGCACAGATTGTATTCTTTGAATACCGCCATTGCCTCTTGACAGATGATACAAACAACCTTTTCTTTCCATTGAACAAAAAAATAACAGTTTATAGGTTAAATTCCCTGCATTCTGAATCAATTTTTTCTGTTCCATAACTTTTCACCATTATTCCGTTCTATTTGACAAGGAAGAGTCTAGAGTTTTTGTTTCTGGGGGAGGGGGTGGTGCAGATAGGGGCACAGATGGCAGAAGGGGGGAATAGAATGTCATGTTCTAGGTGTGTATTAGTTTTGATCGCGTGGCCAGACTAAAAAAAGTACACTAATCATAATGCGTCTCTGGTATTGTTCATGGGTCCGGGACAAATGTGGAGGTGGGCCATATCCGGCCCACGGGCCGTAGTTTGGGGACCACTGCTCTATATAGTTATGTGTTCCTCCAGCACGAAAACATTTCACATGGGTCAATCTTTCGAAAGTGGGGTTTTGTGCTTTGCTGAAAGATATATATATGTATCATATTTTTAAAAAAATAATAATTTCTTTTTTTGACAGGAGTAACTTTGGCTGAGAAATGTACATGTGAATTCCGAAGTACAAGGGCAGTTTAAAAAATTGATTTATATTTAAAAAAATCCTTAGCAGCAAACAATTCTGTAAAAGCTATCAACGTTTGGAAGGCAGCACAGACTTGGTATGAATCCTGAGCTCATTGAGGGCATTTCTGTGTGGATTTTGCATGTTCTCCCTGTGTTTACGTGGGTTTTCTCTGGGAATGGTTGTACTTATATTGGCCTTGTGATGGACTGGTCTGTACTGTAAAGTAGGCCTGCTAACCACTATGGTGCCTGTAAAATATTTTAATTTCATGCTAAGTTGTAATTCCAGACATGAGGGAGGGAATCAGTGAATACAACAGAATGTAGATGCAAGCTTCTGCAGAATTTTTTTGTTTTTAGAAGAAAATTAGTTATGTATTCATTATTTATAGGCCGGTTTTGGGACATATACTGTAGGAATTCATAAATGTAAACACATTTTTTTTGTAGGTTTCATGCTAAAATCTGAAAATCTGATCATTTTGCCTGTGTTGCATTTATCTCAAGATATTGCCCTGTGATTTCTGATTTGATACCAGTATAGAAAGTTTGCATAACATTGCCAGAGCAACCATAAATCAAAGATTCATACCCATGGTAAATTTAAAGTAGAAAATGAACTAAATCTGTATGTGTTTGGACTGTGGGAGTAATCTGGCATATCGGAATATCAGAATAATCATGAACAGGTCCATATGAGCTGTATAACAGCATCTCTTAAGCTCTCTTTAAGAGTTTTAGTTGTACAGCTAACTGGGTTATCAAAGGTGGACCATGTCTCTCACTGTCTATGGTGTGAGGTTCATGTAAAAGAACCATTGCTGACTTTCGTAAAAAGTAGCTGCAAAGCCGTCAGCATGTTTCTGTCCCTTGCTAAAGGGTTGTGTCAGGAAGGGCATCCAACGTAAAAACCCATGCCAAATCAAATGTGCGAATCAGATGATTCACTGTGGCGACTCTCGAGAACGGGAAAAAGCCGAAAGGAAAAGAAGAAGACACTCCTCTTCTAGGGCAGTAGTGGCCTAGTTGTATAGGTGCTGGCTCACTGATCCTAAGGTTGGGGGTTCAAGCCCCACAGGTTGTCACTGCCCCCCCTTCCTACCCCGCCTCCGAACCTCCCCCCCCTCATCAGTGCTGCTAACTGGGCTATCAAAGGCCAGCCATGTCTCTCACTGTATATGGTGTGAGGTTCATGTAAAAGAACCATTACTGATTTTTGACAAGAGCAGCAGCAAATCCGTCAGCGTGTTTCTGCCCTGCAATGGCCTGGTGAGCTGTCCAGGGTGTACTCTGCCCTCACCCGGAGTCGGCTGGGATGGGTGCCACCTTCCCCACGACCCTAATTAGGATTAAACGATTACAGAAAATGAACTGAACATTCTTGTTGTTGTTGTTCTTCCTCTTTTTCTTCTTCTTGGTGGTGGTGGTAGTGGTGTTCTGAATAGTATACACTTCACCTGACATGTAATATTTCAATACATTAGTGAAATAATCAGTCACTATATGTCATATCAGCAGATAAAGGCTTCAATATCATCAAACAAGAGTCATCACAACTCTAATAATCTGTGAACATGCCAGTGGAAAAGGCTGAGGTGTTATTATTGAGAGAATCTAAATGACTTGCTGGTGTTATTTATGTGAGGGTGAGAGTCAGCAGGGAGATTCACTACCTTTACTATTGAAGAGAAAATCCTATATTTATGCTCCTTACTTTATTGTCATTTTTGTGTCTGAAAATAAAGTACACTGGATTTCTTCTCAGTATTCTTGGAAACTCTTCTCAGTATTCTAATTTCACAGTCTCAAAATAGCACACTTGATAAAGCATCATCAGCTCCTCCGTACACAGCTCACTACATGGCTTATTTTCGATTAGAATCTAACCTGCATGACTGAACAGTGTAAAAGCATACACGGACATAGTAGTCATGTTCTTCACATTTTCTGTTAATGCACAGTTGTCAGGCAGGAAACATAAAATAAAAGACACATGAATTCACTGGTGAAGTCTTCTGCAGTCATGTGGAGTGTGAAACAAACCTAAGAAATGGACCTGATGTCTAGAATTAACTACAAAACAGCAACACAACATGTTCTAAACACCATGACAAAGGTGGACGATGTCATTTTCCATGTCATAACACAAAGCTGCTCCAGAAATGTGCCTTTTTTTGCTTGTGTGTGAGAACCTATTGTGTACCTGTTGTGTGACATACCTAAAGAATCCTCTGGAAAAACAAACAAACAAATAAACAACAACAACAACAACAAAATGTAAGTGTTAAAATTATTGTTATATTGGCTATGTTCATCCAAAAGAAAAGAAAAAATACATCCATACATTTTCGTGAAAAGTTGCTTAAAAAAAGACAGACAGACAAACATACAGACAGACAGACATACAGACGTACAGACAGACATACAAACCAACACACCAATGGGCACCTGTGAAAACATGTTGGAGGAAATTATATTAACACACACACACACACACACACACACACACACACACACACACACACACACACACACACACACTAGATAAGCTACATTGGAGCTTGGCCTTCTGGTGATTGCCTACCTGCTTGATCTACACAACCTCAACTTTCACAGACAAATAGGAACACAGTGTGTGTGTGTGTGTGTGTGTGTGTGTGTGTGTGTGTGTGTGTGTGTGTGTGTGTGTGTGAGAGAGAGAGAGAGAGAGAGAGAGAGAGAGAGAGAAAGGGGGGGGGAGGAGGAGGAGGAGGAGGAGGAGAGGAAGGACCCCCTCAGTCATCAGTGAAGCATCTTTCATTCAGTGGGATTGTTGAGCTCGGAGCTGCACGGATTACCCCATAGAGATCATCTCTCTCTCTATCTCTCTCTTTCTCTCTCTCTTTCTCTCTCTCTCTATCTCGCTGTCTCTGCCCGTCCGTCTGTCTGTCCGTCTGTCTGTCTGTCTGTCTGTCTGTCTGTCTCTGAGCGGTTCTTCACAAAAAGAAGTGGATGCGAGACAGCAGAGCGACAAACAAGCCTTTGATTTCCTCCAGG
>CM045742.1:26135000-26172500 GCA_024760905.1 Plotosus lineatus
AGGGAGCCTGTGAATGGGCATGGAGCCCTATAAACTGCTCGATTATTCCTCTGCACTTGGCGCATTTCAAGAATGGTTTGCCTCAATAGCTGGCCCAATACAGAGGATGTTTTGTGGTGGACTTGGCTCACCATACCTTGCGCTGGTTAATTAGGAATCACATTCATTTATTTATCTATCCATCTGTCTGTCCACCTACCTACCTATGACCTCTAATGCAATCTCCATAGCTACACCACATTATCTGTTTCAGTGTGCCATTCTGAAGTTTATAAAAAAGTCAGTGAAAGGATGTTTACGTTTTAGACTTTATGTTTTTTGGGATTTTTTTAATATTGATGTTTCAGAAGCAAAAGATGCAGTAATTTTTAGAATTATACCACAATTTATGTACAATAATAAATGATTATTGTTTGTGCCATGATAGCATGTTTCTGTCTTACTGGTAATATTACCATTGAACTCATATTCAAACATGTTGGTTATGGTTGTTTCATCAGGACATGTCTTTTTTTTTATCACGCATTGTTTTGCTATGTTTCTCATATACTATTATGCCCAACACCATCTTCTTCTTCTTCTTTTCCTTTTGGATTTTTCCCTTTCTCGGGAGTCGCCACAGCGAATCATTTGATTCGCACATTTGATTTGGCATAGGTTTTTATATCGGATGCCCTTCCTGTCACAACCCTTTAGCAAGGGACAGAAACACGCTGACGGCTTTGCAACCTATGCCCAACACCATATACTGTAGAAACAAAATACTATAAATAGTCAACCAGGAAGTAGCAGCATTACTATGTATGGTCAAATTATTTTTTTTAAAAAAAGGAGTAATTAGAGGAATGTGTGGTTAATATTATGAGATTCTAGTAAATGTGCCGCATAGTTTCATTACGTAGAGGGGAAAATATGTATTTTTTTGAGTACATTTAAATTAAATATCTTCATTAAGGATTTTTGTATAGTTAGCAATTCAACATTACAAAAAGGTTCTACATAGAACATTTTTACAAATGAAATTTTCTGTTATAGTGTTCACAAACCCTTATAAATTTCCGTGTATTAGGTTTACCCTGATTAAATTGCACAAATTCTTGCCTTTACACACAAAATATTGATGGAGAAAGAGTGTTCTTACATAATTGTTCAACATGGCCACTTTTCACTTCCGTGCACCTGGTCCACTGTAATTCAAACTTCGCGGTCCATTCTCAGTAGGTGGTTATATCTTCCACATACAGATATTCTTCTATAGAGTGCTAAACGACTTCATTTCTGTTATTGTGGAACGTGGTGCAAGGATTTTTACATGGATACCACAAAATAAGAGTTAGTGCCCTTGTTTCCAGGTAAGATTGAAATGTACTGTTATGAGCTCGAGAAATACATCCAATTTCATTGGACATCGCTGTACACGAGTCACAATCGTTTGCATTACTTTTGATAGTTGTGGCGTTTTATTTAATTCGTTTCATTCACCTGCTTATTTTCCCAAAATGAACTTGGCTTGAGGCTTTTATGCAGGTTGACATTACGGACAGAATGCTTCACCTGGTGGCTCAGGTTTTATTCTGTGGAATCTGCAATGTTTTGTAAAGAACATATAAAGGATAACAGCAATGAGCTAACTCTGACCTTTTGGCCCTCTTTGTTTGTGAGGTCAAAATTATTTGCATATTTTTGCATATATATATATATATATATATATATATATATATATATATATATATATATATATATACATATACATGCAAAAATATGCAAATAATTTATTTGCATATAATAAATTATATATATATATATACACACACACACACACACACACACACACACACACACATGTATGTATGTATATGAGCCATAAATTACATAAACTGCATTCATATGATTTTCATTGGTCCACTGCTGTTTTGTGTATACTGTTTGTCTCCTCTGCCAAAACCAATCTGTCTTGCCACTCCCAATATTTGATCTAATCAGCGAAAAGTACCTCAAAGTACAACCATCACTGCCGACTTTGTCAATCTCAGGCAAGCTCCTAGACTTTATTCTTTTCCCTGTATAGATGAGAACTAGAATGGGTGAGGTGGGACAGGCCAATCAAATAAGATCCTTGTTCATTCAAGCTGAGCTGAGCCAGTCAGAAGCAATCACAACAACTAGGCCTTAAAGATGTAAACGGATGCAAATCATAAACATTGTTCCTGCCGTACAATAAAGACAGGAATATACCCCGGTAGAGAATACATTGGTATGTATTAGTCAATAATGGAGTAAATGTGAGATTTCCAACTCAAGGTAGTTCTAGGTGTAGTCCAGCATTTTAGGTGTAGACCAACATTTTAATGCTTCAAAAGAATCGGATGAAAGGTAACAGAGAAACAAAAGACGGCAGAAAGTGAGATAGACCTTCATCCCTTGAGGCCAATTTTATTAATTTTCTTTTAAAAAGGTGAATAAGTGTCCTCCGATGTGCTCTAGTATTAGGTCTTGGCATAATGGATATTTTGCACATAATTGTGATGGAGTTGCTTACACATGAAAGCTTGCCACATGCAGTAGCATGACAGTTCCCCATAATTCCCTAATCACCTCCTCATTATGAAAACAACGAGGTTGCTCCAAACAAAGCAAAGTATTTTGCTCCTGCTGATTGCATTGTGTTTCATGGCCGAAAAAGTGATCCGGTGCAGGGTCAGCTGCTCAAAACAGCTCATGGATGAAATAACTGTATGAAAGCATAATTTCTTCCATTTTTTTACTATTTGAACGGAATATTATTGTGCTAAAATTTATTTTGTTCTTTTTTATATGAGGGATTAGTTGATATTATAATCAATGCAATAACAAATATGAGTTAAACAATAATTATGCAACACCTGGGGTTATTTAATAACCACAGTTTTTGATCAATTAAAGAAAAATATGGCTGCTATGACAACAAATTAGCTTTGTTATACGGGGTGTCACTGGGTATCCTCAGATATTGTATTACTGAACAACTGACACATGAAAAGAACAGCAGTTCATCACACACTTGTGGTTAAGACCTTGCCCAGGGGTATTAGCACAGTGGGGGTCTAACTGGGATTCGAACCCACAATCTCCCGATCATGAGCCCAGCACGCTAACCACTACACCACCACGCCCAAGTGTGCCTCTGTTCACCCAGCAGTATAAATGGGGACCAGTAAAAAATATACTGGGACGGTAACCTGTGATAGACTAGCGTCCCATCCAGGAGGAGTTGAACTCCTGGTCGCTTCACACGATGGAAACCGGGGATAAGCACCGGCCTAATGAGCCACTAGGCTTGGATGTATTAAAAAAAAAAAAAGTTCATCACACACTACTGCACGCACAGCGAAACACAGATATGGCATTTTGTATTTTGCATGTATTTATATTTGAATCGTACAGCAGTAATTTGCTTGGATTTGCTCAGATTTTGATTTGATACTAGCTCTGACGTCAGACTGCTTTTATACTGTGTTGTGTGTGACGGAGAAGGTGACTGATGTCAGATAGTTATGGTCATTTTCTTCCCCATTTTACTTGCGGCACAACTGACAAACATGTTTTTTAATTTTATTCTTGGAATAATTAATTCAGCAATTTGTTACTATGTGACATAAAACTAGAAATTCAAATAATGCAATTTCATAATTAATGAAATTAATGTTTGTTCACAAAGTTTTAATACATGGGCTATGCAAGTGTGAGGCCCAAAAAGGCAGAATACACCCAAAGTCCTGACAATGAACAGAATAAGTGAATAAGCTTCTGCATATCAGAACAGGGGGTGGGGATGGGGTTATGTAGCCAATATACAGCCTTCGCACGGCGTGCTAATGAGAACATATGAGATGTGTTGAGTGTAATAAGAGGCAATGCTGCCTTTATGTGGATGTGTTAAGGCAAAGAAATATGTTGAAATATGTGGGAAAGTTCTTTTGTAACTTATTTATGCAAATGAGACCCTGTCTGAATAAATGATGTCAAATTCAAATGTTTATTTTACAGTAACAACGCATTCCTTGTCAAATTTTTTTTGTCAAAATTTAAAATTCTATGTGTTGGTGTTGCAAAGTTTAGAATATAGAGGTGGACATGAGTGTAAGAAAACACTGTACCGAGCTGTGAAAACATTAATACAATAGTTTAAGAGAGGCTATGTTAGTGCAATGTATGCTAAATACCGTTAATAAAAACAAAATGGCATGAACAATGTGGATTTTTCTATAATGACTTGTTTTAGATGAATTCTGACTACTGATTATTTGGAATTTAGCATTCGTGTAAATCTACTTATAGTCTCTTCACACACATATTTAGATGTTTATATTCATCAATTGATTCTTTACTATCATATAATTTAGAGTGACTTTAGCCAGGGTGGATCAAGGGTTCTCTTTATGTTTTTCTCTTTTCTTTTCTGAGTGGTTGCTAAGACAACTTGTCAGGGGCATCATTGCCTTGCATCCTCTACAAAAGGACCGAAGATGCAAAAAGAGAGCAAGAGAGCGAGAGAGCGAGCGAGAAAGTGAGCGAGAGAGAGAGAGAGAGAGAGAGAGAGAGAGAGAGAGAGAGAGAGAGAGAGAGTTCCCTCCAGGAAGGCAGCATAAAATCGGGATAATCGCTGTCGATTATTCTGCACAATGGGCTGCCGTTTGTGAAAGATTCATTCATACCGGAAAAGAAGGGCTGGAGAAAGAGGAGAAAGGGCCTTCCACCACCCTCTAAACCCCTCCACAGCTCTCCCACGGTGGGCACAGGCATGACATCAGTGGCCTAAATGGAGTTGGCATTCTGCATGTATCCACCATCCCTCCCTCCACTATGCAAATTTAGAGGCCAAGCTTGGGCATCAAGGCTCAGTGCACTGGGTGGGGGCCGATGGAATAGCAGAGGCCACTGACACTGTTTAAGTGTGGGACAAAGAGTTCTCAGATGAAGAGAGGGGTAGCAGGGGAACTTCACATGATGCCAGCCAAGAGAGTGAGAATGATGGAGAGAGAGAGAGAGAAATTCATATGCCTTTCACTGGCCTCTTTTGGCTGGCTAATGTGAGCCTCACAATAACATATGTACACAAATGTCCACATTTCCTATATAATCCGTCTACATCAGGATTCTCAATACATAAAAAAGACGGGTACCATTGGTCAAAATGGATTCCAATGGGTGTTACCTGGGAGCTGTCTTTCATTCTGCTTTATTGTGACCTCAGCTTTCCATTTTAGTTCTTTTGATAGACTTATTATATTTTTCTAAAATTAGTTGCATTGTTTTTGCTGATAATTTGAAATCTAAAGATGGATATAGGACCATTATTGATTGCTACACTGTAAATCAATTGGGAAAGATGGCCAGATCAAGTATTAAGATACAGAATGCAAGATTTTATTGCCACATGAAGAGTAAAAGGATGTATAGTAAAATTCTTACTTGGAAATCCTTTAAAAAAATAAAATTGCATTCACAATTTAAAAAATAAATAATACTTTGATGCATTTACAAGATTCAATCACTGTCATGTGCTATATATATACTGTACGGTCTTTAAACCAGTAGAATACATACAGTTGTTTACAGTTTTACAGCAGCACCACCACCAATAATAATAATAATAACAACAACAAAAACTACAACAAATTTTTCTTAGATGGGAACTTTCACAATCCCAATATTGCTGATATCTCTGATGGAGTGTTTGTGTAATCACACCAGTTTGTTTTTTTTCATAGAGTCTGAACCTGAATGTGGGTGAGAATGTATTCTGGGGATTAAAGCTTGAGGAAAGTAGAAGGGATGAGGGGTCCTGAGAGTGATTTTCGGTGATCACATTTAATCTGGGTCAGAGACTCCTCCTTTGCACTGTAGCTTCCTCCTTTGGAAAACCTCATGCTTTCTCTGTCTCGCTGGGATGGACTTGCACTGGTGGAAAGGGCCTTGAAACTTGGACTTGAGAGGACTTGAAGCTTGGCTGTCGGTCCTTATAATGAGGATCTGGAATCTGAAAGTGGCCTTGGTTTGGATTTGAAGTACAAAGAAAGGACTAAGGGGCTCACAGAGTGAAAACCTCGGAACCAATCTGGAAATTACCAATATTGAGGAATTTGGACCGTGGGAATTTGGGAGTTTCAGATTTATTATTTTATATATTTAGAAATATTTAAAGCTGGAACTTCAGTATTCTCAAATAGGAGTGAAGAGTTTGGTGGTGATTATCTATCAGAGAAACTAATGACGTAAGTATTATTTGTATTTTCATTTATGTCTTCAAAAACTTGGCTCACAAGTTTTTATTTATGTTTCTAATTATTAATTTAAGTTTATAACCTTAAATATGCTCATTATACTGTTGCGTTTGCTGTTTATTTTTTGTATATCCAAACAATTTCCTAATAGTTTCTGGAATAATCTCTTCAGTATGTTACCTGTAATCACCAAACCTTCGTGTTTGAACCACTTGTCTAGTGATCACATCATATTTTGTAATTCATGTGATGCATTTAAGGTATAGGCAGGTGGATTAACTTCATGACCAATCAGTGTGCTCTACATTTTCTCTTGGCTGGAGTGATTTCCTTACATTAGTCCAATTTCACTGCGGGTGCAACCTGTAGGTTTTTATTTGAGTGACTTAATTTCATTGGCTGAAAGGTCACCATATTTATTTGGAATAGTGAGTGAGGCGTACATATACTTTATTAAAGAGTCATTGTGCTGACTGAACTTAAGTAGCCTTGTGCTGGCAGTAAAGCAGGAAATTTAGAAATCCTTTTGCCAACTTTAGAAAGTTAAAATATCTCCATTTGAGTCATTAAACACGGTGACTGGGTTTATCATTATGGTTAATCATTGGGTTATCACTTGGCTAATCATTAAACACAGGACTAAAGGGTTACATTTGAAGGAAGTACTGAGAAAGATATCTGAAATAAGGAGAGAAAAAGTGAGATCAAACTGGAAATAGCAAGTATTTTAAAGCTTGATAAACAGATGGTGTAGAAACAGCATGGTAAAACATTAGGGGAAAGAGGGTTCGCTTTATACTTGGTTGTTTTCACATGTGTTGTGCCAGTTCTGTGCTCTGTTTGATTTATTTCTGTTTATTTATTTGTTTATTTTTTGAGAAATTCAGTTACCTTTTCAGTAAGAGTTTAAACTTAGTTAAAAGGCCTCAAAAATGAGACCTTTCCTGAATACTAATAAAAATAAATCATGTTAAATAATAAAAAAAAGCATATTACTTACACCCTGACTCAACAGTTTTAACGATGGTTTGGGGTGCATCTATTATAGTATTTTATCTATCTATCTATCTATCTATCTATCTATCTATCTATCTATCTTTCTATCTCGCTGTCTCTCTCTCTCTCTCTCTATATCTATATATATATATATATATATATATATATATATATATATATATATGTATATTTATATATATATATATATATATATATATATATATATATATATATATATATGTGAGAGAGAGACTAGATTGAGATGGTTTGGACATGTACAGAGGAGGGATAGTGAGTGTATTAGTAGTAGGATGCTGAGGTTGGAACTACCAGGCAGAAGGCCTAGAGGAAGACCAAAGAGAAGATTCATGGATGTGGTGAAGGAGGACATGAAGGTAGTTGGTGTAAGAGAAGAAAATGCAAAGGATAGGGTGAGATGGAGGCAGATGATTCACTGTGGCGACCCCTGAAGGGAAAAGCCGAAAGGAAAAGAAGAAGAAGAATATTTCAGGTCTTTTATTGTTTTAATACTGATGATTTTGGCATACAGCTCATGAAAACCCAAAATCCCTATCTCAAAAAATTAGCATATTTCATCCGACCAATAAAAAAGTGTTTTTAATACAAAAAAAGTCAACCTTCAAATAATTATGTTCAGTTATGCACTCAATACTTGGCTGGGAATCCTTTTGCAGAAATGACTGCTTCAATGCGGCGTGGCATGGAGGCAATCAGCCTGTGGCACTGCTGAGGTGTTCTGGCGGCCCAGGATGCTTCGATAGCGGCCTTAAGCTCATCCACAGTGTTGGGTCTGGTGTCTCTCAACTTTCTCTTCACAATATCCCACAGATTCTCTATGGGGTTCAGGTCAGGAGAGTTGGCAGGCCAATTGATCACAGTAATACCATGGTCAGTAAACCATTTATCAGTGGTTTTGGCACTGTGAGCAGGTGCCAAGTCGTACTGAAAAATTAATTCTTCATCTCCATAAAGCTTTTCAACAGATGGAAGCATGAAGTGCTCCAAAATGTCCTGATAGCGAGCTGCATTGACCCTGCTCTTGATAAAACACAGTGGACCAACACCAGCAGCTGACGTGGCACCCCAGACCATCACTGACTGTGGGGACTTGACACTGGACTTCAGGCATTTTGGCATTTCCTTCTCCCCAGTCTTCCTCCAGACTCTGGCACCTTGATTTCCGAATGACATGCAAAATTTGCTTTCATCCGAAAAAACTACTTTGGACCACTGAGCAACAGTCCAGTGCTGCTTCTCTGTAGCCCAGGTCAGGCGCTTCTGCCGCTGTTTCTGGTTCAAATGTGGCTTGTGCATGCTGGCTCTGGATGTTTCTACTCCAGACTCAGTCCACTGCTTCCACAGGTCCCCAAAGGTCTGGACTCGGCCCTTCTCCACAATCTTCCTCAGGGTCCGGTCACCTCTTCTGGTTGTGCAGCGTTTTCTGACACACTTTTTTCTTCCCACAGACGTCCCACTGAGGTGCCTTGATACAGCACTCTGGGAACAGCCTATTCGCTCAGAGATTTCTTTCTGTGTCTTACCCTCTTGCTTGAGGGTGTCAATGATGACCTTCTGGACAGCAGTCAGGTCGGCAGTCTTACCCATGATTGCGGTTTTGAGTAATGAACCAGGCTGGGAGTTTTTTAAAAGCCTCAGGAATCTTTTGCAGGTGATTAGAGTTAATTGGTTGATTCAGATGATTAGGTTAATAGCTCGTTTAGAGTACCTTTTCATGATATGCTAATTTTTTGAGGTAGGAAATTTGGGGATTCATGAGCTGTATGCCAAGATCATCAGTATTAAAACAATAAAAGACCTGAAATATTTCAGTTGGTGTGCAATGAATCTAAAATATATGAAAGTTTCACTTTTATCAGTACATTACAGAAAAGAATGATCTTTATCACAATATGCTAATTTTTTTAGAAGGACCAGTATATATATATATATATATATATATAGTATTATTGTATAATATTATTAGTCAAAGTTAGTTGAGTAATAAGTATTAGATTAGCAGTCTGAGTGTCCTGTTATAACCATGCTCAGTAACAATTCAATATAAGAGCTGACATTTTTCACTCTTTCTAAGCTGGGCTTGCTTTGTCAGGATAGTGTCAGGGACATTGCTAAGAAACCTAGATGGTAAAATTCCAGTGTTATACATTCACACACATGAACTACCATATTTGACATGATAAGCGCCCAGGGCGCTTAAAAAAATGAAGTGGGTGGGCGCTTCTTAAAAATAATTACCAGCGGTAAGTGCTTACTACCATAGAGGTGGAAAACATGAATAATAATAATAATAGACCCATAAAAGAGTTTTACTTATATTTGTGTTATTCCCCCCAGTGCGGCTAACTGGGTTATCAAAGGCGGGCCATGTCTGTCACTGTCTATGGTGAGAGGCATGTAAAAGAACCATTGCTGACTTTCGTAAAGAGTAGCTGCAAAGTCGTCAGCGTGTTTCTGTCCCTTGCTAAAAGGGTTGTGACAGGAAGGGCATCCGACGTAAAAAACCTCTGCCAAATCAAATGTGCGAATCAGATGATTCGCTGTGGCGACTCCCGAGTGAAAGGGAAAAAGCCGAAAGGAAGACAGACAGACTTATATTTGTGTTATTCGTTTTGTGGTATCAACCAAATTACTTACATGAAAGCTGAAAATAAACGTAAAACAGCATAATTTAAAAAAAAAGACCCTCCTGTGCTGTTCCTTTAAATACCCCCCCCCACACACACACACACACACCATGTAAAATCAAGCCAGTCAACATGAATGTCAACTTTAGCACATGGCACAAAGGCACATGGCCAGGAACATGCTTAAATTTATGAAGGTCGTGAGCAGGGGTGAAAAATGCTCGTCATCACTTTCTGATAAGTCCATATCTGGCTCATCGCTCCATTCATTCAGAGCATCCCATGGTTGTGCTGTAGCAGTTTCTAAGGGTTCATCTTGTTGGACATTTACCAAGAGAACAGAGAACGGCTGAATGATCAAATGTGTTGTTACTGATGAAAATTATAGGCATTCCCCAGTGGCAGGGGGTCTTGAAATACCTTGTAAACTCGCTTTTACAGTCAGTGAACACCTCATTTTATGGTTACAGAGACTGATCGAATAAAATTGGTAAGTTTGATCTACCATTTTGCTCAAAGTGCACATTGGTGGTTATTAGACGTAAGATCAAAAACGTGTGTGTGTGTGTGTGTGTGTGTGTGTATGTAGGGGGGGGTGTTATTGGACAGTTGATCACCTGTTCTGCCGATAGGAAGTCTGTGAAGAATTCTTTGTTAGAACATAAACTTTTAGACTTTCTTTCATAATTTTTTCAACACATCTTTACAGTCCTAACGAAAAATTTCTTAAATCGGTAGGTACATATGAAACCCAAGAGGAAAAGATGGAGTACATAATGTAATATTTGAAGAATGTGCATATACACATATCATTTGTGTGTTTTAGCCATATTCTAGTTTGGTGATTGGATCCTTCCATGTAGTAGGTTGATATCCTCCATCACATGGCTGCTACCTTAGTGGAAGCATGTGAGTAAACTATTTTTTTTTCTGAGCCACATAAAGTTTTGGACAGTGGTGCATTGGTTGATGTTGTGGCTTTAGATGGTTCTAGGTTTAAAACTGGAGGTTAACTGAGGCCATAATGTGAGGAGTCTGTATGTTCTCCTTGTGACTACATAGGTTTGGTCTGAGTTATTCATTTTTATCCCATAGTTCAAATCAAGCAAATTAAAAAATAAAACTTTAAATCATGCAATTAAAAAAATCTGTCCATAAATGTGAATGTGAGTGTGAATGGTTGTTCACCTCTTTGCAGGCCCTTCAATATCCCGACAGCATGCCTAGGGCAAAACATCTGATGTCAGATGGGACTGGCTCCAGCTAGAATGGATAACTGAAGAGACATCATGTAATTTATTGTATATGCTCAAGCAATTACCTGTGCTTCAAATTAGAGTAGCTGAATGGACTTAAACGTGATAACTAATTATCATTAATTTAGTAGTGCATTTAATAGAGTTTATCAACTAATCTTTTAAGGGAAAAGGGAGGATAGGAGAGCTTTCACGTTCATCCAAAAAGCAGGGCTCAGGTTCATTTCTGAGCTTCCGGAGTATTGCTTGTGTAAGAATTTGAATTAATTTTTAGACATTAATAACATAAAGGCATTAATCTGGTTCAGTTCTAATTTCTTATTCAAAGCTGCAGTACAATGTAAAGTGTAAGCACTGAGAAATGCTGCATGAGTGTCCAATCCTGCTGAGTCTACCCAGATGTGTAGCTTGGACACCCATATGGTGACTGCAAAAGAATCCTACTTAGGAGGACTTCATGAGTGAGAGATAAAGTCAGAATGGTCCATTTTCACATTTTTGTCACACACACACACACACACACACACACACACACACACACACACACACACACACACACACACACACACACACACACACACACACTAATTTTGTCTGACTCCCTTCAGTAATTGAACTATGTAACCAACAGTCTCAAATAGAGCTTGTAAAAATGAATGAACTTTACTACATGTTTATAGATGCAAATCTTTGCAGGTTTGCTATTGAAATGTAGAGGGTTCATTCAGAAAGTGAAAGCTGTTACATATTTGTAAAAACGTCCATGCTCACTTATCTTCTAGACTTTGATCCAATACACAAGATATGGTATACAGTAGTAAAATGCACATCTACAGTATATGTTGACTGAAAGGGAATTCAGTTACATGGCATTACCTACAGAGTAAATCAGGTCAGATTATGTCACAGTACAGCCAAGCCAGAAGTACTATCTATTTCCAGGGGCTGTCAGGACATAGACATTATTAATTACTCAGTGCTGTGTGCAATATTATAGGCAAAATAAATACCAAACAAATACACACACACACACACACACATATATATATATATATATATATATATATATATATATACACACACACACACACACACACATATATATATATATATATATATATATATACATAAATATACATATATATCTATATATATATATATATATGTGTGTGTGTGTGTGTGTGTGTGGGTGTGGGTGTGTGTGGGTGTGTGGGTGTATATATGTATATATATAAAATAACCAATAAAACCAATGTAGTTTCAGATAATTAACTGTAGATTTAATGGACAGTGGTGGCCCAGTGGTAATTACTGGATTGCCAATCCTAAGGTTGGGGGTTCAAGCCCTACTGTCAACGGTTGTCACTGCTGTCCCCCCAGTGCAGCTAACTAGGTTATCTAAGGCTGGCCATGTCTGTCACTGTCTATGGTGTGAGACAGGTAAAAGAACCATTGCTGACTTTTGCCAAGAGAAGCTGTATAGAGATCAGCATGTTTCTACCCTGCACTGGCCTGGCAAGCTATCCAGGTGGACTCTGCCCTCACCCAGAGTTGGCCCGTGACCCTAATTACGATTGAGCAGTTACAGAAAATGAATGAATTAATAATTGTAGATATCGAACATCCAATTAAACAGATTTTAATTTTTCTCTCGAGCGCATTTTGTTGTAATACACCCCATAAATATAATATCGTTCATAGTGTGATGATAATAACAATAAATGCATATTCAATGCCGTCTGTCTTCCTTTCGCCTTTTTTCCTTTTACTCAGGAGTCGCCACAGCGAACCATCTGATTCGCACGTTTGATTTGGCATAGGTTTTTACTTCGGATGCCCTTCCTGAAACAAACCTTTATCAAGGGGCAGAAACACGCTGACGGCTTTGCAGCTACTCTTGACGAAAGTCAAAAATGGTTCTTTTACATGCCTCACACCATAGAGAGTGAGAGACATGGCCCGCCTTTGAGAAACCAGTTAGTTGCACTGGGGGGACAGTGACAACCTTGTGGAGAGGGAGACTCGAACTCCCAACCTTAGGATCAGTGATCCAGTGCCCTATACCACCAGACCACCACTGCCCCTATGTATTTTTTTCTAAATATATGAAGATTATTCCCCAAGTGCAGCTAACTGGGTTATCAAAGGCCGGCCATGTCTCTCACTGTCTATGGTGGGAGGCTATAAAAGAACCATTGTTGACTTTTGACAAGAGAAGGCTGCATAGCCCTCAGCGTGTTTCCACCCTGTGATGGCCTGGTGAACTGTCCAGGGTGTACTCTGCTCTCAACCAGAATCGGCTGGGATGGGCACCAGCCTCCCTGCGACCCTAATTAGGATTAAGCGGCTACAGTAAATGAATGAATGAAGATTATTGTACTAGTCTAATCACTGATTGAAGCATAATTGCTGTGTAATTGACAAATGTTTAACTAATATCTGGTTTTATGCAATTTATCATTTGAAGTGTTTGTGATAGGAGCCCTCAGCACTCATGTACAATATCAACTCCACATCTGTTTTGTCTTAAAAGCTGCAAGTCTCTTCCAAAGTGAACTACAGAGAAAATCTGCTTTTATTTATTTATTTTTTGGTTTTAATCATCAGCAGCCCACAGTCACCATACAACTGTCATCCATCTGTTCCCTCCGCTAGCTTCTGTTTACAGCGTATAGGCCAGTTAAGTTCTCTCGGTGCACTCTGTCATTTAAGTGCAATTCAGATTACGTGCATCAACTTAATTCTCTATTTGACCCGACAGTGCCAACAGCATGCCTAAGCAAGTGGAGGTACGAATGCATGAGAGCCATCTGGAGCCCATTGAGGCCACACCACGCTCCAAATGTGCCCACATCTGTCAGAAGATGCGCAAGAACCTGCTCCTCACACTCACTGTAATGGGTGAGTATCAGATAATCAATCTCTCCATCAACCAGAATTATATCTTTTTATTGGCCATATGCTCAAGAAACCTGAATTAATGCAAAATGTATAAGAGCAGAATTTTGATGTTTAACTCTAGGTTTTAATAGCCTAGGAAAGCAAAGCACTGTCTAGAATTAAAATCTAGATGAGTATCAGCTACAGCAGTGGTCCCCAACCTTTTCATCACTGCGGACCGGTCAACGCTTGACAATTTTACTGCGGCCCGGGGGGGGTTTGCTTATATTGTAAATATAATACCCCGCCTTTGCCCAGAGTCGGCTGGGATGTGCGCCAGCTCCCCTAATCAGGATTAAGTGTTACATTTTAAGTGTTACATCATCCACCAAAAGTAATTGGCCTTATGAGGCAGGTACTTGTCAAAGAATCGGACAAAATACCAAGCACTCAATATAATGCTACCTTAACCATGTTTCATTGAGTTTGTTGCTGTCAGGGAAATGGACATTACTGGGTTTCTGCCAAAAATATACTTTTGGACCAATACCACAAAGTACACATTTCTGAAACTAATTTACTGATTCATCCACCAGAGATTTCCATGCCCACTTGGTTTCTCCCCTTGCCTGACTTCTAACAACAGGTGTAGTTATATAAATATCACACTTGTATTAGCATCTGAGTTTCACACAGTTGGACTTCATTTGACTAATGATGTGACTTCTAATAAAAACTTTGTGTACCCAAAGTCATTTACTGTATTTTTTTAGTATTATTATTATTTATAATATTGACATTTTTACACTGAAATATTATGGTCTATTTTGTGCAGTTTTATATATAACACACTTAATGTGGTATTAAGTAAATTTCTTGTCCACGCTATAGCAAAACAAAAGATGGGAGAGGGATTAACATCTGTGCAGTCAAGAGCACTGACTTAATTTTGGGCACATTTAAGGGGGAAAATGATGGTCATGGTTATTTTTTCTGCAAAACTATTCTAGATGAGCAAGCACAGTACACAGTCTAGTATACAAAAAATACTCTCTGTTGCTCTGTATGCACATCATATGTGAAAGTATGTGCCTTACAGTTGAACATACAGTTAATACATGCAGCTGAATTTGGGGTACAGTGGTACCTCACTTAACGAAATTAATCAGTTCCAGCGCCTTTTTCGTAACCTGCATTTTTCTTAAATTGAACTGCACTTTACATGTAAAACGTGTGATTCGTTCCAAGGCTCCCAATTTCTACCCCTAAACCGTTTAAAAATTATAAAAGCATACCTTTTAAGACCTCCTTCTGCTTCAATATCATACTGATGGTAGACGGGTTTGGCCATATTCCTTTGCGATATCACTCGAACCCATGTGTGTGTGTGTGTGTGTGGGTGTGTGTGTGTGTGTGTGCGCGCGTGTGTGTGCGTGCGTGTGTTGACCATGTCTTCTTACCGGAGTTTCTAATCTTACGAATGTTTATGGAAGGTTGGAAGCCTGAGTCAAGAAATAATGCATGAAACAACAGTAACTCTGTCCTTTACACGAAAAGCATCATGGTAGATGCAGCTCCATAATAGCCAATAGTAGGGATCTTCGTCATCCCTCCTAGCCAATGGGAGGCCAGAAGGGTGCAATGTTGGGAGATAGCCAAAAAGAGGGAACTGCGTCATCCCTCCTCGGCAATGGTAGGTGAGCAGGGCGGGATGTTGGGAGTTAGGTAATGGGAGGTAGCTGCGTCATCCCTCCTAGCCAATGGTAGGCCAGCGGGGCGGGATGTTTGAAAGTCATTGATGGGAGAGCAGCTCGTGCATTGTTTGAATGTTTGAATGGCGCATTTGAATTTTTAAGATGGTGCTTTCGTAACGTGAACTTGTTTCATATCCAGAGACAAAAATTTTAGGAAAATGCGTTTCGTAACCTGCATTTTTCATTTGGTGAGACTTTCGTAAAGTGAAGTACCATTGTATATCTAAAAGGCACAACACCTAGCTCACTATTTTTGCTTGGAGTATGAACAGTCTTGGAGCTCCATTTCATACATATTGCATATATTTATGTAAAGATTTGGGGTTTTTTGAACATCAACCGTCAGACTCTTTTATAGACTGTAACTGTGACTTTAGAAGCGATTGGGCTTCATTAAAAGAAGTTGATTTTTTGTTTATTGTGTGTGTGTGTGTGTGTGTGTGTGTGTGTGTGTGTGTGTGTGTGTGTGTGTGTGTGTGTGTGTGTTTGTAAAAGCCATGTTAGCTAAAGAAACAGGTGTGCTTTAATAACAAAACATTATTGAACACCTTCTCTTAATCTTTGGCTCCAGAACAGAAGAGACATTATGCATACCTTAATTCTTGATTGATTGGCAACTGGTCTTGCACACTGTATTGATTGATTTCAGGACTCAGATTCATCTGTTCAGGCTATCAATGCAGACTGGCCTTACATCATCTCTGAGGAAATTACTGGAGCAGACCAAGGTTTTCAATATGTTTTCCAATTCAGAGATGCGACGCAGTGTGAGTATGAATGGTTGGGTGAGTGTTGGCCCTGTGATGACCTGGCGAGCTGTCCACGGTGTACTCCGCCCTCACCCAGAGTCGGTTGAGATGGGCGCCAGCTTCCCCGTAACCCTAATTAGGATTAAGCAGTTCAGAAAATGAATGAATGAATGAATGAATGAATGAGATCAGACGCACCATTTCCGACCACCTTCAGCGATCTGGTTAGAGACTGTCCTTAATTCACTTTGGAATGTTTTGGTCTGTTTTTGACACTGACGCATAGAAACACATACTTAGAAAGCAACTTCAGCATCATAAAAGTTTTTAAACGTGTGTGCTGGCAATCAGGCTGCTGATTTTCAATTTTTGGAAAAGCTATGCAAATTACATGCCGGTAAGAATGAATAATAAATGGGTCTGTGAGAAATGAATTTGCGCATTTCCTCCTCTCAGTCCTATTCTCCACCTCATATATCCCCAGGTGTGATATTGGGAGCTGTAGCTGGTATGCTTCTGCGTGTGGCCTCTCCTATCGATGACAACATTGTCATGGTAATTGCATTCCCTGGAGACATTCTAATGAGGATGCTAAAAATGCTTATTCTTCCTCTCATCATCTCCAGTCTAATCACAGGTAATTACATATTCAAACTCTCAGACCAAAATGATAAAGTAGCATGTGAGTGTACAATCTATCAAAATAAATGGTACTCTAGATAATGCACTAATCTGTTACATATCTTTAATCCAGGTCTTTCAGGTCTGGATGCCAAGTCTAGTGGTCGCCTGGGTACCAGAGCAATGATTTATTACATGTCCACCACTATAATGGCTGCCGTGCTGGGAGTAATATTGGTGTTGATCATCCATCCTGGCAACCCCAAACTAAAAGAAAACCTTGGGGAGGGAATCAAGAATGATGAAGTCTCGAGCCTTGATGCTTTTTTTGACCTCATTAGGAATCTTTTTCCTGAGAACTTGGTGCAGGCTTGCTTCCAGCAGGTTAATGCCAAAATAATTGAACCATTTTGACGAATTTAAATGTTAGTGATTACACATATTGAGCCATAGTCTATATTTACAGATCCAGACTGTTGTGAAGAAGGTTGAGATTGAGCCAGAATATGATGACAAAAACAGCACCATGGAGGACTTTCTTTCTGGTGCGACAAAGCCTCCTCCCATATTCAAGGAAAAGAAGTCCCTGCAGTTTAAGAGTGGAATGAACGTTTTGGGTATGGACCAGGCACTTGGTAAAATGAAATGTGAAATGAGTTAGTTTAAACTTGTCTTAAATATGATCACCGTCATTGCAATCCCTGGCAGGTTTGATTGGATTCTTTATTGCCTTTGGCATCTGTATGGGGAAGATGGGCGAGAGGGCCAGACTTATGATTGACTTCTTTAACATCCTGAATGAGATTGTGATGAAACTGGTCATCATGATTATGTGGTAAGTGATAACAAAGCAGCATGACTATCTGTCAAATTGGTTTCTCCGTCAGAGTTATTATATAATAAATCTCTCTCTTGTGGACCATTGTAAAAAAAAAGTGATAGTAATCAAGAGGTTTATTTTAAATTGCTCAGTTAATTTGTTCAGTTGATTGTTCAACTATGCTAAATTAGACTTCATTTTATAGAGTGTCTTTACTTACAGGTATTCTCCCTTTGGTATTGCCTGCTTGATCTGTGGTAAGATTATCTCCATAAAGGACTTGGAAGTAGTAGCCAGACAGCTGGGGATGTACATGATCACAGTCATCATTGGCCTCATCATTCATGGTGCTATATTCCTACCATGTATTTACTTTGCCATTGTGAGAAAAAATCCCTTCAGCTTCTTCATGGGCATCTTCCAAGCCTGGATCACTGCTCTAGGAACAGCATCAAGGTGTGATACATTATTATACACACACACACACATACACACATACACACACACACACACACACACACACACACACACACACACACACACACACACACACACACACAAACACATTTTAAATATATCTATATATATATATATATATATGTGTGTGTGTATGTATATATGGTATCAGGACGACACCCCTCCCCGGACGTTCACCCCCAGTCAACTACCCCCAGACAACCACCCCCCTAGGACAATTACCCTCCAACCAACCACCCCTAGGACAACTGCCCCTAGAACAATCATCTAAAGATCTTTAAGTTTAATCTGTGGATAAAGGCTCTGTTACATTGATTATGTTTATGAATAAAACATTAAATCTCAATTAAAGATATTTATTATTATTTATTATTATCATCTTATATTATCATCTTGCATTATCATCTTACACTATTATCTTGTATTATCATCTTACATACACATACATTCATTGACTTTCCCCATCAAAGTAAATTTGACGGGGGTGGTTGTCCTAGGGGGTAATTGTCCTAGGGGGGTGGTTGTCTGGGGGTAAATTGTCCTGGGGGTGAACATGTCCTAGAACCATATATATATATATATATATATATATATATATATATATATATAAACCTTAAAAACTATTTTCTTACACTATTACTATTCTTATAACTAGCAAATATATTTTTATGAGCTTTTATTGGTAGAAATAGCTTTTGTGTTATTTTACTGATGGCAGAATGCTAGATTTTGGAATGGACACTTTTAGACTGGTACATATGCACATGCTTGTGTAATAAACATTTTAGAATCTGGTTCAGAAATGTTTTGCTGTAAAGTAACATACCTAGAAAAAGTGAATCTGAATGAAAAAAAGACACATTTCTTATTATCACAACTTCAATCAACAGAAGGCTGCTTAGCTGTAAGCATGTTTCTGCCCTATAGTGGCCTGGTTAGCTGTCCAGGATCTCCCCTTGAGTCACACTCGCCTAGAGTTGGCTGATATGGACGCCATCCTCTCTGCGACCCTAATTACAATTAATCGGTTCAGAAAATGAATGACTTCCTCACATATATTCAGATCTGCCCTGTGGAGAACAAATCGGGGATATTGAGCCCAAATGCATGTTTTTATTAAACGACATAGGTTTGTCTAATTTTAAATGGAAACATTTTCATGACAAAGTCTTCCTTTGCAAATTATTTCAGTTGGAATCCTGAGAAATTTTTCAAGAGGGAAACTCAAATTGGTCCAAAAATTAAACTTCCTGTATATCTTCAAGACAAGCTGATACTATTTATTCATTTTTATTTGAATATACCTCATACTATTGTTATTTATTCTGATAGATAGAGGTCTATTCTGTCTATTTATTATATCTTTATATATGACATTTTACATTATATGGGCAGATTTTGGCACAATAACCCTCATTTTATGTATCCTCAGTGCTCTAGAAGACTGTGAAAGGGCTCATAGGATATTCTTCAGGGTTGAGTTAATGTTATGGAATGATTTCAAATCATTTGAAATGTTCCCAATGCATAATCTGCAACTTATAGAAAATATATGCTTCAAACATGAAGTGTTCAATAATTCCACCACTGATGTAAAAATAATAAAATTTAATAATGTTGCACATTTTTATTAATGCTTCAATGATTTTATCTAAGCTATTTACATAGTTAGTTGTGAAGATAACCGTTTAATCTAAGTTTTTCATACGTATCAGAGGAACATGAATCGCTCATTGGCCATGTTTTAGCGTAGCATTTTTCTTGACAGGCTAAATGTGAAGGTGGAATAAATTTTATAAATTTGAAAAACATTCTATGGTGATACAATGCAAATGACATAGCTCAGTACAAATGTTTCTTGAACTTTTAACCACCCCCTACAGTGCTGGCACACTTCCTGTCACCTTCCGTTGTCTAGAGGAGAACCTGGGTATTGACAAGAGAGTAACCCGATTTGTACTGCCTGTTGGAGCAACCATCAATATGGATGGCACTGCTCTTTATGAGGCAGTAGCAGCTATTTTCATTGCACAGATGAATGGTGTGTATCTGGATCCTGGTCAGATTGTCACAGTCAGGTAAATTCTAGTATTTTCTCTATACATACATACATACATATATATATATATATATATATATATATATATATATATATATATATATATATATATATATAGGTTTTTCTGAGTAGATCCTTCCGTAGGAGAGTGCTCAATACTTTTTGGTAGAGCAAATAAACTTCTTCTATAATCACCTGAAGAGAGAGGATGGTTTCACCACCCCTCGAAACAGATCTGTAGTGATAAATGGAGTTTCAATAGAAAGTCTTTGTCCTGTCCTTTTATTTTTGTGTATATATATATATATATATATATATATATATGCACACACACACACAATTCATTTTCTCACGCTGTTATTTTTTGTCAAACACAGAAAAAATAGGTTAATAATTCATTGACAAATATGTAAATTTACAAACAGGCCCAGACAGCCCGGTGGCACAGTGGTTAGCTCGTCCGCCATACAACAAGACAGTCCTGGGTTTAATTCCTAGCTTGGGTGTTTCTGTGTGTAGTATCCATGTTCTCCCCGTGCTTGCATGGGTTTTTTTCTGGGTACTCTGGTTTTCTCCCACAGTCCAAAAACATGCACAGTAAGTTAATTAACTGTTCCAAATCACTCCTAGGTGGGAGTGTGAGTATGAATGGTCGTGTGAGTGTTTGCCCTGCAATGGCCTGGTGAGCTGTCCAGGGTGCACTCTGCCTTTGTCCAAATTCAGCTGAGATAGGTGCCACCCTCCCTGTGACCCTAATTAGGATTAAATGGTTCAGAAAATGAATGAATGACAAACAGGTTGGGTATTTATAGCGAATACCTTTGCTAATTTTGTCAATTTTAATTAGTAAATCTAGTTTGCTGCATCCTAGTACTCAGCAACAATGCTGATATTTACACCTTGCAAAAATCTTTGTCAGTTGAGTCAGGTCTTATTGAAGTGTCTTATAGACATTTGCCACCTGGTCGGACGAGATATAACAGAAAAGTGTTCTGAGCAGATACAAAAACAGATACACCAGGATGTGTATGACCTTTTTCTTTTAGTAAAGTTTGCCTGAAAGATTTATCGGGTATCTGATTGAGATTGGATTTATACAGTAGAAGCCCACAAAAAGTTGGCATAGGTGAGTGTTCAGGCATAAAGATCATGGGACAAACAATGATTGCATTCAAACTACCTTAATTTGTTTATATAACTCCAATTCCAAAACAGTTGGGACACTGTAAAATTTAAATGAAAACAGAGTGCAATGAATTGCCAATGCCATAAACCATGTTTTATTATCAATAGAACATAAAAAAATAAATAAAATGAAGTTGAGTACTCTCCTGAAAATGTTAGCTCATTTTGAAATTGATGGTAGCAATACATCTCAGAAAGTTAGTAATACCCCGATTTCATTGGAGCGCAGCAGACTCGTGAAAGCAAAAATGTCGTCATCCTCCAAAGTTCCTCAGTCGGTCCATCATCTTCCGTGTCCTTCCGTATGATTATGAATGTATTCCTCTGCTTCCAGCAGGCCAAAATCTTCCACGAACGTGCTTTTGAGCATGTTCTTCCGACAGTGTTCCCTTAAGTTCCTCAGTTGTCCCGCAAACATTCTGTCATTTCCTCAAACATTCCGTGATCATTCCTTTTATTCCGCCAGTGTTCCTTGACCGTTCCGCGAGCCTTCCCCCCTTTTCTGGATGGTCAAAAGCGGCCACAGAATCCCCACGGCATAATCACGGAAGGTTTGCGGAATACATGCGGAACGTTTGTGAAATGGTTGCGGATAACACCGAAGACTTGCGGAACACTCAAGGAAGTCACTTCCACTATAAATTATTCCAGTTCATTCACTTTATTTTTTCTGTTTTTCTGTTCATGTAATAAAGTTTTGAAGTTATAATCACTGTGGTTTTTGGACTCGTGTGCATGGTTTTTAGTCTGTCATGATTTATTGAGATGCAAATAAAAGAAACGTATGACATTATTGATATTAAACATATTAACATATGTTAAATTTTAAATTTATTGTGCTTTATAAACATTTTTTATAAATTATAAACAGTATGAATGAGAGCATGAGCTTCGTTGGTCGAATCTGCGTATTTATAGACAGAATCAGGAGCAAATCCTCTGATCTTTGCCGATTTTTCCTCATTGAAACATGGTTACGCCGGGTATTCATCAGTCATTCCTCAGTTATTCCTTAGTCATTCCGTGTTGAACGTGAACGTTCCGCCTTCATTCTGCCTCTTCCACAATCATTCCTTAGCTCTTCCTTCTAAAATGGAGTAGTGCTGTAGTCGTTCCTCGAGTGTTCCTTGCTTTCCATGAACGTTCCGTGAATTATCCAAAGGTCTTCCTTTGCAATCTGCACTGTTTACGCATGTATTCCTACATTGTACCGCGGTCTTTCCATGTCTTTTCTGCACATTCCGTGAACGTTCTGAATGTGTTCCGAAGGTACAATTTTCCTTAGGTTTTTGACCCATTTTCCGTGTAAAAATGCCGAAGCTCAGCCGTAGAGTGCATTTCGCGCCTTTCCGCCACAATCATTGCATTCCGCACTCTAGTGAAATGGGGGTATATGGGTCAATTAAAAACTCTGGAAAAATAAGTGGTACTAAAAAAAAAATCAACTGGATTTGATGATACTGATAGGAATATTATGATTTACCTGTAGTATGTCTTCATTTTCTTCTACTTAATCTGGGTTCAGGTCGTGGGGACAGTAGCCTAAGCAATGAGGTCCAGACGTCCCTATCCCCAGGCACTTCCTCCAGCTCTTCCGGGGGGACACTGAAGCGTTCCCAGATCAGCTGAGGGACATAATCCCTCCAGTGTGTTCTGGGTCAACCCGGGGTCTCTTCCCTGTTGGACATGCCCGAAACACCACACCAGGGAGGCATTTGGGAGGCATTCTAACCAAATGCCCAAGCCACCTTAACTGGCTCCTCTCAATGCAGAGATGCAGCAGTTTTATTCTGAATTTATAAGTTTATTGTGTCCATAAGTTTACTCCTAACATACCCGAGATTTTGCATTGGTGGCAGCTCGAGCTGCAGAATGTTTGGCCTGCCGATACCTGTCTGTTGCCTTGGGAGACCCACCGGTCTGTCTCAGGACACTCTGGAGTCTTGATCCACTCAGGAGTCACCACAGATTCCCACCACTAGGTTCGGGGGTTACCGCAATGACAGGCACCGATGACCTTCCGGCCACATCTACGGGCTGCCTCCTCGGCAATGAAGGCATGAAACATGGCCCATTCAGATTTCATGACATGGTTGTAGCTCTGCCAGAGCTGGGAGTTAAAGCCCCCTCTGACAGGATACTCCGCCAAACGTTCCCAGGAGACCCTAACTACATGCCTGGGCCTGCCAGGTAGAGAGGGCGGCCTCTCCACCATCTGAGCCAGCTCACCACCAGGTGGTGATCGATAGACAACTTAGCTCCCCTCTAAACCCGAGTGCCCAGAACATGTGTCCACAAGTCCGGTAACACGACTACAAAGTCAATCATCGAACTGCGACCTCGGGTGTCCTGATGCCAAGTGCACTTATGGACACAATTATGTTCGAACATAGCATTCGTGATGGACAAACTATGACTAGCACAGAAGTCCAACAATGAAACACCGTTCGGGTTCAGACTGGAGAGGCTGTAACTACTGATCACACCCTTCCAGGTCACATTATTGTTGCCCACATGGGTTCTCCAACACACCCCTAAAGACACCAAGAAAGGTGGGTACTCTGAACTTTCATGTGGTATATAAGCACAAACAACAGTTAGGACCCCCACACACACACCCGAAGGTGGAGGGAAGCTACCCTTTGGTTGATCAGGGAGAACCCCACCGTGTGAGCACCAAAACAGGGCCAACAAGGATCCCCACCCCGGCTCGCTGCCTCTCCTCATGAGCAACTCCAGAATGGAATAAAGTCCAGCCCCTCTTGGGATGAGTGGTTCCAGAGCCCAAGCTATGCATTGAGGTGAGTCCGACTATATCTCGTCAGTATCTCTCCACCTCATGCACCAGCTCAGACTCCTTCCCCACCATAGAGGTGACATGGAATGTCTGCAAGAACCCATACCTTCAGCTGCCACCCAACTCACAATGCACCCGACCCCTATAGCCCCTCCCACAGGTGATGGGTCCATGCGAGGGCTGACCCATGTTTCCTTTTCAAGCTGGGCCCAGCCGGGCTCCATGGGCAGAAGCCTGATCACCAGGCGCTCGCCTTCGAGCCCCACCACCAGGACTGGCTCTGGGGAAGGGGGCCGAGGACTCCGGTGACCAACGTCCAGGCAAGGGAAAATGTGTCCTTGTTTTATTATTTTTCACTGAGGTGTTTTGAACTTTGCTTTGTCTGGACCTTCATCTAGGACCCGTTTGCCTTGGGTGACCCTACCAGAGGCATAATGTCCCCGACAACATAGCTCCTAGGATCATTAGGACACTCAAACCCTTCCACCCCGACAAGGTGGCAATTTAAGGAGGGGCCTGTAGTATGTATGAAGGATAATTGTTTTATAAATGATAAGTGTTAAATGCTCTGTTAACAGTCTTACAGCTACCCTGGCCAGCATTGGCGCAGCAAGTATTCCCAGTGCAGGGCTGGTAACTATGCTGCTCATTCTGACCGCAGTGGGTTTACCAACTCAAGATATTAGTCTTCTAGTGGCTGTTGACTGGCTTCTGTGAGTATATGTATATTTTGAATAGTCCTCTCAAGTTTATGTCTATCTATCTATCTATCTATCTATCTATCTATCTATCTATCTATCTATCTATCTGTCTGTCTGTCTGTCTGTCTGTCTGTCTGTCTGTCTGTCTGTCTGTCTGTCTATCTGTCTGTCTGTTTGTCTATCTGTCTGTCTGTCTGTCTGTCTGTCTGTTTGTCAGCATCATCCACAAGTAAACAGGAAAGGTTTCAGTGGAGCGATAATAGAAGGATCGTAGCTACATGCAGAATGTGCTCAATGATTGTTTTATATATTTCTTTTCCGCCTTCAAATTTAGGGATCGTTTACGTACATCTGTCAATGTGGTGGGTGACTCATATGGCGCAGGAATTGTGTACCACCTGTCAAAAGCTGAGCTGGATGCCTTGGATGCTCAACATGGGAAGTCTGATGACATAGAGATGACCAAGACACAGTCATACTATGACGACCTCAAGAACCATCATGAAAACAACTCCAACCAGTGCGTCATTGCTGCTCCGAATTCAGTTGTAGTAGATGAGTGCAAGGTACAATTCATGCTTATGGACATAGAGACTTGTATATAGCTCATGCTGCATGTATGTTCTTCATGCCAATGTAAATATGTACACAACTATCCAAATGAAATGGTGTATATATTTCAATGAGCATTTTCTTGAGGCAGCAAATTTCCAGCCATTTTTCTGTAAAATACCAATTAATATTATATAAACCAATATGATCCAGAATGTCAAATGATACTAAGATATTATATTATTTATATGATACTTATTAAATATCAAAAGTGGAACTTAGAAATTGATCAGCTTCTTGCCGAGCTACAAAATGGTATAATTTCCCAAAACAATTGGAAATTATAACTTTATAATGATAGGACCTTGTGCAACTGGTAGGTGCAGTTTCTTCTTAAATGCAGTAACAAAACACTTCACTAATTTATAGTAATTTTGTGCACATCGGGCTATGCATAAACTGAACTCCTGGGCTTTAAAGACAACTGATAAAAAGCTTTAGTGTTATGCATTTTTGTAATTGATATTATCTTATTGCACCACATCCACATTGGTAAACAACATACTATATATAGTAAAACAAAACAACTCACCAATAATTTATTTGCGAGGAGACTATTAGCTGTACTGGCATTACACGAAAAGATTTGACCGTAAACTTTGCACTGTAAAGATGATGGAAATGTTGCTGCTCTGCTGCTGTTGTTTGTGCTTGCATGTCAACAAAGAATAGGCTTACTTCAACTAACATAATTTACCCAAAAAAGCAAACCATTGTAGAGGCTTTGCACAATAACACTGAATAGATCTAATATTGCCACTTATTATGTGATTATTTTGTGTCTCTTTGTACAGCATGTCCGGATATATTTTTATTTTTTCATGTTTTCTTTTGTAGTTTATGTCTTAAAAATATACCAAATGCAAAAAACTGTGAATGCTGAATGACTGTTCACTGTTAAAGCTAGATTTGTATGAAAATGCATGCTTTATGGGTTTCAGTGACACAAACACTATCCAGTACATGAAAATACAACTCTTGCATGCACTTTTTTGTTAATGTTTGTTGAAGGTGTTATGAATATATTATAATACTTATATTTCAAGGCTGATGTGTCAGAGTTTTTATCAGGATAAAATGTACAATACATAAAAAGGTGTCACAAATTGAAGAAAATGCAAGTGCTGACAATTTATGAAGTACCAGACAAAAAACCAAGTATAACTAATAATTATACACATACAGATATAACAGATCATAACATGGTACACATGACAAGTGACTGCTACAAGTACACCAGACACCACCACACATTAAGTTTTATATTTTAATATGAATTAAAAGAAGGTAAAAAGACCAAAAAAAGAAAACTATATAGATGAATTGTTAATATAAAACAAAAGCATACTGTTCAAAATCATAATGTCGCACAAATAGAAAGTGACAACTATAACAATTATGGATGTGAAAAACTTAAAAGATGTAAAAAATTAAAATAAAAAGATCCATGTGATATATACACACACACACACACACACACACATATATATATATATATATATATATATATATATATATATATATATATATATATATATATATATATATATATATATATTCTGTTGAGACTCCATTTGTCGCTGCAGGTCTGTTTCGAGGGGTGGTGGGGCCATCCTCTCTCTTCAGGTGATTACAGAAGAATCTGTAATCACCTGAAGAGAGAGGATGGTTTCACCACCCCTCGAAACAGATCTGTAGTGATAAATGGAGTTTCAATAGAAAGTCTTTGTCCTGTCCTTTTATTATTTTTGTTTGTTTATTTGCTCTACCAAAAAGTATTGAGCACTCTCCTACGGAAGGATCTACTCAGAAAATCCTCTATATATATATATATATATATATATTGCACAAACCAAACAGCTTTTTTAATCTGTCACTAAAAATATGACTATCACGATACAATAGTGGTTTTATTACACTTTATTTGCTCCGTGTTTAATGCTCTTGGCATAAATAAAGGTGAAAAATCACTGTGGGACAAAATAAGATAATTCAGTGAACCCCAATGTTCTAGTTGTAAATAAAAATAAAATGTAGTGGGACTACATGATGAATGCCATTTCTCAATTTCCACTTGCCAACTCATTCATTCATTCATTTTATTAATTGCTTAGTCCTAATTAGGGTTGGGGGAGGCTGGTGCCCATCTCAGCTGACTCTAGGCGAGGGCCGAGTACACCCTGGACAGCTCATCAGGCCATTGCATCGCAGAAACATGCTGATGGCTTTGCAGCCTACTCTTGACAAGAGTCAGCAATGATTCTTTTACATGAACATCTCATCATAGACAGTTAGCTGCACTGGGGGGGGGGGGGACAGCATTGACAATCCGGTGATAGTGGGGCATGAACCCCCACCCCCCACCTTGGGATCAGTAATCCAGCACCTTACCACCGGGCCACCATTGCCCCCTTGTCAACTCATATTTATCATAATTCACATAAGTAATGAATGCAACATTATTGTGGCACTAATCAATGTGATTCAGGGTTGTGGGGTTGCTTAGTTCTGTGCCCCCTTTAATATTACTAGGACAGTTGCTTAAATGTATGCAGATACAGGTCAGGATGAGCTAATGGTTACTGTATCGCACAGCTACTATGACTTATATTACCACACTATGCACAAGATGTTCTAAACCGATCAGTTTAAAATGGGGAAAAAATTTGCCATTTCTATCGTATATATATATCTCTGTGTCTATTACAACTTCAGATTCCTGGTATTGGCTGAGAAGAGTGAATCAGAATGTATTGCCGCTCATCTACCTCAAGGCCTAATGCATCGTGTATTCTGAGATGATTTTCTGCTCCCGGTAGTTGGAAAAAGCAAACGACTTTTTTGTCAGCTAGGTCCAATTAGGTTATTTTTCTTTAACATGTGCATCTCAGCACCCTGAACTCTTGAGACTGTTTGTGTGCATGTGTGTGCATGCGCGCACGTGTGTGTGTGTGTGTGTGTGTGTGTGTGTGTGTGTGTGTATAATCCCAGGAGATCAGCCAGCTTGTCTGCCATCAGCAAGCATGCTGCACAATGAAAATAATTGCCATCACATTTTCTGGCATTTTGATGTTTGATGTGAACATTATCTGAATAGTGCGGCTACCACAAAGTTAGCTGTTTAGATAATTGCATAAATGTACAGCTGTGTAATGGTCATTGAGTGTACAGTGAAGCTTTAGATATCATTCGATATTATTTGTAGTGTTAGTTCTGCCCACTGTGCATGTGCAAAATGTCTCAGTATTTAGTCAGAAGCATATGATACTATTCTGTGGATTATGTTTTGTGTACAAATGCATTTTGTGCAGTGGATTAGGCAGTGGGTAGCACGTTTGCCTCACAGCAAGTAGGTCTTGGGTTTGATTCCTGGGCTCGCGGCGCTTAGAGGTGAGAGTAAGTGTGAATAGTTGTATATATGTTGGTCATGCAATAGCCTGGTGAGTTGTCCAGGGTGTTCCTTGCCTTTACCCATAGTTGGCTGAGATGGGTGCCAGCCTCCCCATGACTCTATTTGGGATTAAGCGGCATAGAAAATGAATGAATGAATTGAATATTCAGATTAACATGTTTTAAGGCTATAATAGTGTTTGATCTGTTGTGAAAAATGACAGATGATTCTTACCCTTTGTTCTGATATTGTAATCTATTTACCAGAACATTCTCACTAAATGAATGAATGTTTGGAACAGCCCAAGGGTACAACTTACATTTCCTTAATGATCAAATGACTTAAAGAAAATTAAAAATATAATTACTAAAAGCAAATACAAAATTAGCTTAAGTGGACTACCATGAGTCTTTTATTATAACCTATATATTAAGAGTTTTTACACAGTGCCAAAGCCTGATACACAAATGAGATCAGTTAGAAATCTCAATTGTGCAAAACAATTTTCAATTAAATTAGACACAAGGTAAGGCTGTGTCATTTGTGCATGTCATCTTAATAAGAGTATTATGTTGTTAAACCAGAACATTTAAATCAGAAATAAAATTTGGAATAAAAGTCTTTTTTACGGATGCGACTTTATCAGCCTACTGTGAGGACCGGTCCTGGAAGTCATGCAATAACCGATATATTGCTAAACAATACAAGCTTACTTGCTTGCCTTTGAATCCCAGGGTTCCTGCACTTTGTTAATCTGAAATTTGTTCATTCATTCATTTTATGAACTGCTTAATCCTAATTATGATCAGGAGGGGGAGGCTGTCACCCATCTCAGCTGACTTCGGGTGAGGGCAGTGTACACCCTGGATAGCTCACCAGGCCATCACAGGGGCAACCCTCACACAAACATTCATACTCACATTCATTCCAAGGGGTGATTTGGAACAGCCTATTGTGCATGTTTTTGGACTTTGGGAGGAAACCGGAGTACCCAGAGGAAACCCTCACCATCACAGGGAGAACATGCAAACGCCACACTGAAATTACCTAGATGGGTTTCGATCCCAGAACCTTCATGCTATGAGATAGACGTGCTAACCGCTACACCGTAATCCTTAATCCAAATTTTTTATTAAAACAAAATTATTAGAGCAGAGTACTGTACTGTTAAATGGATTTTATATGTCTAACAGGCCCATTAGTTTTCCACAAGCATTGCTTTGTCCCTTTGTACTCTAAGCTTACACAGTACAATGCACAAAAAATTATGCAGTGTATTTCCACACCATTATCTATTTGCGTTGGTTTCTAGCTTTTCCGAGCGGTGATAACATAAGGATTACAACACGAACAGTAGCTGTCCAGAGTGTGGTGTCTGGGTATGACATCACATGTGAAGTGCACGGAAAATTACCAAGGCCGTGCAGCATTTCTTGCAAAATTACATTGATTAAACGTTTGCCCAATTATTCGTCAAATGAAAGTAGAAGGTTTTTAAACTCAATAAAATCTATGACATCAATAATGTAGTATTATTTTTCATCCTTATATCTTTAGGTACGAGCCTTTAAAAGCATTATTGAAGGTGGCAGCATTAATACATCATAAATAAAAATAGCCAAGTAACTAATGACCAAAATGAGCAACACCTTAATGATCCACATACAGCTGTTAACTGGCAAAGCTTAAACATTTTAATTTTATAGACCAGAGTTTGTATTATCAGTATTATCAGGGGGCAGTGGTGGTCTAGTGGTATAGGGCGCTGGATCGCTGTTCCAAAGGTTGGGGGTTCGAGTCCCACTCTCCACAAGATTGTAACTGTCCCCCCCAGTGCAGCTAACTGGGTTATCAAAGGCGGGCCATGTCTCTCACTGTCTATGGTGAGAGGCATGTAAAAGAACCATTGCTGACTTTCGTAAAGAGTAGCTGCAAAGTCGTCAGCGTGTTTCTGTCCCTTGTTAAAAGGGTTGTGACAGGAAGGGCATCCGACGTAAAAACCTCTGCCAAATCAAATGTGCGGATCAGATGATTCGCTGTGGCGACTCCTGAGTAAAAGGGAAAAAGCCGGAAGGAAGACAGACAGTTTGTATTGTCAGTGTTATCAATATTTCAGATGATGATGTTGTATGCAATAGTTTTGCTACTGAAAATAGTTAAGTAAGAACAGGCAGGTGTAGTTTGCCAACATTCAAACAAACATCAGCCTGATGAAAACTCTGATACAGTAAAAAAAAAAAAAAAAATTATTACAAAGTGTTTTTTTAATATGCAGTGTGGATTAGATTTTGCTGATAATTGCTTGCAGGTAACCTCGGCTGCCACAAATGGCTCAACTACGGAGTGTGTACTTGTTGAAGAAGAACCACAGAAGAATGATTAATGTGAGCACATGGACCCTCCTGTATCCGAGTCCCCCAAGTTTTTTAATCTACTGAAAAAGAGAGGAAAAAAAAAAGACCTGCTAAAATTATGCAAACAGAACAAATGATGGGGTTTGTAGTTTAGGTGTTTATGATTCCCCATTACAGTCCAGTTTATCTGAAATAATATATACTAATAGAAAAAGAATTAATATCACATTGTTAAATGATGCACTAACGTGCCCATGAACTAACCCTTGCACAAAAAGCACGGCTTGGCTGGATAAAATGAGAAATAATATGTGTATAACTTCAAGAAGTTCTGATATTAATATATACCATATGCTTTCTATGTCTCTCTGAACTGGTATTATGTGAGTAGTTAAATGTGGTTAATGAATTTCAGAACATAGGGAGAGAGTACACAGAAAACCCATCAATTCAGTTCGAATTACACAAGCCTGTGCAGAGCCAATGCCTTCCTGTTCTTTTACAGCAATAGTCATTTACCTTTGTATAACCTCACTTCATGACCTCTGACCTATCTGGCACAATATGTTAGTGACTTTGCTATCTGTGTCTGAGATCCCCAGTCATCTGCAGGCAGATCTGGGCTTGTGTACCAAATCACCCCGTACTAAACTCCATTCAAATGGTGTAGCATGTATGCACAATACTGAGGGAACAGTGTTGACTTCCCCACTGTTCAGGAAAAATGGGTTCAAGCAGTAAGTTGGGTACAGCAGTTAAACAATTATACAACTAAAGACAGATTAAGGTCAGCTACATCATTTATGTTGATTTTTTGCCCACTGTCAGGTTTGACTGAATGAGTCTCTTTTCTAGCAATTTTTTTGTAACAGAATCTGTGTACACTCTCTCAAGTGACAGTCTTTTGAAACTTTTTTCTTTAGCAAGCATCACTAATAGGAGCTCCTCACACCCCCCACCCCCACCCACACCCACACCCCAGTGTTATTAGAATATTTTTATGACGGTTGAGGTCATTGCACACATTTGAAGAAATCAAAAGCACAAACCATGAGACAGAATGGTTCCCCCTTGGGACTTTTTAACCTCTATTTACCTCTTTTTCTCCTTTTCCTTTCCCATGAGAGAACTGATGTCAAAAATGAGACATGGATGAATAAGAACATCAGCAAATGGACCAAACAAGCAACAGCCCACAGCATCACTGACATTTTCTAACAGTGATGAGCAGAACAATCTACCTTTGTCTTAAAAGCACACACTGCCTTTTGTAGACAGTGCCAGAGCCTGGTGAAATATTTTTGACTACTGGTATTTAGCAAATCATTCAGTGAAATAATAAAGCTTCCTTTTACTGCTTTCTCAAAGTTATATTTAAAATATACTATTCACAGTTAAGGTCTAGATTTGTCTTGACCAAGTGAAACCTTAACTGTAAGTATTTAAAAATGAAAGTTTGTGCCCAAACTGGAACTATAAGTGCTCATAGCACAAGGCATTAGTGCTCCCATTTTTTTTTTTTTTTTTTTTTTTCAGCTCGCCTTTCTTTCTCCTACTATTTTCAGATTGTAGAATGTTAGATACTCAGGCAAATAAAGATGTACTCAGTGTTATCAGGGAAGACACATTCCTAATGCAGCCGGTTGAAATATTTTATACTAAGCCCTCTGAACATGCTGGAGAGTGATTACTGTTTACAAATTCAGAGTAGGTTTACAGCTTGCCAAATGCTTATTGCCTTTACATTATCAATGCTTGCATTGTATATCAGCTTATTTCACACCTACTGCCTGGATTTTCACTACAAAACAAATAAAACATAATTTTAAACCCAACTAGTAAAGAATATTTCGTCTACAAAAGACCTGTGGTCAAAGTCATCAGATGTTAAAAGCACATCCGGTTTGCTTTTTCAAAGCACACCATACAACAATAATAAACTAAAAAGTAAGCAACTCTTAAAAAAAAAAATGCAAGACAAAAAAAAGTATAAATAAAAGTGGCAGAGCACAGAAGTGCACTCCGTAAACACTACCAGATAGATCATGTCAGTACAATACAATACATTAGAATTATGCACTAGTGGCACCCATTGCTCTCCATTGCTTCATGAACTGTCTTTGTCTTTTAACACTGGATTCATAAAAACATTCACCTCCACAATATATGACTATGACTGTTGTGGCAGACCCACTATGCTGCAATGCCTAAGTACAATGACAGCACAAACCTTGTGTATTATTAGTAACCAATACCAGAGATGGACAGTATTACCAATTAATCAATGATGAATGAAATAAATGCATGAAACATAAATATAGGGTTTTTCCCCTGATGGATGATTGTGAGAAATTTGCTTGATAGCATACTTTAAAATCTGCCTTGCCTCCAAAACCATTAACCACTCTGTATTGTGTATTGAATGTTTTTTTCCTGTTGTTGTTGTTGTTGTTGTTGTAGATATACACATGTTTTAGTTATCAGGTTGTTTCAGTAGAAAGTCAATTTTTAAGAGCACTATATTGCAGAAAAAAAGCACAGCTGTTTGTGAAATTTCAGGCAACTTATTCTTGTGCAAAGAGAACTTTGTACACAACTGTCTCTTTGCATTGTGTATTAATGAGCTGTTATAAGAATGCAATCCTAATGCATATCAAATTCTCAACCTTATGAAGGGATGTTGATCTGATGATTTCCTAGTACATAAGGATTGTCCTGAACTCACACAAGTGTGGAGCTCTCTCTCTCTCTCTCTCTCTCTCTCTATCTCTTCAGTTCAAAACAAGATGTGAAAGTGCCTCCATGCACTTTGTGTAAATATTGTAGGTAATGGACGTGGTTTCTGTTATTTGTATTGTAGTTTTTAATTTTGTGCCTTTTTATAATCTTACAGAGATGTGTACATTCAATGTAATGGGTAAATTAATTAGATTAGAAACTTTAATATTGTGTATAATATATTGCTTGTTCCTAAGCGTAGCTGGATGTAGCTGTGGCATAAATGTTCTTTATCATATATATGTAAGATATCATATATATATATATATATATATATATATATATATATATATATATATATATATATATGTAAGATATCATATATATATATAAGATATCATATCATATATATATATATATATATATATATATATATATATATATATGTATATATATATATATATATATATATATACATATATATATATATATATATCAGTGCTTCTCAAATAGTGGGGCACGCCCCCCAAGGGTCATCAGACAGTCATCAGGGCGGTATGATGCCAGGGGGGCGTGGTGTGATGCCAGGAAGAGTGCGTATGACCTTGGGGAACATGCCTTTCTGGACTGGTGCATTTGGTGTAGAATAGTGTAAAATTAAGTGTAATTGCACCTCCACTCCAGTAGTTGGCAGTGGCACTCTCATTGTCGCGCTATGGTGCAGCAGTTTTTTTGCACGAGCAAAGGATATGAAGTGCAGTAAACAACCCCCCAAGAAACAACACGGAAAGATTTCAAACAGGAACGAAGAGAAAGGTGGAGAGAGACGGAGATATTAAGACATAAGTAAGTTAAATGAGTTTAAATAAGGATGTATTTTTTAATTATTATTATTTTAGGCACATTGGTGCACTTTCAATCTTTTATATTACAGATTAAAAACCAATGTTCATGAAGTTTTCCTTTATTGTAAGTTGAACTATATTTCTTTTGTTTTTTGTTTTTAAAGTTAATAAGGATACAATGTGATGCAGAAGTGTACTAATAACAATTTTATAGACAAATAATACAATTTATAGTCGCTCGCGGGGATGAAATGTTTTTTTTTTCTTCCTAGAGGGGGCGCCACAGAAAATAATTGAGAAGCACTGATACTGTGTGTGTGTGTGTGTGTGTGTGTCTATATATATATATATATATATATATATATATATATATATATATATATATATGCATATGCATATGCATATGCATACACAATACTATACTATACTATCCTATCCTTTGTGTACTGAAAATGCAGAGACTTATGACATTCAATTGCAAATTCTTAAGGGAAGTATCTAGCACTGAAAGCGTCTGATGACTTTTTGACATCTCAGTCAGGGTACCAAGAGTAATTTGTATTGAAAAGTAGCATTGACAGTACTCAAGAGAAATAATCTTTTTCATTAGACCTATTTAATTGTCCTGCTCTTCCATGTGATTGTTGTGGATTGTCCAGTGGATATTTACTCTTACTTGTAATCACAGTGACAGTCCTTTTCCCCTTCCAAAAATAAGGAAAACTAGTCACTCATCCTCCTATATATGTATTTACTGTGTAAACATTTTTCACCCTAATCCTGGTGTTCTTTTTTGTTGATCATTTTGTTTAGTATGATGAACCCCAAGGCAAAATGTTACTTTTTACAATTGACTGGATTGAGAAATTGGTATACTATATATAATTATACCCTATATATGATTGAGTTCCACAGAATTAATTTATCTTATGTCATTCTTCATGCTTAATGTACGTTTTAATTTCAAACTCAAAATATTTTTAAATTAAAACTTCTCAATCTTTACCTCTTGAACCATTTGTTCTGTTTCTAAATTCCTCTCATTCCTCCTATGGTGTTTCTTTTCTTTCAATTTACAAAGAAATGATTACAAAAAAATATATAAAAAAAAAGAAAAAGCCTACCATGGGATAAATATATGTTCATACATATCAATATGTGTTGTACCATTGGTGTACATACAAATATTATAACTAATAAATGTTGATTCGTAACTAATTCTGGCCTTTCTTTGTTTCTCAACAATATCATATGCTCACCAAATAGAATAGTTGAATCTCAACTAGTACTTCCACTGAATGCTGAACAATTTAAATAACTCATTGGTTCATTATCTGAACCATTTAATCCTAATTAGGGTCACCCTGAGGCTGGTGCCCATCTCAGCAAACTCTGGGTGAGGACAGAGCACACCCGGGACAGCTGACCAGGCCATCGCAGAGCAGAAACACGCTGACGGCTATGCAGTCTACACTTGATGAAAATAAGCAACAGTTATGCTTCTTAAATGTTGCAGTAAATTTTTGCATAACAGCGAACAGACTCCTAAATTCCAAGATTTCTGTTGCGATCCCTTGAGTGATTACGTAGGGTTAAGTGAAATATTTTTTTAAAAAGACATATACTGAAAGTAAGAACCATTGTTTACTGTATTCTGGGATGTTGTAGGTTTCTAATCTACGGGGTACATCACATGTGATCTTGAGACAGTTGAGCAGCATGAAACTTTATGGGGCGTGTCAAAATGTTGTAAGAATATGCAAGACTGAACTAATATGGAGGAAGTGGCCTAGGTTAATGTTTCCTCTCTCATGGATGAGTGAGACAATCATCAAACTTCTTTTCCTTTCGGCTGTTCCCTTCAGGGGTCACCACAGCAAATGATCTGCCTCCATCTCTCCCTATCCTCTGCATCTTCTACTCTTACTCCAACGACCTTCATGTCCGCCTTCACCACATCCATAAATTTTCTCTTTGGTCTTCCTCTGGGCCTTTTGCCTGGTAGTTCCAACCTCAGCATCCTACTACCAATATACTCACTATCCCTCCTCTGTTCATGTCCAAACCATCTCAATCTAGCCTCTCTGACTTTGTCTCCAAAACATCTAACATGTGCTGTCCCTCTGATGTACTCATTTCTGATCCTATCCATTGATGTACTCGTTTTTGATGCGAGATATATATATATATATATATATATATATATATATATATATATATATATATATATATATATATATATATATATATATATATACACACACACACATACACACAAAGTGCTGTGCCAAAATTTTTGCCCCTTAGTGATTTTTTTACTTTTTGGCACACTTTTTCAGATCATCAAGCAAATGTA
>CM045742.1:26182500-26202500 GCA_024760905.1 Plotosus lineatus
CACTCATGGCCTGAGCACGGTCAAATTGCATCATATACACTTTTACATTGTATGACATTGTTTTTAACACATTCCCTACATGAACATGTCTGTAGTTCAGGCCCAAATATGTGATATACTGTATGTCAAATATGTTCATTACTAAACTACTATATGAACTTACTTGATCATTGTTTCATGTTTTGATGTAATTTGATAAGGATTTGCCTTTCCCTTTACATGCTGTAAGCATGCCGGCAGCCATGTTGCAAAGCGGTACACCTATTGTTCCAACATCAACCACCAAATGTCTTGCCTGTTTTCATGCAGGGCCAACACACGTACAATTGTGTGCCTGGGTACTGAAAGGGCCTATTGTGGAATCTGTACTTCTGAGACGGCAAAAAAAGTCAGACGTACAATTGTACGTCCAGCTGTTGAAAGGGCTATCTTAGCCAGAATTAACAGTTTCAACAGGTGTCTCAAACTGTTCTATTTCTCAAACTACAGGAATTTCCTCACATGTTTTTAAATAATTAAATGTTATTAGATTATAGTTTATAGTTTAAAGTTGTGGAACATCAACACATTATTACTTAAAAAAAAATCCTGTTTTGTTTTTGATAAGCCAGAACATAGTTGAAGACATTAGGGTGGCAGACACTCTGAATATAAGTGCAGGCAATGGAGACTCAAATAAATATCATATCAAAACTTCCTAACAATAAAAATTCATACATGGTATGTTTTTTATTTCATCACCAATATGATTCTTTCTTATTTGTTTATTTTCACTATAAGGCTATATCAAGTAGCCAGTATACAAGTCTCCGAGTAGCAAATGGGTTGCTTCTAAAAATGATCATTTACTTAAATGAGGACGCTGATGTAAATGTTTGATTTAAGTTACAGTTGCTATTGATTTCAGAGATGCTGTTAGAAAAAGTTAAAGAACACCATATGACCAATAGCAATACCATATGACCATGGTGTCCGACTCAGTAATGCTTATATACTAGTTAAAATATACTGAATTAGTGTTTCATAACCAATATGAACACAGCAGTAACATGACTGAAGAATATTGCACTCTTACAGTATCTTGCCCCATATGTGTACTTTTAGAGTGTCCAATGATTAAATATCAATTGCCTAGAATATGACAATATAAGTCTGAGTTTGTGAACCTTTAGAACTTTTACTGCTGGACTCCGGTCGTGGTGGAGAAACGTCTTTTCCTGTCCTCCCTCTTGGCTGCACAGACTGATTTGAATTTACTGGTTTATCTTCTGTGGGTGGTGCTGTTGTTTTCACAATTTTGTAAAAGGAAAAAAAGAAAGAAAATTGTAAGAGTGTATATACAGAAATTTATATTTGCATATATCAATTGACAAATTAATAAGCTGGATTAAAACCAAAACACAAAAACCCAACAAAAACAAACAAAAAAGTAGTTTGCAATAGTTGTCTCTGAACAGCAGGGGGCGAGTGCGAGTAAGGAAAAGGCTTGGTGAATGTGAACAAACACCTGTTTGATTGATTGATTAATAGATAGTCAGCCAGACAGACACTTTATTAATCCCAGATGGAAATTCGATTTTGTTTAATTAGAAATTTTTACTAACAGCAGAGGGGCCTTTCACAGCCAGTAAATAGAGAAAATAAATAAAATACAGTTCAAGGACATGGAATACAACCTACATCAAATAATATTTGCTGTTTCATTTTCATTCCCTGTTGCCATAAAGTATGTGATAATAAATGTTAATCATTAGTTATATCGACAGTGTATGCCAATGAGTTTGTTGAAATAAGTACTATTGTGTCTTTGACATTTTTTAACGTATCAAAATAAAAATGATACCAGAATAAAAAAAATTAAAGCATTGGTCTTGTATGTTAAAAGATCATCACTTTGGCATTTCTGGGAAATGGGGTGGTGGTGTTATGTGCTAGATTAAATGTCTAAAACAAATATTATTCCAATTTTAAAACAGAATTGATAATATAATTGCTGTCAGAGCTGTTTTATATATGTTTAAAGAAACGACTAATTTAAATTGAACATTGGTTTACAGCCCAGCCATTTTAAAAGACTTTTACTGCTAAATTTAATGCAAATACTATTATTACTACTACTACTACTACTACTAATAATAATAACAACAATAGGATCACTGATCCCGAGGTTGGGGCTTCAAGCCCCACAATTAACGGGTTGTCACTGCCCCCTCTAGTGCAGCTAACTGGGTTATCAAAGGCCAGCCATGTCTCTCACTGTCCATGGTGAGAGGTTTATGTAAAAGAACTATTGCTGGCTTTTTTCAAGAGTGGGTGGCATAGCAGTCAGTGTGTTTCTGCCCTGCGATGGCCTGGCGAGCTGTCCAGGGTGTACTCCGCCCTCGCCCCGTGTCAGCCGAGATGGGCGCCAACTTCCCTGCAACCCTAATTAGGCTTAAGCGGTTCAGAAAAAGTATTAATAATAATAATAATAATAATAATAATAGGGGTGGCACAGTGGCATAGTGGGTAACACGTCCACCTCACAGCAAGATGGTCGTGGGTTTGATTCCCAGCTCAAGTGTTTCTGTGTGGAGTTTACACATTGTCCCCATGTTTGCATGGTGCGTGTTTCATCAGAAAATGAATGAACAATCAACATACATCCAAAAGGAAAACTGCGTGAAAAAATGCTTTCGTCGCAGGGTCCTTACCGGTTGGACTCTCAGAACTTGTAGAGTTCCCGCCATCTGTGTTATGGTCCTCTGGAGGGTCTTTTGAGTCGCCAGTGTCTGGTTCACTTGTGGTGACACTTGGTGTCTCTCCCATGCCTGAGCCAAAGCTGTCCAGGGTAGTTATTATGGTTGTATGCTCCACTATAACCTCGCCCGGTTCTCCTTGATCAAGAAAAACAGACTGATTGCCATCGTTTTTAGCAGGTTCCGAAGTTGTGGTGAGAGGTTGTGTAGTCTGATTCAGTACATCTCTCGAGACATCAGGTTCCTCATAAAGAGTGTTGTTTAAAGTAGGCGTTGTCTTCTCTACAGTAGGTATTGGCTCAGTAACAGCTGCAGTAGTGCTATTAGTGTGTAACTCCTCAGGAGGCTCTGTAACAGAGGCGTTATCTGAACTTTGGCTGTGGTTGAACTCTTGGATTTGAGTATCTTCTGAAATAGGAGTGGAATGGAATAAGAAAACAAAATAAGCCAACCTCAGTTTTTATTAATTATCACTTGCTGTCACATTTATCACTACTATCACAGTAGTAAGCAAAATAACAACTTCGCTGTTTCATATGCTGCTATAGTATAGTGTTATTCTGGTACATCCTCATAGCCTTGTGTGACAAAGATAAGTCCGAATAACTTGAGGGGATGATGCTAAAATTATTTTTAGGACTTGTGAGATGTGTTGTTATGATTGTGAGGTGTGATGGTTAGACTTAAGGAAAGCTATAGAAACCATATCAGAGTAATACACATAATATCTGCTACAGTCATAAGTTAAAATTCTTGACGATTGTGTGGACATTATTTCAAGTGTCGTGTGTGTGTGTGTGTGTGTGTGTGTGTGTGAATGAGTGAGTTTAGTGCTACTATCATTATTTATACTACTAAGGTACTACTCAACAATAATATTATTATTAATAATGATAAAAATAATAATAATACTAATAATATCTCACCTGTGGTCTTAGGAAGTTCAGGATCAGTCACAAAATATTTTATTTCAAATGTGCAGTTTTTGTCAGATAGATCTGTTTATGGAGACAGAGTTACATTCTGTAAAAGACTTCAGTAGAGCTGAATTATTTTATATCATGAGGCAACAATTTGAATTTCTCAGACTGTTTGGCTACAGTATGCAAAAGAGCATGCTCTTCTCATACTCCATCCCAATCACTACAGCACTATACATCAGTATTCCTATATCTCAAAATTCATCTTACAAAGGTTTACCATTAAAAATCTATTTAATTGCAGCCAAAAATTAATTTAGCTTCATCAGTATAACTACCTTTTTCATCATAGCAGTAGGCATCATAGTGGGATTCCACCGGTGTCAAAGTGATCAGGCCCGTCAGGTTTGATGCACATAAGCTGTTTGCTACAAGTCGAGGAATGGTGACATTTCCACTGCTGACCCAGCCATACCTGTTCACAAATGCCAGTACTTTACTTGCAATCAATCAAAAAAAAAAATTAATTTTAAATCTTCTTCTGTTGTCAGAGAGATGATAATATCAGAGGGAAAATATCAATTGTAGTAGTAAGTCTGTTGTGCAACAAAAAGAAGAAAAAGTTGGGGTAACATGGAATATTTTATCTAAAATAAGCAAAGGTTTCAGAATTTGTTTTTATAAGGATTGTAGATAAAATGAATTTCCTGCTTTGTCTTGTTAACTTCATTTTTTTTGATAATATACATTGATTCCTACATTTCAGACCTGTAATACATTCCAAAACAGTTAGGATGGGGTGATTTATGGCTTGAAATGAGATTAAATAAACAGTATAATTTAAAACAGGTGCCGTAAACATGCCATTGTAATCATGACTTGGTACAAATCAATATCCAGGGAAGGCCTAATCATTGACATGTATAGGATCATGGTCAAATTATTGCTATTGTTTCAAAGCCATCAGCCTCATTCACTAACACCTGAATTTTGTTTTTTTCTTAAATTCATTCTTGGAGAAATTTGTAAATAACTTTTTTTTTTTTTTTTTTTTGAATAAAGTTTGTCAGATTCATGACATGACATGTTTGTGCACCTTGGAAATCCTCTGAGCTGTCGTCTTATAAATTAGACACGTGTGCCATTTGCACTATTAGCAATTTTGGAACACTTCCTAAATTCCCAGTGGAAGAAGGTTGCATGCGTGGACACAAATATTAATGAAGATGAAGACAATGGTGAAGTGCGTCTGGCTACGGAATTGAAGAAGAGGAAGAATTTTTCTTCCTCTAAATATGAGATATTATACCCAGTACCGCATGGTCTGCTAAAAGGAGCTAAACTTATCAGGGAGATGGCATTTTACTGAAGGAAAAAAATTCGAAAAAATCCAATGTAAGAAAACGTTTGAGAACGTGAGAATCTTCATGGAAAGTGTGTAAGTGATATTTAAAAAGAAACTTCTTTGTAAGAACAGTTGGTGAATGAGGTTCATTGTCTGTAGAAGTAATTTCTCTTTATTTAACATTTTATTATTTTTTTTTTTTCAATTTCTGCTGCAAGCTCCCCTCCATTTCAATTAAATTTAATTCAATTCAATTTAGGTTTACATTGAACTGAATATTTAGTGTATATCAATATTGTAATTATTGATTATCGCACCGACTGTTTTTTGATGTTTACAAATGCAGATGTCATGTAAACTTTCTGAAGAGATTTTTCAGTACATTACAAACTTTTGATATTACAGTACTGTACATTAAAAAATAGAATTAGAATTCTTCTTGGATTCTGCATGACTTATTTTGTACTCTGCCCTCCACACTTAATCCTAATTCCGGTCAAGGGGAGGCTGGCGCCCATCCCAGCAGACTCCGAGCGAGGGCAGGACGGAAACATGCTGACGACTTTGCAGCGACTCTTGTCGAAAGTCAGCAATGGTTCTATTACATGAACCTCACACCAGAGACAGTGAGAGACATGGCTGGCCTTTGATAACCCAGTTAGCTGCACTGGGGGGGACAGTGACAGCCCATGGAGAATGGGGCTTGAACTCCCAACCTTAGGAACAGTGATCCAGCACCTTTATCACCAGGCCACCACTGCCACAGGTTAAAATCCTGAATTTTATTGGCTACTTGTCTTGTGACACAATGCTACTTTAAATCGTAAGCTGAGACCTGAAGATTTGAAGAAAACCTGTGGGGAGGCTGGCACCGATCTCACTACCTGGAGGAAACCCACGTAAACACAGAGAGAGCATGCAAACTCCACACAGAAATGCCTGCGCCCGGAAATCAAACCCAGGGCTTCTGGCAGTGTGAACATGCTTACCATTGTGCCGATTAATAATAATAATAACAACAATAATAATGAGGGCAGTGGTGGCCTGGTAGTAAAAGGGCGCTGGATCGCTGATCCTAAGGTTGGGGGTTCAACTCCCACTCTCCACAAGGTTGTCACTGTCCCCACAGTGCAGCTAACTGGGTTATCAAAGGCCGGCCATGTCTCTCACTGTCTATGGTGTGAGGTTGTGTCAGGAAGGGCATCTCACATAAAAACCTATGCCAAATCAAACATGCGAATCAGATGATTTGCTGTGGCGACCCCTGGAAAAAAAGGGAAAATGCCGAAAGGAAAAAAAAAAAAAGATAATAGTAGTAATAATAATAATAGAATTATAGAATTTGTCCACTGGGCAAAGTGTAGTAAAGATTGACATTTGTTACTGTCTAGCTTTTGTAAGACCACAGAACATAATGTGCTGAACCCCATTCAGAGAAATGATAAGACAATAAAATTTTATATTTTATGCAGTTAAGTCAATTTTGGCACCACTTGGGCCAATGAATTTGAATCTCTTTTTGAATGCAGTACAAAAATATCCAATTTAAGTATTTCTTTTATATATTTTTTTATTATTAAGATGTAGTCTTGTGAGTACAGTCATGAAAGATTGATAGAATATTTACCTGCAGGTTTCTAATCCTGCATTAAGAGCACGAGCCATATGCTCATTACTGGCCAAGCTTGCTCCCAAAGCTTCACAAAGTGTCTGGGCATCCGTAAAGTTCAAAGTGTATCGATCATTGCCCTGAATGTGGAATACTCCCACATAACTGCAGCTTCTTGTCTTCACCTCTGAGGAGAGAGAGCGAGAGAGAGCGAGAGAGAGCGAGAGAGAGCGAGAGAGAGCGAGAGAGGGCGAGAGAGAACTGGTGTTTACTTTTATCAGTAGAAAAAAAACAACAAAAACTGAGAAGGGCTAATGTGCTCATGTTCTTCTCACACACACAATAATAATAATAATATCAAGTCCTAACACACACATTTTTTATAGAAGTTGGTAAAACATGTTAAAGATAAATTTGATACTGAGTAATTGCTGATTTGTCTATATTCTAAATATTGTTCTGCTTTTACCAAAGTAACACCTTTTGGCTCAGTTCAGTGCCTAATTGTTATTCCCTTCATGCACGAGATAAATCTGTATTTGAGCAGAGAAAAACTGGATTGTTTCTCCAAACTCTAAAGTGAAAGTCCCTTTGGTGGCCCCAATGGATACACATCATATTGTTAAAGTCAAACTATATTATTCTCAGTACATTGAAATTTGAATTACAATCTACACAACATGATGTTTGACAAAATTAGTAACACACATAAAAGACACTGTCAAAGCATGCAAAGTTTCATCATAACACCAACCAGAGCAGCAGCTATAAGGAAGAGCAGCAGAAGAAATATTCGGGAAGAAAATTCGAATCTCATTCCAGTCCATATTGATTGTGGGAGGGTGACTATCAATATCGATTTGAAATTTTCATTTTTAAGAGCTCAGTAGGGCCTTGTTGGGTACCATGGCCACACACTCCCTCATTACTTCTAGACTTTACAGAACAAAGCCAAAGTAGACCTCTGACCAAAAAAATAAAAATTTGAAGAACTAATAATTTCAAGTAAAACTTACACAAATAGGAAAAAACATTTGTAGTAATTTCTATATGACTTACAAAAACATGATGATGATGATCATCATCATCATCATCACCCACAAATGAAACTTTCCTTGTCGCTGAAGTGACATTGTCAAGGACACATTTCATATACCTATGACATGCATTTCTTCACTAATGCTACAAAAGGGTATCTCTCCAGTGAAAAGTAAAATAACCGTTTGCATTTATGGCATTTGTCGGACGGCCTTATCCAGAGTGACTTACACTTTCTATTCACATACAACTGAGCAGCCGAGTGCTCAAGGGCCCGGCAGTGTAAGCATGGTGGTACTGCAGCTTGAAGCACAGACCTTCTAATCAGTATCAAAGTCTGAACCACTGAGCCAACATTGTGCATTTCATACTCCTATATCATCTTTTTGTGGAAATCCCTTTACTGCTCTTCTATCAACTGTCTTTCTTACACTGTAGATAAGCAGACAGCTGGATGTCATAATGAACTGTGATATCAATCTGTACATGAATCAGCCATAATTTTAAAAGCACTGACAGGTTATATGGATAACAGTGATTATCTTATGGGCGGCACAGTGGTTCAGTGGTTAGCATGTCCGCCTCACAGCAAGACGGTCCTGGGTTCGATTCCCAGCTTGGGTGTTTCTTTCTGGAGTTTGCATGTTCTCTCCCTTGTGTGGGTTTTCTATGGCTACGCCGGCTCCCCCCCCACAGTAGGTTAAATGGCTGTTCCAAATCACCCCATGGTATGAGTGAGAGTATGAATGGTTGTTTGTATGTTGGCCTGGTGAGTTTTCCAGGGTGTACCCTGAGTTGGCTGAGATGGGCACTAGCCTCCCTGTGACCCCAATTAGTATTAAGCGGTTCAGAAAGTGAATGAATGATTATCTCATTATAACATCATCTGTGATAAGGTGAGATGTAATCTGTTCTCAAAGTTTTTGTGTTGGTCAAAACTGGACCATGGAGCTGTGGAAGAAGAACTGGTCTGATGACTCACATTTTTCTTATTTCACTTATGGATGACTGGGTGCATGTGTATTGCCTTCATGGGGAAGAGACTGTAACATGATGGACTGTGTGAAGAAAGCCACTGTTCTGGGCAACATTATGCTGGGAAACTTTGGGTCCTATTTTTTTTTTTTTTTCAAATTCCCTACCTGTGGGATGTGATGGACAAAAAAAAAAAAAAGATAACCTGACAACTTTAAAGAATAAATGGATGTCTGGCAAATGGCTTAGTGCCAGATATCACAGTACACCCTGAAAGGTCTTTTGTAATCCATGACTTGATGAGTTCGAGCCGTTTTGGGACCAAGGAGGAGCTTCACAATAAAAGGTCTTATGGAGTCCATGCCTTGATGGATTAGTCATTTTGGGGACAAGTGGGATCTACACAATAATAGGCAGGCGGTTCTAATGTTTTGGTTGATACAATCTACTCCGAGGATACAAGCTGTGATCTGAAACATCACTACAGTCGTGAGTCATTTTCTTTTTCTATTCTCTTTTGTTCGATACCTTGAAAACGAAACAGTTGGAATCATTGGTAAAGAGTATTTAGTTTTTATTTTTAAGAATTTGACTTTTTAATTTTCTTGAGATCTCACAGCTTCCTATCACCATAGTAACATCAAATAATTCTCAGTTCACACAGGGGCCAGTTCTCCGTTTTGCAGCTTTCACATCCGCTTTTGTAACTCATGTGTTCTTGCAAAATTAACCAGCAACTCTTTTTGCACCATTTCAACAGCAATCTGTTGACAGCAGTCTACCATGGCAACATGCGCAAAAATAAGTTTAACAAACAGAAGTGACTATTAGTTTCATATTGATTGCTTAGTGGTTTCCATTACATGTTCATCCATCATGTCTTGAGGTCCTTAAGAGATTGGAAAATACTATACTCGGATCATTTCCACTAGGATATCCCATTATAAATGGGGGAATATTAATATAGCCCCATATTCTGACAAAATATTTAATTGATGCTATGGTACAATTCATAGCTGGTGACTTCAGTAATACATCGCTATTTACTCCATATTCCAATGTGGTGATTAAATTTACTTTCTATATGGCCACTGATTAAAAATCTTTTGAACACTTTCACTGGTGGCAATTCATGTGTAAACATGATTCCTTATGCTTCCAGATCCAGTCTTTAATTTTTTTTTCTGAGCCTGTCAAGCTGTCCAGGATGTGCCACACCTTCGCCCAGAATGAATGAATTGCGATGAATGAATGGTTGCCATCTGTTTTCATTTTATTGCCACATAATGTTGCTGAACTTTGACCTTACCAAATGTGTCACAACTGAAGCAACCCCACATAATGACACTGCCTCCAGAGACTGGTAAAGTGGTGAGCACATCTCATCATGTGGCTTTTCTTACCATCACTCAGATCAGGACTATCAAGAATGTTAGATCACATGACCATATGTAACATATCATTATAGTAATTATCCAATCAAATGCTCCTACATACATGATTATTCATTCATTTTCTGAACCGCTTAATCCTAATTAGGGTTGTGGAGAGGTAGGTGCCTATATCAGTTAACTCTGGGCGAGAGCAGGGTACATCCTAGACAGCTCGCCAGGTCATCCCAGGAGCGACATTCACACCTAGGGGGAATCTGGAACAGCTATTTAACCTACTGTGCATGTTTTTGAACTGTTGTGGGAAACCAGAGTACCCAGAGGAAACCCATGCAAGCACGGGGAGAACATGTAAACTCCAAACAGGAACACCTGAGCTAAGAATCAAACCCAAGACCTTCTTTTTCTTGCTGTGAGATGGACGTGCAAACCATTTCGCCAGCTTGCCACCCCAAATGATCATTTCAATACAAATGGTGATTTACTTTATTCATTTTCTGAACTGCTTAATCCTATTTAGGCTCATGGGGAGGCTGGCCCCCATCTCAACTGACTCTGGGCAAGGGCGGGGTACACTCTGGATAGGTCGCCAGGCTATTGCAGGGCCCACACTCACGAAACCATTCAGATCCACACCTAGGGGACATTTGGAACAGCCAATTAGCCAACTGTGCATGTTTTTGAACCGTGGGAGGAAACCGAAGTACCCGGAGGAAAATCCATGCAAGCACAGGGAGAACAAGAAACTCCAAACAAAAATGCCAGAGCCGTGAATCAAACCCAAGTCTTCTTGCTGTGAGGCATATGCACACTCTACTACGCCAATGTGCTGCCAAATTATTTATTCATGCATTATGATTATGATTATAGATTATGACAGTTAATGTTCGGGACTCCGATATAGTCTCTGTTTTCAAAACGAGGCTGAAAACTTACTTGTTTAGTCAAGCATATGGTTAATAGCTGTTTATCAGCTATAGGAGCAGATCTGTGGGTCTCAGGCAAAGAGAGTTCTGGTAAACTGTGATGTTGGGATGCTGTCTCTCCCTCAGTCTACATGCTCACCGAGGTCTGTTGACAGTAGCGTAGTTGATTTCCCAACATCACAGGGTGTCCTCATGTCTGCCTTCCTTCTGGTTTTCTCTTTTAGTTCTGCTGCCATAGCCAGTCATGGCGGAGTCCCTGCTTTCTCTCAGCAATAATAAATTCTTCTATTTCCATTACACTACTATGAGTATACCTGACAACCTCGCTCTCACTCCCTCTGTGTTCTATGGTGAGATACACAATGTTTTTCTGGGATGCCGGTGATCCTGAGCCTTCTGCTTTCTGAGTCCTGTGCTGGCTGGAATTCTCATTTCGGAAGCCCTTCCTACCTGCTGATGAAGGTCTATATGGTCTTAGATGTGCACTCATAGACTGTGAACATGACTTCACTGCTGGTGACATAAACTCTTTTCCAACAATTATTTAGGACTTACAGTTCTTGTATAACCAACCCAACTACATTTTGGACCGTAATGAAGTTTCTCGTATATGGTTTGTATCTTTATGGTTTCACACAAATGAGGCCCTCTTTTGGGCCTGGTTCCTCTTAAGGTTTCTTCCTTGCATCAATTGAGGGCATATTTCCTTGCCGCCGTCGCTGCGGTCTTGCGCATTAGGGATGTGTAGGGGTTGGAGCAAATGTTTAAATTCTTTTATACCTTATAAAGTCCTACTTTGACTGTTTAAAGCTGCTTTGTGATAATGTCAATTGTAAAAAGCGCTATGCAAATAAAACTGAGTTGAATTGAATGATGATGAGGATGATGATGATTACTATTAAGGTGAAATGGTGATGCAGTTGTTAGCAAGATTGGCTTACATCAAGAAGGGGTGGGTTCAATTCCCGGGCTTGGGCGTTTTCTGTATGGGGTTTCCATGTTCTTCCTGTGCTTGCATGGGTTTCATACGGGTACTCCGGTTTACTCCCACAGTCCATAAATCATGCACAGGCTTGAGAGTAAGTGTGAATGGATGTCGGTGTGTTAGACCTACGTTGGCCTGGCGAGCTGTCCAGATATGTACCCGGCTCTTGCCCAGAGTTGTCCGAGTTTGGCACCAGCCTCCCTGCAAATCTAGTTAATATTCGGCATCTTTCAAAATTATTGAATTAATTATTTGAATGAATGAATGAATGAATTATTATTCATCCTTCATTAATTCATTTTCTGAACTGCTTAATCCTAATTAGGGTTGTGGGGAGACTGGCGCCCATCTCAGCTGACTCTGGGTGAGGGCAGAGTACACCCTGGACAGCAGGGCGGAAACACGCTGACGGCTATGCAGCCTACTCTTGACGAAAGTCAGCAACGGTTCTTTTACAGCCTCTCAACACAGACAGTGAGAGACACGGCTGACCTTTGATAACCCAGTTAGCTGCACTGAGGGGACAGCAGTTACAGCCTGTTGATAGTGGGGCTTGAACCCCTGACCTCTTGATCAATAATCCAGCACCCCACCACCGGGCCACCACTGCCTCAGAGTGAACCATACAATACATATCAGAAATGGCATATAGTATAATATGCTGCAGATAAATTGTTGAATTGTATTTTCAACTTACTATATATATTATATTTCTTGTATGTGAAGAAAAAAATGTTTGTAATGCCTCCATCCAGATAGTTCATTTGGTCCCAAATCATTAATTTAACGACGCACAGAGAAATGACTCTACCAGTGCAATGAGCTACTTACCAAATTCTGAAGACCACAACTCTGTGTGCAATCTTCATTGTAAATGCATTACATTAGGGATGGTATCTTCCGTAACATTCATTTATTCATTCATTCATTTTCTGTAACCGCTTAATCTTAATTAGGGTCATGGGCAGGCTGTCGCCCATCCCAGCCAACTCCGGGCGAGGGCAGAGTACACCTTGGACAGCTCGCCAGGCCATCGTGGAGCAGAAACAGGCTGATGGCTATGCAGCGACTCTTGTCGAAAGTCAGCAATGATTCTTTTACATGAACCTCACACCATAGACAGTGAGAGACATGGTCGGCCTTTAATAACCCAGTGAGCTGCACTCGGGGTCTTCCGTAACATAACAATAAAAAATAATCACATATTATCACATCGTTGACACAACCAACCATCCTTCCAAGCTCATTTACATTTGTGGTCAGAGATGAAAATAATGCAACAGCCATGCAGTTTACTCTTGTTGTACAGCATCGTACATCAGCACACTTTAGGAACTCAAAAAGCAAAAAGCAAGTGTGGCTGTTAATGACGGTTGGGTACAGAGGGTTTTTTTCTTCTTCTTTTTTCTTTTGGCTCACTTTTAGAATAAATCCAGCAGTGGCACATACAGATCTACCGAATACCCTGCCCTGAAGGAAAGCGTAGCTCTTGGGTCTGCAAAGTCATTTCATTGATTAAAGACAGCATCAAATGATGGAAAAATCCCATCCAAGGTGTCTTCATTTACATGCAAAATTGGTAGTCAAGCTGGTGTACACAGCATGTTGAGTCCTGCTAGTTCAAAAGCATTGATTTTGAAAGCAGCCATTGTCTCTTAATGGAGTTAAGGGATTTGGGTAGTAAACAAATGATGTGAAAGGAAAGAAAGAGTGAGTGATGTTGTCTATAGAGAGGTTGCCAGAACCTCCAGCTGCTCTAGGTGGGGTTTGTGTTTCTGTTTTGGCTTGTGGGTTCCTGATTAAACCACAGAGTAGCAGCAGTAGCAACAACAACAATAATATAGAAGTGATTAGAGAATATCAGATCTGACATCTTGCACTAACATCTTAAGGTGATATTTACTTGACTATAAGCTTAAGATAGAAATCATCTACCAGCCTGGAGTTACAGGGTTACGGCCAGAAATGATTTATTTTTATATTTGCCAGGATAATACTGACTGAAGTTTATGTCAATTAAACACAGGGCTTTTTGTTCAGTCAATTATGGTTACTCATGGCAGGCAGTGAAACAAAAGATCTAACGCAGTCATGTCAATGTCAAATGAAGGACACCCCTCACCCCTCCTGCCGATCTCTACATGTGTTATTGGTGGACACTGGTCTGTGTATTTTTCTTCTTCTTTAGGGACGGCACTCAAACTTTTGAGCAGGTGCATTTGTTCTTCGTTCTGCTGATGTGTTAGCATTTCTGTTAAAGTGCCTCCTATGTACCTGAATTTCTGTTTAAAATACTGAAATTCAACACGGAATTTTGAGTTTTTCACTGGAAACTTTGCATCCGCAACTTTGTGGACATTGTGGATTTCAAAAACAATGCAACCACATTATAGTAAAGTAGACACATAGGCAATCTGCGCTAAACCTATTTTAGAGCGTAGCATTTTTACCCCACAAAGGGATGAGTGTATATTTAAATGAATGAGAAGAATAGTAGAACGCAGGGAGCAGGACTCCACAGAAAGGCTTTAAAATGTAATTAATCGGTTTAACAGCAGTCCAGAGGATACAGTTTATCCGAGATGTGAGGGCCTTTTCATACATTTAAGATCAAAAAGACCTTAAAGAAAGATTAGCATCTGGAAGGACGAGAGAGGATGAGTTTGAGACGGTGAAAAAGACAATGAAAAGTTATAAAGCTATGCGAAGAGTATGTTTTATTATTATTATTTTCATCCTGCCTCTTATTGGATTATGAGTTTGAGACACATGAGGGAAATTCTGAAGTGAATCCTCTACTCTCATAAAGGGCATCATATACAGCTTAAATTATCTGGACCATTTCGAATAATATAACGACTAGTAAATTAGGCAACTGGATTTGTATTATTTTGAAGGTTCTTCACTGTGAAATAGTTAAAATAGAAGAGATTAGCAATGTCTTCAATATTATATGACAAATCCAGTATCTCTACTTTTCCACTGTCAGACATAAGTGATAGTAAATATTCTTGTGCTAATGGAAGTTGGTCCTGAGGAAACAGGAGGGGAAAAAGTACAATGTTACATCAGTAGCACATGGAAATGCTGGGATGCTGGAGGTGACACTCGAACAAATACAAGTCCTCTTTGTGAGGCCTGAGTCGACAAAAATGGCCTTAATCACCTTGAAACATGACACCCCAGGTAATGTGAGGGTCTTCAAGTGTGTCGCTCTGTGTGCGTATCTTAATGTGTGTCTAGGGGGTGGGGGGGTGGGGGGGGTGTGTTCGGGTCCCAGACATTCCTGCACTCAAATGCTCCTTGTTTGGTGTAACTACAAACTGAGCCACGTCACTGAACTTCAGTAAAGCTTAGCATTCACCTTGGGTGACTGCACACATACACACATGCTTGCTGTACCAATATAAAGACTTTTATGCACATTTGTGAGAAAATTGTTTTGAAAAAGTGCAATTTTTTTAAGCCTTATATACTATTGGTAATGCTGACATGGCGCATTGAATGAAAAGGTAACACTTAATAAAAATCCCCTTTAAATTTTATAGATTAAAGCAACAACAAAAAAAAAAACATGCATGAAACAAAGGAAGTGATGTGTCTATAACATTGTATGTATGTGTATGTATATATTTTATATATATATATATATATATATATAATTGTATATGCTTAAGTAATTTCAAATGGATTAAATGTAGGCTCTGTGATTTTTAGATCTGAAATTTTTTATTTGTATCAATAATATGTGGACAACAAACCAGCCAGTATATAATGGCCTTTAGTCTGTGCTTTGAGACGGTGACTTTGTCGGGCATGGTAAAGGGAGGGGACACATTTGGTTGGGTTTTGACTTTCAAAATAGGAAACCTCATTTAAATATCCTGAATTGCTGATTTTTCTTTTAGTAGCCACTGACTAATTGCAAAATACATTCAGGGAGCCTAACCTCGAAAAAATAGTTAATAATTTACTTAGTTTTCTGTTTAAGGACAGATCATGAGTTTAGGTTTCTGAAAACTGGAAAGGAGTTGATGAGAGTAACCTTACAATCAGAGACAGGGTAGTTTCACCAATCTCTTACTGCAAACTGGGAATCTGATTTTACACTTCCACTCATCTGTAATATGGCGCTGGGATATAGATATATTCATTCATTCATCCATTCATTCACTGTGGCACCACTGAATAGCTCGCCAGGCCATCGCAGGGTATACATATGCCCACACACTATATATATAATTAAAGGACAGGACAAAGACTTTCTATTGAAACTCCATTTATCACTTAGTTTCAATAGAAAGTCTTTGTCCTGTCCTTTTATTTTTATTGTTATTTGCTCTACCAAAAAGTATTGAACACTCTCATACGGAAGGATCTACTCAGAAAATCCTATATACACACACACACACACACACACACACACACATATATATATATATATATATATATATATATATATATATATATATATATATATATATATATACATACGCATATAATCCTATTATTCCAAGTGAAACAATTGATATTGCCCTTGAAATACAAAGTGAAGGTCAGGGAAAACTTAAAAGCCAGATGGCAGCACGTTTATTCCTAAGAGCACCACAGAAAGTCAGTCTTCATGTGGCTTGGCTTATGAAAAATGTAGGCAGTCTACACATGTAGGCAGAAAAGAACCCAAGGACAACAGTCCACACAACCACAACATGAAGTCCAGTAACACACACACCCAGTCAGAGTGTCTGTTGAGGTCATGTATTCCTGTGCAGTCTCAGCATGAACTCCATCAACATTGAAGATTTTTTAACAGCAGAAAGTGTCTTTCAGAGAACGATGACTTCTAGAAAAAAGCAGTGAGTGTTAAGATTACAACTAAGTTCAAACCTGAAGTTTTCATATGACTTCAATCTAGTATATTTGTACAAAATTACAATTCGAGGAATCTTTGGGATCTGGTGTCAGGAAAGTGAATGAGGGTGACACATTTGGAAATGGTTTATATGAAATCATGAGAAAGGTTACTAATTCTATTTGTCACCAAATTGTTCATCTTTTTAAGCTCGTACAAATTAAGCTAAACAAATTGTTACAAATTTGTAAGACCATGTTCGGCTGTTTTGGCGCTTTCTCGGTGTTGCATTAATAGCTTCATGCCACCCTAGTTGCCTCAGGGTGTGATGGATAGTAAGTACTGGGGTGCTTTACCCTAGGGGGGTTTCACAGAAAATCCTATTTTCTAGGCTTAACAAAGAGGTTGTGATCTGTCTACTGGTTTGTTACTTTCAAACTATTTATTTTTTATTTTTTTGCTCTCAGATTTTGCCATTTTCACACTTACACTGTGCAAGATACAAAACCCTAAACACACAAACACCATCCTGAACCACCTCCTGTTTTTCTTGCTTGGCAGTGCCAGAAATTTACAGCTCCACAGTGGTGGCTCAGTGGCAACCATCCAAAGAGGTCCCCCCCCCCCCCCCACCACCACCACACACACACACACAGACCAGAGGTGCTCACTATCCACTTCCCTGTTAAGAGACATATACAGTACAATTGGACCTGTTAGCTTCACTACCAACTTCTTAAACTGAGATGGTCAGCATTGACCCAGTAAAAAGAGATTGCATAAAAAAATGAGTGAAGGAATAGAAGAATAGACACACAGCTGATCCTTTTGTGTTGTGAGGTTATGGCTGTAAGCTAAGACATGAAGAAGTGCAGTGATCCAGACATGCTTTTCAACGGCCAATACAGACACAAAATAAGAATACACCTATATATTTAAAGCACAGTCTTCTATTCATGTCTTTCTGTGACTCTGTCTAGTTTTCTCTCTCTCTGTCTCTCTCTCCCTCCTTCTCTCTCCCCATCTCTCTCATTTTGTCTGTCTGGAGAGCTGGCAGCCGTCTCCTTTGTCTGCTCTGTCTGCGACATGAAATGCATGCTGCCTTACCGGCGTCTGTTTATTTAGTACTTACAGCCACACACTTTGCTCATACATTAAATGAGCACTCCATGAACCAAAAAAAAAAAAAGGACATTACAATAACATCCACATCCCTCAAAAATCAGAACCCCCCCCCCCAACCAAACAAATATATAAATATTATTTAATTGTTATTACATTACTAAAGACAAAGTCAAATATCATAATTAATGCCAGCGCTTTTGTCTCACCTTGAACCAAGCTTGCACATGAGGAGGCCACCAATCCAGAGGTGAGTCCAAACAGAAGAATCCACATGCTGAATGAGGTGAGACTGAAACAGATTGCTGTATTCCTAAACCTCGTCTCTGACAAGTGAAGCTGCTGAGTATGTGGATGGATTGAATGAATGAATATGAATAAGGTAGTGAACGAGTGACAGAGCAAGAGAGAAAGAGGAAGCAAAAGTCCAGTGCTCTCAAGGGAGCTTGCGGTGCGTGTAGGAGATGAAAGACTTTGCTCCAACTTTTCAGTGGTGTGTGTGAGTGTGTGCAAGAGTGTGCGTGTGTGTAAGAGAGAGCGAGAGAGAGCGAGAGAGAGCGAGAGAGGGAGAGAGAGAGAGAGAGAGCGAGATCTATCACTGCTATGGATGGAAGAGGGTGGTGCGTATATGAACACACCCTTCCACCCCTCCCTCCCGTGCTCCCTCCCTACCGCCTTTCGTCTCGTCCTCTCAGCTTTGGTTTGTATGGTTTTATTGCTTTAGTTAAGGTCTCCTGTTGCTCTATGTCAAAGCCTCTCTCACTGCTCAGTCGCTTCTCTTTCGCTCTTCGTTGTGCCAAAGTCCTCAGCATCCACACAGCACACATCTGCTCTTTTGTAATTGCCTCCTTCTGAACTGGCGCTCAATTCACTACCTTTTCTTTAGCCAGACATTTCTCCCCCTGACGCCTCCTCTCACAGAGCAGAGTGCAAGAACACGACTCTGCATCACCTACCATCACTCTGCATCAATCCTATTCATTTATAAGATGTACTGTATATACACTTGCTGAAAAAATAAAAATCAAAATAATCAGTTTATTGGATTTTACTATTTAAAGCTTTCTTGTTTGAGAAACACAAACGCTTTAGTTTTATTTATGGTGTGACTGACCGCAGGGGCGGCATGGTCGCGCAATGGTTAGCATGTGCGCTTCACAGCAAAAAGGTAGAAGGTCCTGGGTTCAATTCCCAGGTTGGGTGTTTGTATGGCGCTTGCATGTTCTCCTTGTGCTTGGGTGCGTTTCCTCCCACAGTCCAAAAACATGCACAGTAGGTTAATTATGTGTTCCATATCGTCCCTAGGTATGAATGTGAGTATGGATATTTGTGTGAGTGTTGCCACTGCGATGGCCTCCAGGCCATCATCTAGAGCAGGGGTCCCCCAACTCCCGGTCCACGGACCTGTCATGATACAAATTATAGTTTATTATTATTATTATTTTATTATTATTATTATTATTATTATTATTATTATTATTATTATTAGAGCTTCCGGATGTTATTTTAAAAACAACTGTTTTTGACATTGCCACAGAAGAAATGAAAGCCCTTCTTCCGTTTTCAACCAGATATTTTTGAGAGGCGGGGCTTTCTGTGGTGACAGCCATCAAATCAAATCTATAGAGTAGACTCTAACCGGTCCACGAAAACATTTTCATACATTAAACTGGTCCCTGGTGCCAAAAAGGTTGGAGACCACTGATCTAGAGTGTACTCCGCCCTCACCCAGAGTTGGCCGAGATGGACGCCAGTCTCCCCGCGACCCTAATCAGGATTAAGCGGTTCAGAAAATGAATTAATTTGTGTTACTGACAGCGTTTCCTCCAAATTTAACATAATATATTTTAATTTAACTGCAGAAAATGGACGACTGTATTGACAATTCACCAGTCATACCTTGAACTTGGCACTGCCTGCCCCAAAAATCTGCTGTTTTGGAAATGGATAGACTCAGTCGTGTAGCCATCACTATGTGGCTCTTTTGTAAGTCACTCAGATTTTCTCACATTTGTTCATTTTTCCTGCTTCTAACAAATCAACTTCCAGAACCGACTGTTCATTTTTTGCCAAATGCATTTTACTCCTTGGGCAGTGCC
>CM045742.1:26205000-26297500 GCA_024760905.1 Plotosus lineatus
TTAAAAAGGAAATTCTTCTCATAACTACTTTTGTAAATTAATTACTCCATGTGTGGTTGTGACTCCCTATTTGGGAACCAATGCACTGAGTGTTCCAACAGATGAACCAACTCAAGACCTCCATAAAAATAAAGTTCTCAGTGGAATATCTTATTTTCCTGTGGAGTTTAACCGTCATGAGTATTAGTCATTCAAATGCAAAAGAGTGATTCACTGACTCTATCTCAAATAATTCAGGAACTGGGAGAAAGTGGTTTAATTTCTACACCAGCCAACACCCATGGTTTCGATAAATCAAAACCGCTGAACCAACAATGTGGGTAGCAACGTGGTGATTTAGAAACTCTAATAATTCCAGATTATATTACTCACCTCTTTTCATGCGGAAAATAATTATACTTGGAATTAAGAGGCGGTAAGATTCCACCCATCTTGTTTTTTTTTTTTTGACGAACATGATGGCTCATGATAAATCATGCCTATGAATGAGTAACACACTGCAAATACAATAAACTCCTGAGTCCTATCTGGCATTTTATGAACCAGTAACAGTCATAACTTTTGAACATTGTCACCTCCCTAAGGATTATCCATGCAGTAGACAAATGACAAAGAAAAAAATAGAAAAGTTATAACGGTCCCTTCAAGGTTTTTACAAGGCACCTGGTTAACACACAAGCCACGCTCTCCTACATTCAGAGTTGATGAAAACTGTTTCTAGAGGTTTCCAGATGATCCGTGTTGCATATTGTGACACCTATTAGTACCAACAACCAAACAGAGGTTAACAGAGACAGCATGATCATTATCAATTCCCTCAAAACGACCTGTGTTTATTTCTTTTCACTCGATCCACAGACAACCTGCATTTATTTTGTCGGTGCTGGTATAAAACAAGACAGCACATAAATGACCTAACACGGTTCAAGTGTAGATTCAGTAATTACTGTATTCAGTTAAGAAAATTCCCAGCTTGCAAAATGCTTTTGATTTGGCAATTTGCCAATGTTTCCCACAGTGATGTCAGTGAATGGTATCATCCATTGCTGTTTGTTGATATGAAAATTTGCCATGGTATTTCCCATACTGGCTTACACTACAACAGTGGTGTGCGATTTTATTCACGGATGTTCCCATGTGGCTGTAACTTTCCATTCCTGCTGAGGAGCCACACCTTTTGTTCAATCAATTTGTCTGAGTATTCAAATGAACTGTGGGTATCAGGTGTGGCTTTTGCTTGGCATGCGATTAAAATCCTGAAGTCACACCAGAAGTAAGCTTGGATCACTACCTTTTTTAAATTGATGTATTCTTGGCATGTTACATGTCAAGCATTAAAATCGGTGCGCGGACATTTGCTCATAGGACAAATGCTCACAGCCTTAATGAAAAAAATAGACATTTGCTCACAACATCTTTTTTTCTTTGTTCTAATAAATGCATCATACAGAAAGATCACAATGTTTTATAAAAAATATTTATTCTTATAAATACATAATGCTAAATTAACTCCTTATACATTAGGGTTATTATAGGTGTGAGCAAATGTCCGGGTTTTCATTAAGGTTGTGAGCAATTGTCCTGGAACCTTAAAATCAAACACGTGAATTTAGCACCACATAAGTACAAGTTATAAATGATATATATATATATATATATATATATATATATATATATATATATATATATATATATATATACTATATGGTAAAAGTTGTGAGGATTCTACCCAATGGGCATGAATATGAATTTGAACAATGTTTGGTGTTATAACACTCTAAACTCCTCTGGAAAGGCTTTCCAGTCTACTTGACCTTGTCTGTCAGGATTTGCAGTTTGTTTACTTAACACACCAGCTACCCGGACCAATGTACCTTTTTCCCCTGAGGGGAGAAAAGGGATGTCCAGTGTGTAGGGTTCCTGATAAGTCTACCGGCTCTCCTCTGAAGTCTGTCTGTGTAAATGTGACCGGGGGGGAGGGGCACGTGGGTGTGGTAGTGTAGTTCCAAGTAACTGCTCCGCCGTCCTCACCACCTGCTGCAACACTTTCCTGTCCTCTGCAGTACAGCTGCATATCGACAGTATACAGCAGTAGCTCTCTACGGTGAAGCAGTAAAAGTTCATCAGTATGGCGAGGGCAGGATGGGGTTGTCAGTGCTTTTTGAGTAAGTACATCCGTTGTGCTTTTTCCACCTGGGCGGAGATGTTTGTGGTTCAGGTGAAGTCATCAGAGATGTGAACTCCAAGAAACTTGAAGTACTGCACCCCGTCAACCACCTCGCTGTCAATGTAGCAGGCAAAATGCTCAGTTTATTTATACAGTATCTCCTGAAGTGCATTATCATCTCCTTGGTTTTGAATGTGTTTAGTTCCAGATTGTTGTCGCACCAGCTCCTTCCTGTAGGCTGACGTCTTGTTATCTGTAATCACATCTATGACGATACTGTTGCTAGTGTGAGTGGGGAAGGGGGAAAGTCATGTGTGAAAAGGGAGCAGAGGCCAAGAACACACCCCTGTGGTGTTCCAGTGTTCAGAATGAGTCGAAGGAAATTGTGTTCTCCTATCCTGATCTTCAGAGGTCTGTTGCTGAGAACGTCCAGTATCCAGGTGTACAGTGAGCTCCCTAGGCCCAGATTGCCCAACTTCTGAGCCAGTTTGTGTTTGAACTGTGTTAAATGTGGAGCTGAAGTATATAAGCAACAGCATCACATAGGAGTTGCTGCTGTCTAGGTGTGGGAGGGCTGTATTGATGGCATCCTCTGTTGACCTGTTTGCTCTGAATGCATACTGATGTAGATCGAGACCAGCATGGATGACAGCCTTGATGTGAGATGAGTTTCTAGAAACATTTGGTGATGATGGGGTTGGGGAAATTGGGCAGTAAGACAGCTTGCTGTGCTCTTCTTTGGCAGTAGCAAGAGGTTAAAGATGATGGAGAAAGCACCCGCTATTTGATCTTCACATGCTTTAAGCATCCTTCTTGTTACTTCATCTGCGCCAGAAAGTTTTCCTCGTGTTAAATCAATTTTCATTGCCTTAAGACTACAGTACCAAAATAAGCTCTTAATATGTTTTATGTTGGTTTATGTCACTTGTGAAGAATGGTTTACTCAGGTTTCATTTACTTTACACTTCTTGTAAAGGTTTTACTTATTACAGGTGAGACAGCAGCATTCTGAGAGAACAAGAGGAACAAAGAAGAAAATTGGACATAACATAGGCATAAGTTAAGTTCTTGGATCTGACCAGACTAGAATCATAGTTACATGTAAACATCTAGTCTAAAGTTATGCTTGGGCCGTTTATGGGCGTGGGTAAACAGAGGAACATGGAGGCAATGAAGGCTGCTTCTGGCACCAACTGATTTAACAGCCTTCCCTTGCTCACTTCCCTTTTTTTTTTTTTTTTTTTTTTTTAACTATAGCAACATCTATTTATTTAAACAACAAAAAAACAGTCTTTGTTTAATGACTTTGGTATCAACAACAAAAATAAAGATTCAGGGTTTTCTCTTCAAAAGATAAATATATGATTTTTTTTTTACAGTTTATATTTGTATAGTGGGAACAACAAAGACTACAGTACTTTTATTTTTCTTTTTAGTGGATGAAGAAGCGGCCCAGAGTCACAGCACCGCTGAGAATGATAGGTGTCCCACTTTTCTGTCTAGAAGTGTCTCATAAATAAATACTTCCAAACACAGCACAGATGAATCGTGAAATGTTTGCTATTGCCGTATTCTAATACTTAAGAGTACTGTTTAAACATGAATTCATAATAAAAGTATAAGAATTTAAACTTAATTCAATACCCACATTAACAATATTCCGCAAACAGGATATGTTTAAAAAAAAAAAAAAAAAAAAAAGCATTCAACCAATCAGATCTACTCAGTCAGTCATTCATTTATCAAACTGCTTAATCCTCAGGTCTCAGGGTGGGTGGAGTAAACACTGGGTGAATTTGGCCAATTAGCCTTAGATACATGTCGTTGGAGAGGCCAGTGGCGTAGTGTTGTGTTCATGATTGGGAGGTTGTGTGCTTGAATCCCAGTTAGACCCCCACTGTGCTAAGACCCCTGGGCAACGTCCTAACCACAAGTGTGCCTCGGTTCACCCAGCAGTATAAATGGGTACCAGTAAAAATATACTGGGAAGGTAACCTGCGATGGACTAACGTCCCATCCAGGAGGAGTTGAACTCCTAGTCGCTTCACGCTATGGAAACCAGGGATCGATGAGCCACCATGGCTTGGCTGGAAAAAGCCCAACGGACTTTACCTTACATGTCTTTGGACTGTAGAAGGAAGCTGGAGTGCTCAGAGGAAACTCACGCAAACACGGGGAGAACATGCAAACTGAAAAATGCTGAAGCCCAGGTCTTAAACATGGGATATTTTTGTTGAGGTGGACATTCTCTTTTTGATAAAACTCCTGATATGATTGATGAAAGATCATGAACATGTATGAAATCGGACTTAATAAGCTCTCAATATAAAACTTATGGATTGGTGTTTACATTTATGGACCTTCATGAGTATCATGAGTAATGGTTTGTTACCAGAGTTAAGACCAATAAACCATCGTCACCAAAGACAAGGACACAAACCTTTCTTCCAAAGGATTTGAAAGTTCAATTCAGTTCATTTTCTGTAACAGCTTAATCCTAATTTAAGTCGCGGGGAGGCTGGCGCCCATCCCAGCCGACTCCAGGCGAGGGCAGAGTACACTCTGGACAGCTCGCCAGGCCATCGCAGAGCAGAAACACGCTGTTCATGTAAAAGAACTTCGCACCATAGACAGTGAGAGACATGGCCGGCCTTTGATAACCCAGTTAGCTGCACTGGGGTGGGCAGTGACAACCTTGTGGAGAGTAGGACTCGAACCCCCAACCTTTGGATCAGCAATCCAGCGCCCTGTACCACTCGGCCACCACTGAAATTGAAAGTTTGAGAACAAATATTTTTCATTTATCATTGTAGCACTGAGAGCCCTATATTAGACATATGCCAAACAATTAATTTATTTACAATTTTTAAAATAAGATTTTAAAATTTAAGCAGATAACATTGCTCTGCAGAGCACTAGATATGGTAAACCTGTAAAGACCAACAAAGATGTAATAACGCTCTCCAGTAATGCCAGAATCAGCAATTTTCTTTTGTTTTTTTAGGGGGAAGAATGCAGGTAACCACGAAAAAGTAATAATCGCACACACGAGGTTTATTAGTGTTGCCAAAGGTTTTATCCAAAAATTACATCCTAGACTATTCATCATAAGTAAATCATCCAGTAGAACTTTCCATCAGTGCAGTCTTTGGCATTTCTGAGGTCATTCATGCTCTTAATATCATCTGGTGGTCGGTTCATCCTGTGGTTAGTCGCAGACTAATGGAACTTCCTCTGCATTCCTGTAAAGCAACGTGTTTTTCCTTATTAAGCCCAAACCAGCGAGCATAGCCTCTTGGTGAATCCATATGAAAATCAGATCCTCATATACACTGCACCCTTTCGTAGATGTTTCACTTTTTGTGACACCCAGGAAGCTGGCAACTAGAATCGAATACTTCAAAAACAACTTCAGAGGGATAAAACTATCAACAACAAACAGAATAAACCCCCCCCCAAAAAAAAAACAAACAAGTACTGTAACTGGTATCGTGGTAACGCAGGCATCTCACAGAAGTGACAGGACGTGGCTGGTATCAGAAACTAGCGGGCTTCCTGTGGTATTAACCATTACCACGGAAAATGACACCGTGTTCAAGCCTTCACTTTTGAACCTTTGTACTGAAAACCAGACATACCACTGCGGCTAATGTAGTAATTCGAGAGTAAATAGAGAACATAAGAGAGGAATGTTTAGAGTATAAGATACCAGATCATTATATCAACAGAATTCTTAATATGGATTACTAATGATTGCCCGAGAACAAAAAGAAAAATAGAAAAAATACTCTCTCTCATAATATCTGACTCACAGGGACTTTAAGACAAGTCAAGTAGGGGCATGAAAAAAATAAGATAAATCACTTAGTACTATCCACAGAGACCCAGCCATGGACCATAGACTGGGATTCTTGCCTATTCAATCCCTGGTTGATTAACATAGCTGAGTGGGCTGATGGGCAGTCAGGATAACAGGGCCATGACGACGCCTGATTAAAAGACCAGGGCTTTTGTGCTGTACAAACACAGAGAGCCCAGCTTGTGTTTGGATGCGCTGGAAAGGAAGAAGAGCCCTATTTGGATTAAAATCCCAGGCATCACTGTCTGTACAGTCAGCTGGATTCCTGGAGCGTCATATGCCTGACTAATGAAAACTCAGCACAGTCACTTATGAGGACCCGGTACAGGCTTAAGGTGAAGGAAATGCATAAGAATGTGAGCTGTTACAGTGTGCCACACCAAAGTGAAAGCCTCCTTAAGCACAGCTCACTTCATATGAAAGTCATCAAGGTCATGAGGGAGTTGTGAAATTTGCCTGTATGCTTGAATTCATGTACAGGAAAGTAGCAAAAGCAGGCTACTGAAACCCAGAAGAGAGGAAATCCTGTTAACAATTCTCATACAAGCCCAGACATGGCGTAGCATGGTGCAGTCATGACAGGGTAACATCACTCTTACTCATAAATCTATGCAATCTAAATTTTATATATATATATATATATATATATATATATATATATATATATATATATATATATATATATATATACACACACACACACACACACATACAGTCCTTCTTAAAAAATTAGCATATTGTGATAAAGTTCATTATTTTCTGTAGTGTACTGATAAACATTAGACTTTCATATATTTTAGATTCATTACACACAACTGAAGTAGTTCAAGTCTTTCATTGTTTTAATATTCATAATTTTGGCAAAAAAGTAAAGAAAAACCAAAAATCCCCATCTCAAAAAATTAGCATATTTCATCCGACCAATAAAAAAAGTGTTTTTAATACAAAAAAAGTCAACCTTCAAATAATTATGTTCAGTTATGCACTCAATACTCGGTCGGGAATCCTTTTGCAGAAATGACTGCTTCAATGCGGCGTGGCATGGAGGCAATCAGCCTGTGGCACTGCTGAGGTGTTATGGAGGCCCAGGATGCTTCGATAGCGGCCTTAAGCTCATCCACAGTGTTGGGTCTGGTGTCTCTCAACTTTCTCTTCACAATATCCCACAGATTCTCTATGGGGTTCAGGTCAGGAGAGTTGGCAGGCCAATTGAGCCCAGTAATACCATGGTCAGTAAACCATTTAGCAGTGGTTTTGGCACTGTGAGCAGGTGCCAGGTCATGCTGAAAAATGAAATCTTCATCTCCATAAAGCTTTTCAGCAGTACCACTGTATTTATAAAATATGCAGTATTCAGTCATCTCTGTACTTAATTTTTAATTATAGTGGTAATAGGGAATATACAGGTAAGGGGCAGTGGAGGCCTGGTGGTAAGGTGCTGGATCACTGATGTTGGGGGTTCAAGCCCTACTCTCACCAGGTTGTCACTGCTGCCCCCCCCCCCTTCCCAGTGCTGCTAACTGGGTTATCAAAGGCGGGCCATGTCTCTCACTGTCTATGGTGAGAGGCATGTAAAAGAACCATTGCTGACTTTCGCAAAGAGTAGGCTGCAAAGTCGTCAGCGTGTTTCTGTCCCTTGCTAAAAGGGTTGTGACAGGAAGGGCATCCGACGTAAAAACCTCTGCCAAATCAAACGTGCGAATCAGATGATTCGCTGTGGCGACTCCCGAGTAAAAGGGAAAAAGCCGAAAGGAAGACAGGAAGACAGACAGGAAATATACAGGTACAGCTTTCCCGCAATCTAGATGCAGACTTGATGTCAAATACGCAAGATCGTTGCAACAATGACCGACATAAAAGATTCATTTGACACAAAAAAGAAAAAAAAGGGAAAAAAAAGTCACAAAAAAGAATCCATCCTTTTCTGGGTGACACGGGATAGTAGGATTATATAACATTCCAGTATACGATTGTAGAATAATAAATGAAAACAATACAAGTTTACTGAAAGAATGTATGGTATAAGTAGCGTGGGAATAAGAGCCGAGCACTTTCTTTAGAAGAATACACCGCATGCATTACAATGCATTTTTCTCTACATATTTTTCTTTCTAAAGATAGCACATGTTTATACCAGTGATGTCAATTCACCAAAATACACAAATAAGGCAGGTGGGAAAACATCTAATCTCACACCATGTAATTTTATCTCGCTATTTTATTCTCACCTGTAAACATATAAAATCCTATTTGAATATAAAATATATTCGGTATTCTTTCTTTACAGACAGTTGAACTACCATGGCTAGTTTTATTATCATTCTTTCACCTTTCGGAGGCTCTTCATTCTGATCAGTGCTGTGTGTATAGAGTGACTATCCTAGGAACAATCAGTGCGAGGTGGAAACACACCGAACATAAGATTATTGTCGCACTGTGTTCAATACAGTCTATAATACGTACTCAAAGTTCAAAGTTCGGTCATCCAGTTACACGAGGGAAAAGATACAACAATAATGGATCATAAATTAAAGGGAATAACTGACCACTGGGGCAACAACAACAACAAAAGGATAAAATGTTTTAAATGTAAAAATATATATATATATTTAAAATGATTTAAAACAATTAAATAGAAATTTCTAATAAATATTGTTTTAAATTATTCAATCTTCACATTATCACTCAAGAATTACCTAACAGATACTGACAGTTGGACACATTGATTGCTGGTTACATAATCATTTGTATTGCCAAATATCAAATGTTTTGCCTCACGATTTGAAATTGCTTCAGGTGGGAGCCTGAGGTTTCCGTCCCGGAGATGGTCAAATGATTTGAACACAAAGCAATAGCGAGGTCATTCAATTTCAGAAATTATAAGTTTACAAAGCCTATGTTTTAATAGAAAAGAAAAAGACTATAGCCAAGTCCCAACAGATTTCTGTTAAAAAATGTTATTGTGCTAATTTATACAGAACATTTTTAGTATTTTTCTACATTTTTTTTTTTTTTTTTAATTTTATAATTTATTTTTCACTTATCTACCAAGACAGCTTCAACTAATAATTCAATGATGTCTTTGAGATGGACACCTTTAAATAAAATGTAATATTATTGCCTCAATACATCAAGTGATTAGCTTACTGCCAGTTCTGATCTAATTGTTTGGAATTCCTCGAGCAGGTTTCAATATGCTGAAAAGAAAGGCAAATCCAGACAGGAACAATAAAATGAATTTGACCCAAGACTAGTTTGCTATTCACATCTCACCCAGCTGTGGAAAGTATTCGGTTTCAGCATCCCCAAAAATGGCAAAGACTTTGCAAAATGCTTCTCAAAATAACACAATGGACATTCTTGCAATGCTTTACGATATGACATCACTAAACATCATTCCTATTATTATAATCCACAACCAGTCATAAATAAATCATATTTACAGAGACTAAAATGGTTCGAACAAAGGCAGAGTCGTTTTAACAAGGGCTAGTGAAAATATTCCTTGAAGTAGCAGACAAGCTGGGACATTTCTCTCGAGCATTGTTCTGATGAAACATGAGCAGAAGTTCCTCTTTCGAACCTTCTTGAAGTGAGCTCATGTTGAAGTTTGTTTTTCCTTTTTATTCTCAGCGTGATCTGGTAGGTTTACTAACGTGCTATTGGTGAGGATATAGGAGAAAGTATCTGATAGTGACACTATTGCACTACTTTGTAAATATATAACACAAACAGAATAAGCATTTGGTCAGTCGACTCCAGTAATTCTTCTTTTCCTTTCGGCTTTTCCCTTCAGGGGTCGCCACAGCAAATCATCCGTCTCCATCTCACCCTATCCTCTGCATTTTCTTCTCTTACACCAACTAGCTTCATGTCCTCCTTCACCACATCCATAAATCTCTTTGGTCTTCCTCTGGGCCTTCTGCCTGGCAGTTCCAACCTCAGCATCCTACTACCAATATACTCACTATCCCTCTGGACATGTCCAAACCATCTCAATCTAGCCTATCTGACTTTGTCTCCAAAACCTCTTACATGTGCTGTCCCTCTGACGTACTCATTCCTGATCCTATCCATCCTCATTACTCCTAAAGAGAAGATTTGTCATGCTAAAAGTCCACAGAACAATACATGACCAAGGAGTTATTTTTACTGGAAAGAATTATGAACAGCTCTCAGTGGCAAATTTGACTTTCCATCAGCCTCACCTCCAACTGTTACATTTAATAAGATATCCCTACCTGTGCTTTTCTACCAAAGAGAAATAATATCAAACTGCGGCTAGAGGCAGGTAAAACGTCAAATTTTGCTTTGCTGTGCTAGCTTTTATTTAGGTTTTATTTCTGGATGCTTTTAATAAGACTTTCCACACATTTTAACTGAATTAGTGCTGCACTGACTTCGATGTGCTTGCAAGGCTAAGCTAGTCTCGTATTAGCGGCTTCACTACAGAGAAGCTAACAAGGACTTGAATGACTCACCTCGGTCTCGATTTACCAGATATCTTTAACATTACCCTCCAATTCCATTTACCACTCTTCCATTAGTAATTAACAAGGTAATTAACCCAAGCTTTGCTTAACCATTTACAAAATGAATGACACTGCAGCAAAACAACTAATGCCAGTATAGCAGTATCGGATTGGTGCTTAAGATTTTCATCATCTGGCTAAGACTACCGTTCCATGTCTGGCATCAGTGTGCATTGTATATCTGTCTCCAACTGCCACGGAGGATCCTCTAACGTCCACACAGCTGTACAGTTTATATTTTACTGAGACTCAATTAGTCTCACACTGAGAAATCATCATCATCCAGTACAATATTGTGATCGCATACACATGCAAATTGGCCCGTAAACAGGAGCAAAGAATATAGTCCATGAATGCATCTCAAAACAGAAGACGGCACGAATGTTTCAGTTGTTGATAGTCACAATTTACACTCACAATTTAAAAAAAAAAAAAAAAAAAAAAAAATATATATATATATATAAATATAACATTTTTTTTTTTTAATTTTACTTTTGTGGGAATTAATGACTTTTCAATTTACACTCACCAGATAGCCTTCACCCAGATTGACACATAATATTGTCGACAGTGATGCCATGTGATTGTGCAAAGTGAAATACCCCACGGGTTTAGCATTGGGATCAATTTATTTATTTTAGCATGCAAATCCAAAAACACAATATCAGTTGTGATAAGTATATGATGATATTGCTACATTTTGTGTGTGTATGTGTGTGTGTGTGTGTGTGTGTGTGTGTGTGTGTGTGTGTGTGTGTGTAAAAAAACACAATCTGGTTTACTTTCTTGATTAATAAAGAAAAAAAATCAATCAGTAATATAAAAATAAAGAAAGTGAACCAGATTGTTTACTGTATGGTTTAAACAGCGGCGATGGCTTAAACATGCAGAAACAAACAGATTTCAATTTACCATGCTTGCTATTCGGAAGAGACACCCAGCTGTCTCTCAATTAATGTGCCCCTATGTGTATGTGTAATAGTTGTACACCTGTGGTAAGATCCATTAATGTAAATCTCAACCTTTATGGCTCAAATAATTTCAGGAAGAAATTACTGCTCTCCTTTGAAATATCATGACCAACTATCAGTGATTTAATTAATAATAAAAACACTGGTCGTTTTGTTTCAACCCTGTGGAACTTCAATAGATATACAGTACATATATAAAAAGGACTGCTCTTCCAAAATTTTCAAAAAAAGCAGCTCCTTGTTATGTCAATGATGGGCATGAAGAAATAAGTGACAATTACACTACCATCAATTCTGTTCAATGCCAATCTTTTGGTTATAAAACAGTTCTTTTCTCAAGACAGGATTTGTGCCTAGCTTTTCTTCAGCTATGCCCCTCTGTGGTTACTAGGAGACAGTGAAGGGGTACATGGGGAAATGGAGAAGCAGTGGGTACACACTGGTACTATGAAGCAGGCAGCTGTGAGAAGTATGTGTGCTTGTGCACACACAAAAACACACACACACACACACACACACACACACACACACACTTGTGAGTGCACGCACATGTAAACCCCTTTGCTTCAACATTTCTCTCACACCCCGATGTCTATTCTGTGAACTCCCACCCCTCAATATCTTGGACAACACACACACACACACACACACACACACACACACACCCACACACACACCTCTTTTTAAATGCAATGGCCCAGAGTTGAAGGCAGCACTAAATGGTCTGTGCACACTATTGTGTGTCATGCTTTTCGCACAGCCACCGAAGCTCATTTTTACAGTAATTATGCATTGAGAGTGATTTAGTATCCATCTTTTTACAATACGAACAATAATATTACACAAAATGATTTGGCTTATTAGCTTTATTTTGCTACTGTTTATTTCCCCCTGCATTAAAATTGGTTAATTCACAGTAGATCTATAAGCCTTTTGTGTTCTGCTTCATTTAGTACAATTCAATATGGGGTAAGCATGATCTTCCAATATGTGAATGCATCAACTGTGTGTTTTTTTAAACTGCTGTACACATGTTGCAGAGCAGCTGCCCACTTCTGTCAGCATGGACTGACAGCCAGTTGTGCCATTCAGGAGGATAGGAATTTGAGATTTCACTGAATTCCCTTGGATATTTCAGAGTAAATGTTAAAAAAAGGCATGCTTGGAAGAAATTCCAAAATGTACCAAAACAGAACCATCTTTTATTAACAAAAATAACTTAAATTAGGTTCTTCAGTAACATGGTTTGATTTACCTACGTGCCAGGATTGTTTTTAAACAGGTTTCTATAATAAATGTCAACTCACCCTGCTATACTACACCATTGATAACATTCAGCCTGTTACGACTCTTATACTTCACTGTTGTTCTGTCCATTTTCTTCTAAGCAAGGGCCATGCGCTGGGGTCTCTCCAAATTGTTGCGGAAATTTTCAAGGAAGCGTGAGGCAAGCTCATCATCTACTAGACGCCCATCACTGGACAGGGTGACATTCAACAGGTGTTGTGTGCAGAGGCCGCCTGCTGCTAGTGTCAGCTCAGCCCTGGATCGCCCAACTGCCAGGATACACGCCTGAGGAGGGTTAATCACTGCGCTGAATCCGCTGATGCCAAACATGCCCAGGTTAGAGATACTATTGGGAAAGAAATGAAGAAATATTAAGCCTTACAGCAAGTGCGTTGTTATTTGTGAAAAGTATTTTAAATATGACAGACTGGGGAAACACAGTTCAGAAAAACAGAACAGAAAATTCTGAAAATCAAAACGAATAGTTTTTCCAAAACTAAGGGATTTTTTTTCTATTTTGTAGAAATGTGGCACCAAAGTTCCTGTTTAGTAGCAACAAAGCAAAACTCTACAATTTCCTCTCACACTGAATGCCTCATTTGTTCAAGATATCTCACAGTTGTTCCAATAAACATAAACCTCATCTATTCAATTTGGAAACGGACACAGCTGCAAAAATGTCTGCTCCTGCCCACTGAAACAGAACTGAGAGCTTAAAACTTTGCACACTGACCAGTTTAAGAAGTTTAAATGACGTAATTACAATGTGAATAATAAACACAATTAGCTATGAGAACAGCACACACTTATTTATTTTACAAATATTTAAGTACTGATGTTGAACAGAGATTTTTGGCTGAGCAGCTGTGACAGAAACTGATGTGGAGGAAGGTGAGAATTAAACTGGGTAACTTGCTTCCCACTGAAAACTTAAAATATCGTTAAATATGATGCTGATAATTAATTCATTTATTTTTTAACATCCCAGAAAAGTAAACTAGGCAGGGTGCATTTCTGTGCGAATGTGGAAAGCATATTTATATGCATTATTTTTGGGTAACAAGATTATGAAAGGCAACACTTTCAGTTAGGATACAAGCAAAAGAGAAAAAGTTTATCTACTGTAATTGTGCAAAGAAAAATGTCAAAAATTATACCAGGTAAAGGGTTTTCCCAGAAACCTCATGTTCTCATTAATACCACCTTTACAGTAATGCCAATAAAATATATTTTCAGCTCTCAAAATGTGATTTTTTTTTTTTTTTTTTTTTTTTTTTAAACGAGTGTGTCATGTAATTCACAAAAGCATTAATGGGGGATGGAGGGGAAGCTACACTGCTTAGTTAGCGTGGTTCAGTTCCACAGGAAGAAAGAAAAGGTATGGAATTTAAAAAGCTCAATAATAAGACAATGAGTGATGTCTTACTACTGGGATTTCTGTTCTATCTTTAAAACAGAGAGCCCATTTATTTCTAATCGACCCCATTAAGTCTGCTAATATAAAAAAAGTGTGGCCTTGGGTGGAAATGAGTAAATTTATGACCAGAATTTATTACTCTCATTGGTTTTACACAAAGCATTCATAGCCAGAAGAGGGCTCTTTTTTTTTTTTTTTTTTTTTTTTTAATATAAAAGATCTCAGGCAGGGGAGTACTTTGACTTCAGGAGCTTAACAGTGTATTTAATGACTTTTAAGGGCGGTTTCAGACAGGAAGTAAAGAGAAAAGAATGTATGACACTGTCCATGATTTGTGGTGAATAAAAGCATTTCCCAAAAATCTTGAACAACAAAAGAACAAAAAGGCATTAAATTACAAGCATTTGGCGATTTAAAACTATAAACTTCCTTTAAAGTGATTTACCTGAAAGATCCTCCCTGATATTCTTCTGGTAACAGTTTCCCTTCTCTTGCCTTCTGAGCAAGCAACTGGTAGAAGAAAAGGTAAAATTAATGGTGATATACACCAACAAACAAGAGACATATGCCTTTATCCCCATAACCTATAGACTGCAACCCCCTGCTGATTCATCAGCGGAACGTCTTTATAACTCTATTATAACTATTTCTTTGTGTGGTCCTTCATCAATAACAATGTTTTTCAACATTTAAATAAGAACATAGCTGATTGTTACATAGAAAAAAAAAATATAATATATATATATATATATATATATATATATATATATATATATATACACACACACACACACAGGGATCCCTCGCTTTCCGTGGTTAACTGGGATTGAGATCCCCCCCGCGATCGCCGAATTCTGCAAAGTAGGATCAACCCCCCAATTGACGTATATGTACATGTGTATATAATATCGATAAATACATTTTGAATGCTATGAACGCATATAATAACAATTAAACATTAAAAATAATGCATAAATAAAATATAAATACACATACAGATGCGTGTGCACGCACACAGATGCGGTGTACCTCATAAATGTATCTAGTTTTGAAAATGATGACAAATGCTTTAAAATGGCAACCAAAACCTGAAAGAATGGAAGAAAGCGAAAAACTACCGTTTGAATGGATTGAAGAAGAGTCAAAAATGACAAGAACTCAGCCAACAATCAGGGCAGTGGTGGTCTAGTGGTATAGGGCGCTGGATCGCTGATCTTCAGGTTGGGGGTTTGAGTCCCACTCTACACAAGATTGTCACTGTCCCCCAGTGCAGCTAACTGGGTTATCAAAGGTCGACCATGTCTCTCACTGTCTATGGTGAGAGTTTCATGTGAAAGAACCATTGCTGACTTTCGTAAAGAGCAGCTGCAAAGCCGTCAGCGTGTTTCTGATGCGTGAAGGACATCCGACGTAAAAACCTATGCCAAATGAAACGTGCGACTGATTCGCTGTGGTGACCCCTGAAAAAGTGAAAAAGCTGAAAGGAAATCATTACAATGAATGTTTGAGTTTGTAAAGAAGAAAGCAGACACTGATCTTTTTTGAACAGTCGAATATTCTCTTTTTTTATACACACTGCAATTATTTTGAATACAACTGTGTGTGTGTGTGAAATATATATATATATACGGTTTCAAGAACATTACCATGGCCAACATCGTGTCCTTTTGTAACTTTTGTAATATAGCAATTAAGGGAACTTTACTCACAATGAGCATGAAACACAACAGTGCTTTCAAATAATAAGTCTGATACGTCAGCCAACAAACTGATGTAAACTCAGTACAGCAAAAACAAAAAAAGTCATGCACTTTTGTTACCATGGCAGCAAATTCAGGCATACAAAAAGTGACTTGAGAATCAATCTGATTCCATTGATTACATGAGTATGTACTAGGGCAGTGAAACACCTCAAAATTGTGATTAACATCTTAATTACTGTTAGTATATACAAAACAGGAATGGTGCGATGTGACTGGCTTCTATCAGGATTGAATCACACTGAAAAACGGCCAGTTTGGAATGCTTGAAGCAAGTGAGGTAATTATTTCATGTATAAAAATGGGGGAAAAAAAGCATAAAAATATTGCTTTGTTTGTTTTCTTGTCTCTCCATAATACATACTCAAACTACTTTACAAAGTGCTGCCTCAGTGTCATGGTCACAAACAGACAGCCTCAATATCAGTTTAAAAAAAAAAAAAAAATATATATATATATATATACATGCATACACATACACATTTCAGACTTCAATGGACATGTTGGTACAGGAAACAGGGGACGAGGAAGTGATGGGCAAGTTTGGTATCCAGGATAGGAACGCAGAAGGACAGATGTTAGATGTTGGTAGATTTTGCAAAAAGGATGGAAATGGCTATGGTAAATACTTTCTTCCAGAAGAGACAGGAGCACAGGGTGACTTATAAAAGCGGAGGCAGGAGCACACAAGTAGACTATATCTTGTGCAGGTGATGTAATTTGAAGGAAGTCAGTGACTGCAAAGTATTAGCGGGTGAGAGTGTTGCCAAACAGCATAGGATGGTGGTGTGCAGGATGATGCTGATGGTGAGAAGGTGAAGAAGGCAAAGGCAGAGCAGAAGACAAAGTGGTGGAAGCTGAAAAAGGAAGAGTATCGTGTTGTCTTCAAGGAGGAGTTGAAACAGGCTTTGGGTGGCCAGGAAGTGCTTCCAGATGACTGGACAACTACAGCTAATGTGATCAGGGAGACAGGTAGGAGAATACTTGGTGTGTCATCTGGAAGGAGAGTAGACAAGGAGACTTGGTGGTGGAATGAGGAAGTGCAGGAGTGTGTACAAAGGAAGAGGTTATCAAAAAAGAAGTGGGACATTGAGAGGACCGAAGAGCATAAACAGGAGTACAGGGAGACACAGCATAAGGCAAAGGTAGCGGTGTCAAAGGCCAAACAGAGGGCGTATGATGACTTGTATGCTTGGTTGGAAAGTAAAGCAGGAGAAAATGATTTATACAGGTCGGCACAGCAGAGAAATAGAGATGGGAAGGACGTGCAGCAAGTTAGATTGATAAAGGACAGAGAGGGAAATGTATTGACTGATGACAGAAGTATGCTGGGAGTATGGAAAGAGTACTTTGAAGAGCTGATGAATGAGGAAAATGAGAGAGAAAAAAGAGTAGAAGAGGTGACCGTTGAGGATCAGGAAGTAGCAAAGATTAGTAAGGGTGAAGTGAGGAGGGCATTGAAGAGGATGAAGAGTGGAAAGGCAGTTGGCCCTGATGACATACCGGTGGAGGTATGGAAGTGTCTAGGACAGGTAGCAGTAGATTTCCTGACAAGAACATTCAACAAGGTCTTAGAGAGTGAAAGGATGCCAGATGAATGGAGGAGAAGTGTGCTAGTGCCCATTTTTAAGAACAAGGGAGACGTGCAGAGTCGTGGCAACTACAGAGGGATAAAGTTGATGAGCCATACGATGAAGTTATGGGAAAGAATAGTGGAAGCTAGACTAAGAGCAGAGGTCAGCATTTGTGAACAACAGTTTGGTTTCATGCCAAGAAAGAGCACCACAGATGCAATGTTTGCTTTGAGGATGTTAATAGAGAAGTACAGAGAAGGTCAGACGGAGCTGTATTGTGCCTTTGTGGATCTGGAGAAAGCATATGACAGGGTGCCGAGAGAGGAACTGAGGTATTGTATGAGGAAGTCTGGTGTGGTAGAGAAGTATGTTAGAGTGGTGCAGGACATGTATAAGAGATGTAAGACAGTGGTGAGGTGTGCTGTCGGTGTGACAGAAGAGTTCAAGGTGGAGGTAGGACTACATCAAGGGTCAGCTCTGAGCCCCTTCTTGTTTGCTATGGTGATGGACAGGCTGACAGACGAGGTTGGACAAGAATCTCCATGGACTATGATGTTTGCAGATGACATTGTGATCTGTAGTGAGAGCAGAGAACAAGTGCAGGAAAATCTAGAGAGGTGGAGGTATGCCCTGGAAAAGAGGGGAATGAAGGTTAGCCTCAGTAAGACAGAATACATGTGTGTGAATGACAAGGACCCAAGAGGAACGATGAGGTTACAGGGAGCAGAGATAAAGAAGGTGGAGGATTTTAAGTACTTAGGCTCAACAATCCAGAGCAGTGCAGAGTGTGGAAAAGAGGTGAAGAAGCGTGTGCAGGCAGGTTGGAATGGTTGGAGAAAAGTGTCCGGAGTGATGTGTGATAGGAGGGTATCGGCAAGAATGAAAGGAAAAGTGTACAAGACGGTGTTGAGGCCAGCAATGTTGTATGGTTTAGAAACAGTGGCCCTGGGGAAAAGACAGGAGGCAGAGCTGGAGGTAGCAGAGATGAAAATGTTGAGGTTCTCTTTGGGAGAAACCAGGATGGATAGGATCAGGAATGAGCACATCAGAGGGACAGCACATGTAAGACGTTTTGGAGACAAAGTCAGAGAGGCTAGATTGAGATGGTTTGGACATGTACAGAAGAGGGATAGTGAGTATATTGGTAGTAGGATGCTGAGGTTGGAACTACCAGGCAGAAGGCCCAGAGGAAGACCAAAGAGACGATTCATGGATGTGGTGAAGGAGGACATGAAGGTAGCTGGTATAAGAGAAGAAGATGCAAAGGATAGGGTGAGATGGAGGCAGATGATTCACTGTGGTGACCCCTGAAGGGAAAAGCCGAAAGGAAAAGTAGAAGATACACACACACACACACAAAAAAGGTACCTCACCTTACGAAATTAATCCGTTCCAGAAGTGGTTTCGTAACCTGATTTTTTTGTAAGTCATGTACATGTGAAAAATGTTTTACATTTTACATGTAAAAGGCCTGATTCGTTCCAAGGCCCCCAATACTACCCCCGAAACTCTTTAAAATTATACATTTTAAGGCCTCCTTCTGCTTCAATATCGTACCAATTGTAGACGGGTTTCGGCCATATTCCATTGCGATATCACTAAACCGCATGCCACAATCCCGCTTCTTTTTTCCCACTTGCACCAGGAATCACTTTCACCGGGAATCACACGCGTGTATCATTGTTATTAGATGTGAGATCAAAAACATCGGGGAGGGGGGTGCGGCGGCAGGGGGTTGGCTTATTGGAGCAGGGCACTTATTACATTGATTACGATTATATACAGGGATCCTTCACTTTCTGTGGTTAATTGGAACCGAGATCCCCACACGACCATCAAAATCCATGAAGTAGGACCCCCCCCCCCCCCCCCCCCCCCCCCGGCTGACGTAGACATAAATGTATATGTGTATATAATATCAATAAATACATATTCACTGCTATAAACTCTTATAATAACAATTAAACATGAAAAAATGTAAATAAAACATAAATCCACACACATACAGATGGTATTGCCTGAGAAGACAATGTTTTGTTTAGGTTTTTTTTTTTTTACATAATTGGCCTTGTTTTTGTGGCATTTTCCTTAACTTTTTCTCGTATTCTTCCTTAATTTAATTCCATGAATATTTATTAAAAAAAATGCGATGCACTAAAGCTGCATGAATTGAACCGTGAAGTAGAGAGGGATCCCTGTGTGTGTGTGTGTGTGTGTGTGTGTGTGTGTGTGTGTATATATATATATATATATATATATATATCGTGTCGTCTTCTTCTCATGCAATACCACCTGTAAGTGTGTGTATTTATATTTTATTTACATCTTGTTATTTTTTAATGTTTGTTATTATAAGCATTTATAGCATTGGGTTGTCACTGTCCCCCCCAGTGCAGCTAACTGGGTTATCAAAGGCGGGCCATGTCTCTCACTGTCTCTGGTGAGAGGCATGTAAAAGAACCATTGCTGACTTTCGTAAAAAGAGTAGGCTGCAAAGTCGTCAGCGTGTTTCTGTCCCTTGCTAAAAAGGGTTGTGACAGGAAGGGCATCCGACGTAAAAACCTCTGCCAAATCAAACGTGCGAATCAGATGGTTCGCTGTGGCAACTCCCGAGTAAAAGGGAAAAAGCCGAAAGGAAGACAGACGGCATTGAATATGTATTTATTGTTATTATATATACACACACGTACATGAAAGTATGCATCAGTGGGGGAAGGTGGGAGGGGGTGATCCTACTTCGCGGATTTTGATGGTCGAGTGGGTATCTCGGTCCCAATTTACAGCGGAAAGTGAGGGATCCCTGTAAATATCATATTTTTTGAAAATCAGCGTATAATTGAGAATGACTTAACTTGAAATGACTTCTGAAGTCAAGGTATACCTGTATATGCTTTTATTGTTGAAAAGAAGATTCAAGAAATGGCACAATGATGCCTCCAAGCAGTGTTCAATTGTTTCAACATGTTTCATTTTTGATATTGTCTGAGAAATATTTAAGACAGATCTGGCTACTTTAGCACTGAGTATACTACAATTCAATGCTGTGATTATGTTTTAATTTTTATTTTTTATTTTTCACAAAACATGAACAAAAGGTTCTGCATTCAATTAAATCAGTAAAACTAGTGGCATAAAATTGACTTGTCAGTGGATTTTGATCACTTATAACGTCAAAATTAGTGCAGATATACATGTCATTACTATGGAACATTAACAGGAAACCATATTTTGACTTTCAAATGAAACACTTGACAAATTATTGTTGTTTTTTTTTAATTCAAAATTTAGTCTTGTAAGCAATCTCAAAAATACATGAAAGGAGAGTGCTTTGTCGATAGTTAAATTGGTTATGTCCATATACTAGTCCTTCTCAAAAACTTAGCATATTGTGATAAAGTTCATTATTTTCTGTAGTGTACTGATAAACATTAGACTTTCATATATTTTAGATTCATTACACACAACTGTAGTAGTTCAACCCTTTTATTGTTTTAATATGGATAATTTTGGCAAAAAAGTAAAAAAAAACAAAAATCCCTATCTCAAAAAATTAGCATATTTCATCTGACCAATAAAAAAAGTGCTTTTAATACAAAAAAAGTCAACCTTCAAATAATTATGTTCAGTTATGCACTCAATACTTGGTCGGGAATCCTTTTGCAGAAATGACTGCTTCAATGCGGCGTGGCATGGAGGCAATCAGCCTGTGGCACTGCTGAGGTGTTATGGAGGCCCAGGATGCTTCGATAGCGGCCTTAAGGTCATCCACAGTGTTGAGTCTGTGTCTCTCAACTTTCTCTTCACAATATCCCACAGATTCTCTATGGGGTTCAGGTCAGGAGAGTTGGCAGGCCCATTGAGCACAGTAATACCATGGTCAGTAAACCATTTATCAGTGGTTTTGGCACTGTGAGCAGATCTTCATCTCCATAAAGCTTTTCAGCAGATGGAAGCATGAAGTGCTCCAAAATCTCCTGATAGCGAGCTGCATTGACCCTGCGCTTGATAAAACACAGTGGACCAACACCAGCAGCTGACATAGCACCCCAGACCATCACTGACTGTGGGTACTTGACACTGGACTTCAGGCATTTTGGCATTTCCTTCTCCCCAGTCTTCCTCCAGACTCTGGCACCTTGATTTCCGAATGACATGCAAAATTTACTTTCATCTGTAAAAAGTACTTTGGACCACTGAGCAACAGTCCAGGGCTGCTTCTCTGTAGCCCAGGTCAGGCGCTTCTGCCGCTGTTTCTGGTTCAAAAGTGGCTTGACCTGGGGAATGCGGCTCCTGTAGCCCATTTCCTGCACACGCCTGCGCACGGTGTCTGTGGATGTTTCTACTCCAGACTCGGTCCACTGCTTCCACAGGTCCCTCAAGGTCTGGAATCGGCCCTTATTTCACTTTTTCCTTCCCACAGACGTCCCACTGAGGTGCCTTGATGCAGCACTCTAGGAATAGCCTATTCGCTCAGATATTTCTTTCTCTGTCTGACCCTCTTGCTTGAGGGTGTCAATGATGGCCTTCTGGACAGCAGTCAGGTCGGCAGTCTTACCCATGATTGCGGTGTTTAGAGTTAATTGGTTGATTCTGATGATTAGGTTAATAGCTCGTTTAGAATACCTTTTGATGATATGCTAATTTTTTGAGATAGGAATTTTGGGTTTTCATGAGCTGTATGTCAAAAGCATCAGTATTAAAACAATAAAAGACCTGAAATATTTCAGTTGGTGTGCAATGAATCTAAAATATATGAAAGTTTAATTTTTATCAGTACATTCCAGAAAATAATGAACTTTATCACAATATGCTAATTTTTTGAGAAGGACTAGTACGATATAACATCAGCACATGGGTAATTTAAATCAGTTGCTACAAAAGTCCGATTTGTTATATTATTCATGTTGCATGCCAAAGGTAGCTTGCACTGTATGGATGCCCCATTAATGTTTAAGCCCCATTAATGTTCAAAGGTTAAAAGGTGAGAACATGTTAAAGGTGTCCATTCACTTGACAGTCGCCGAGGAACCCCCCCCCATCCCCTATCACCAGTTAATTTTGGCTGAACCACTCCAGTGCATGTGCCTTTTATCATTTTAGTCACGTGTTTAGGTTCTGAGTCTGTTTACAATAACAATATCAAGAGCAGAAATACGATTGTGCATATTTGTGATAACTTGGCATTGCAACACTGATTCATATAAAGTGGAAAAAGTCTGACAACAAGAATAAAGGAATAAGGCAGATAATTTCAAGAAAAATAAAAAAGTTAATGTTTTCCTAATAAAACGATGCCCATTGCAGGGGTCACTGTCATTTACAAACAGAAGTAAGCAACATTTCAGAAAAACATTATGGCGATTCGATTTTATATCCAAAATAACACTTTATTTCATGTCTATTTCATATGACTGGTAAGTGATTGCGCACCTTTAGAACTGACTTGTGACTTCTCAGTACTGACCTGTGATTTGGCTTATGGCTTAGGTGTCCAGACTTGGAACTTATAAAACACGGAATAATAAATTTCTTGATCATTCTCTCGCTTGTTTTTTTTTTTTTTTTTTTTTTAATTTTATTTTTTATTCAAACTCCTTCAATGTACATTTAGGCTACACTGAACTTAAAATGGCTATTCTTCTGGGTCACAAAACAGGGTACCTCATATACATTCAGTGAATGATATGATCAGAAAGGGCCTGATAGATTTAGCCACCAAAAAAAAAAAAAACTCTGCTCAGAATGACCAAAAGCTAATGATCCAAATTATACATTATAATTTATAATGACCCTGTACCATAAAATAAAATAAAAGATGAAATGAGAGACCTTAGGCTTTATCAAATCTATGAGTCACATTCGTGAGGAAACAAAGCAAGTCATTTGTCCCAGCAGCCAGAATGATTTCTCAGGTGTTTTAGTCATCAGTGCGTGATCAGACCTGCTGCTTCACTCTGTCTCACGAAAAGTAAGAAACTGCACTGCTACCATGGAGATTGTTACCTTGGCATTGACAGCGATCTCGTGCACTCCTTTGTCTGCCGCATCTTTGATGATAGGGGTAATGAGGCCACGCTCAGTCGCCACAGCAATGGAAATATGAATGGAATCCAGTGCCTGTGGTCCCTCTCCTGACCAGGTCACATTGACTTCTGGCATTTTCTGTTTGGGAGGTCAAAGGTTAGCCATAAGGCACCGTTAACAAAGTTAAAAGATCTTGTGAGAAATAGGTCTGAAATGATGGCAATGACGTATGTACCATTTATCATATGGCAAAGACAGTACTCACAATCTTCTACATTGCATGGGCAATAACTTTGGCATCGCCCTGGAAAAGCAGGTATTACCCCGAAACTTAGTTGTTAGTATTCAGTGATCTGTACTGAAATATCTTGCTCAGATTTCTCAATACAATATATCTCAGGGGTCGGGAACCTGTGGCTCTTTTGATGACTGTATCTGGTTCTCAGATAAATCAGGTGGCCTTTCTTAACAGAATAATGAATATATAATTTCACTGTCATTTAAATAAAATTACAAAAAAGCCATCAAATAAAACAAAAACAGATGAATAAATCTCACGCATTTAAATCTATACATTTATTTTCAATGGCACGTCAATGTGGCGCACAGCGGAAAGCCAATCCTTTCTGGACGCCAGTATGCAGGCGGGTCCGATAGATTGAAACTCTAATTTTATTGGATTATAACAACAGCCACACACTGCACGTGTTGTTTTTGATCAGCTCATTTGCACGAAGCCAAGCACAACTGGCAAGCCAACACAAATGGACAGACATGGAAAAACTTCAACCCGCAGACCAGCTGATTGCCAAAACATGGGACGCGCTTCCTGTAACAAACACATGTGAGTCCTGTCGTATTGACCATGTTTGGCATGCGAGCAGTCCTTCTCACCTGAAAAACATCAAGACCAACCTGCGGTCACGTTTAACAGATGGAAGTAAACATCTGTATGAAGCTGAACCTCACCACGTATCAACCAGACTACAAAGCCATCAGCAAAACCATGCAGCAACAGAAGTAGCATTAATAGTGAGAAGTATTTTTCTTATTCATAAATAACTTTGTTATAACAATGTCGTTTAAAATAAATTCAGAGTCTTATTATACTCTCAAATTGTTGGTCATCTTTTTCAATTTAGTTGTATTCAGTATTTTATTTATAGATTATTTATATATATATATATATGGATGGCGCTCAGAGGATTAGATTTTAAAATGTCTTTTTTTGGCTCTCTTAGTCAAAAAGGTTCTCGACCCCTGTTATATATACGAGTAATGCTGATCGCTGTATATCACAGGTGTCAAACTCATACCAAAAAGGGCCATGTGGCTACAGATTTTTGTTTCAACCAAGCAGCAGCACATTTAAACAACTGATCTGATCTTCACACAGTTGATTGGTCAGTCTCTGTACAGAGCACACAGATTGATCAATCAACTGCCAGACGACTCGAACCGTTTGTTTAAATGAGCCAAGTCAGGTGTGAAACAAAAATCTGCAGCCACATGGCTCTTTGTGGCATAAGGTTGACACCCCTGCTCTGTATTATACTCCTTTTAAAACGTGCCTATAAAATCCTGATTTAATACATTTACTGATTTTAAAATAATTGTATTGTTTTTACTAATGGTACACTGTTACACAAGGCCTATTATAAACAACTAATATACTACTAAATACTGTAACTGACCAATAAGAATCACTCAATCATATTTATTATAATATCTCCTCATTATTATTTACCATATACAATATTTCCTCATTATTGTTATTTACCACCCTCCTGGACCCCATGTCACATCTAGAAGAACTGAACACACTTGTCAGCACTTTCTCCACTGACAATACCCCTCTCACTCTTCTGGGAGACTTCAATCTCCCCACTGACAAGCTCCAGTACTCTTGTCTTCTCTTTTTTCTTCCTTTTCTTTATCTTTTACCAACTGCTCTCCCACACACAAAGGAGGGAATCACTTAGAGCTTGTTTTCAGCCGTCCCTCTCCAGTCACAGGCATTAATGCCACTCCACTACACATCTCTGACCACCACTTGGTTTCCTTTAATATTAACCTATCTACTCTAACACTAGCTCTCAGTTTTCTTACTCCACTCGACAAAACCTCCACACTGGATCTTCCTCATCTGTTGCTTCCTGTGCTATAGCTTTATACATTTTACTTTTACTTCCTGTGCTTTAATTTTATACACACACACACACACACACTATATACATTATATACAATATATATATACATACATATATACATACAATATATATATATATATATATATATATATATATATATATATACATACATACAATATCAATATATATATATATATATATATATATATATATATATATATATATATATATATATATGCACATACAATCGGCCCCCTACTTATGAAATTAATCTGTTCCAGAGCCTTTTTTGTAATGCGGAGGTTTCGTAAGTAGAGGCGCATTTTACATATAAAACGCCTGATTCGTTCCAAGGCTCCCAAGACTACCCCATAAACCCTTTAAAAATGATAAAAGTACACCAATTTTGTATGAAATATGCATGAAATATGTGTTCAAAGAAAATTATTTATTAAACAATTTAAACATTTTATTAACATTTATTAATTAAACCATTATTAAACATTTTTTATTAACACACACACACATACACAACACTGTCTCTCTCTATCGCTCACACACACAAACACAGAATACACATCTGTGGAGCGCTCTGCTGAAAGCGCATTCCCTGCTTGACAGATCAGAGGTCCAAAGTCAACTTTAACTTCATTCCTTGAGGGATCGAAGGTCCAGATGAGCCACATTCGGCGGAGCGCGCCACATTTATCAAACATTTACTGAATTAAACAACTTAAAAAACGAAAATTAAGTTGCAATTTGCTCTCTCGAGAGTTAAGCCTCCTTTCATCTCGAACTGACTGTACGCAGTCTCTCTCTCTCTCTCTCTCTCTCTCTCTCTCTCTCACTCACACACACACACAACTCTCTGATGTGTTTTGCCGAATGCAGGCTCCGCCCACACGCAACGCACAACTGACGGGCCAATTCCATTTAAATGTTTAAATGGATGGGATGTTGTATTTAAAGCGGAATTACAGGACCTGTTTGAAAGATCAGAGGTCCTGATTCAATATTAACTTTCTTCCTTGCGAGATCGGAGGTCTTGTACCACGGAGCACTCCATTTCCATGATCCTTCTGCTTCAATATTGTGCCGAAATAATCGCCTCTGTCATTTTATTTCCGCTTTTCAGTATTTTCCGGGTCCATGATGGATAACTAAATACAACACTGCAATGATCTCTCAAAAAGAACTCACGAGCCAACATTCCTGTTAAACTCTCCTCTCTCACACATGTGACAAACAGGAAGTATGGGTACAGGAAGTATGGTTCAGATTAGCTGCCTCCTGGCCAATGGGAGGCCAGCGGGGCGGGATGTTGGGAGATAGCCAATGAGAGAGCAACTCGTGCATGGTTTGATTTTTGAATGGCGTGTTTGGCACTTTTTGTAAAAGGAGGGTGTTTTCGTAAAAAGAGGATGAAAATTTAGGAAAATATTTTTCGTAACCTGGAGTTTTCGTACCCAGAGGGTTTCGTAAGTTGGGGGCCGACTGTATGTATGTACATACATACGAACACACTTCACTTCTTACTCTGAGTAGGGCACTGATTTAATTGAATCTCAGGAAACAGCCATAATCCAAGTCTTTACACTACAGTACTGATGTAAAAGACAAAAACAAAACCATTTAAACATCATATTTGCCATCACTCACACACCTGCGGTCAGGATTAAATATTCAAAGTGACAAAAGTATTCAAAGCCTTAGCTAGGGAAAAAGAAATATCCTATTATGCTACCTGAAACTATTCTATTGTGTTATGCTCTGCTATTAGGCTGAACTTTCTGATCTTTGTACTGTACTTTGAGGGTTACAGACTTGTTTTGCACTTCCCTAAACCCCTTTGCATGTCTCAGTCTGCCTTCTCGGAGGAAGCAGCTGATAAGAAATAAGTTATTGTGTAGAAGAAAATAATCGCTTCTCTCAGAGCCCTTTTGGTGTTGTGACAGACATCAGTGAGTGTGCAGGCAGAATCAGGATGACAAAGAATGGTGTGACAACCAGATGCTAATAGTGATCCCCCTTTATCATTTAAAAAAAAATCCTGTTAATAGTGCATAGGTCTGGTTGTTTTCCTTTTTTCTCTTAACCAACAGATGGAGAAAAAGGGAAAGAGACCCTACTTAAGTTCTATTTTAATAACTGTCATCATAGCATAGAAGAGGGTTAATTGATCTCCATAAGAAGCTTCAGGGTAAAACCAAGAGGAAGCTAAAACTATGAAGCCGGAAGGTTTATTTTTGACTGACTGCTCTTCAAAAGTTTCAGTGCTACTCCTTGCAGCAAATCAGCATCTTTAACTATACATTCATCAGCCTCTATATTGACATCAAATCTGTAATTATAAATGTCAAGTGCTTTAAGAACTCAAACTCTGAAAGAATGAACTTACTTTGAGTGTAACAGCAGCGGCTTTGATAATGAAATCATTGACAGACACCTTAATGTTCTCTAGAGAGAGAGAGAGAGAGAGAGATGATTAATGACCTTGGTAAGATTAAGTCTCCATTCTTTTGTTGTTTTGTTCTCTCTTTGGAACACTCAGTTGACACAATCAATAATCATCTACTACTTGAAGGTGTGTGCATATATAGAGCTGAGGAAAAAATTAAGAGAACGCTGCAATTATTTTCTTTAATCAGCATCTTTACTTGTATAACGTCCTTTCCATTCCAGTATCTGTTGAATTCCAACACAAACACACCTCATTCTTCTTATATGGGTGTGGGTGTATATATATATATATATATATATATATATATATATGTGCAATTGAACTGATCAGCTTCCGGTTGCCCTTGGAAGGAGCACTGGAGAACCATAATCGAACTTTGACATGAAGATAATTTACCCCAGGTGTGTGTAATGCTTCCTAGATAATTCTGTTTGTTTGGTGGATTATTTGTGAATCATTTCCCAATATGATTCCTGGTTTGTCTTACTCAGCTCCACACTGACCCGACGCGACTCAACCTGCTGCCCGCGTGCCTGAAGCTTTAAAATTCTTTATGGTGTTAAATTATGACCATCACAAATCATTGTTAATGACACCATTCCTCCCATGACACCGCAGTAAACATCATCCTGCTACTTCGCGTTTCAATTCATGTGGCTTCAGTGCGTCATGTTTTTTTTTAATATTCATCGAATTAAAAAAAATGAGGAAATTAAGGAATAGAGGAAAATGTTAAGGAAAATGCCACAAAAACAAGGCCAATTATGCAAAAAAAACACCAAAACAAAACACCCCTAAACCAACACAAAACAAAAACAACCCAAAACCTCCCATCAAAACTAGTTACACATTGTTGTGAGGTGCGCATCTGAGTGCAAGCACGTGCATCTGTGTGTGTGTGTGCATGCGTCTGTATGTGTCTATTTATATTTTATTTTCATCTTATGCATTATTTTTTAATGTTTGTTATTATAAGCATTTATAGCATTAAATATATATTTATATATATATATATATATATATATATATATATATATACACACACACACACACACAGTGATACCTCTGCTCACGAACATAATTGGTTCCCAGAAAGTGTGTGTAAGGCGAAAAGTTCATTTATTTATGTATGTCCAATCTTTAATTCAATAAGAAACTTTTTTTTTTACATTAAATCATGTGTGCAATGACAATTAGCACTCCTGATATTAATACGTTGTACAACCCCCTTTTGCCAACAAACCAGCACTGAGGGATCTTCGACCATTCCTCTTTGCACAATCTCTCTGAATCATCCAGCAACCTGGGCCTCTCCTCTGCACTACTGTCTTCAGCGCACTCCATAGGTTTTTCAATGGGGTTGAGGTCTGGGGATTGAGATGGCCAAGGGAGGAGCTTGATTTTGTGTCCAGTGAACCATTTCTGTGTAGATTTGGCCACATGTTTATGGTCATTATCTTGCTGAAAGGCCCAGTGATGAGGCATCTTCAACTTTCGGACAAATGTCACAATACTTTGAAATACAAGGATTTTAAATGAATCAAAGTGTTCATGATGCCATGCACCCAAACAAGGTTCTCAGGACCTCTGGAAGATAAAGAGGCTCACAGCATCACCACTGCTCCCCCATATTTCACAGTGGGCATGATGTGCTTTTCTGCATACTAACATTTTGTGTTCCACCAAACCCACTTAGATTGTTTGTTGCCAAAAGTTTTGAACTTAACTGTAAGTATTGAAGTATTTTGAACATAACTGTAAATGTGAATTCCTCCGCACTTACCTTTAATGCAAGCTTAACTATTTAAAAAAAACAACGAATTTGCTGAATTCTCCCATCTTTTGCCCAGAGTTACCAAGATCTACAACCATGATCTGAAAAATGTATTTCTTATATGGAATAAGAAAATCATTAACTCACTAGCAAAAATTGCACCAGCTAAACAAAAACAATTGTTCAAGCGGGTTTAACCAGCAGTCCCATGAACGTCTCACGTTAAACTTATGAACTAAAGTGATCAAGAACTGTGAGAGCATTGCAAATCGTGTGGGGTTCAAATTTCTACACAAACATAAGGTTTAGAATACAGAGTACTTGGCTTTCTCTCTTCGCATCCGTTCTAGAGAAACTATATTTTCAAGATTGTTTTTTCTTTCTCACATGCACATGCATACGTACACACACACACTCTGATTTGTCATGGAATACTGGAACATTTTTACAAACTTGGAGTGGAAAGTCAACAAATTCTATCTCCCATGGAGCATTATTCGCAATCATATTAAAGCATAAAAAAAAAAAAAAAAATCCAAGAATAAACAATTTCACTGTGTCAGGGATCTGGAAAATTAACTTTCTCTCCAACTATGTTCTGGCTGTACTGTGTAATCTTATCTTACCTTGGGACAACTCTTTGCGAAGCTGCATCACAGCACCCAGATCACAGTCTACTGAAGCATACGCGTGAGGTATGGTGGTTTTAGACTGAGTTAGTCTCTGCGCAATCACTCGCCGCACATTCGAGGCCGGGATCTCTGTAAAAGTGCCCTAAAATCACAACTGCAGTTATGAGGTTATTTGGTTCCAGGGAAACTTTAAATACACTGATATTTTACAAAGAGCTAACAAATGGCATACTCTCAAAAGTGGCCTCTATTATATGTATTAGTTGATGCCTGTTTGTTGAAAGAATGTCTTTCAATTGAGACTGAATTAAAATACATGAATACAAATTGCTGCTGCATCCTTTGCTGTAAAATCTGTATTATGAAATAACCAAATTAAAGAGTGGATTGATTTATACGGGCTTATTACATAGAAAACCTAAAAACTGTACATATAGGACAACAACACTGTATCCTGTTATCATTCTACTGATTGCACAAGTGAAGCATAATTAACAGCACAAGGCATCGTTCAAATGTAAAAATAATAAATAAATAAAAAGAACAATGCTATACTTTTGCATTCAATCTTTCACCATCCAGCATGAAGGCTTGTTAAAAGCAGGAATCTTAATAATAACACATCCTTCTTGAAGCGGAGCGTGCTTTAAAGAGAAGTTTAAAAGGTTGTGAGCTGATAATGACTGACTTTTGTAAAAATGTGTAAAATGTTATTCGACAAGATTTATCAGGAGATGACATATCCCTACCAGCCTCCATATGACAGAAAATATGAACTGCAGAAATCCCAAAATATTAAAAGGTCACAAATACACTACCTAATGAACTGCAAAGTTTGAGGCAGAAATCTCACTGAACTCTTCTGAGTTCTGGCCTGAAATTAAAATTATCACAGATGGGCGGACAGACTGATAACTACATATCAGCCTGGCAGGACATACAATTGTGTTCAAAATAACAGCAGTTTGTTTAAAAAAAAGTGAATAAATCTCAAAATTCTTAAAATAGATTTCATTTCCATCCACACAATTACATTGGGTTTACTACAAATTCTGTTCCAAATCAAAACATGAAGAAAAATATCAACTTTGTGATATTTCTATATATAGAGTGAAAAAGTAAATACCAGACTGTTCAAAAAAAAACCAAAAACATAGCAGTGTCTGCATTCTTCTCAAACTCAAACATTCACTATATAAACTGAAAAATACTGTAAGATTTTGCTTCCTTTGAATCACTGAACTACAGTAATATTTAGTTGTATAACCACTGTTTCTGAGAACTGCCGAACATCTGTGTTGCATGGAATCGACCAACTTATGGCACCTGTGAACACATTTTCCAGCCCTGGATGATTGGATTACATTCCCCAGTTCTTATGTATTTCTTAGTTTTGCCACAGAAACAGCATTTTTTATCTCAACCCCACAGGTTTTTCCATTGGATTAAGATCCGAGGATCAGGCCAGCCACTCCATAACCCCAATCTTGTTGGTCTGGGACCAAGATGCTGCCCGCTTACTGGTGTGTTTCGGGGTCGTTGTCTTGTTGGAACACCCATGTCAAGGGCAATTCTTCTGCGGCATAAGGCAGTATGACCATAATGCTTGTGCCACCATGCTTCATTGTCTCCACAGTGTACTGTTGCTTGAATACAGTGTGTGGGGGTCGCCTGACATACTGCCTCAGCCCATTAGATCCAGAAAGAACTCACAAACTTTCATTGGTCCACAAATGGTGCACCTTTTCTCTTTAGGTCAGTCAATGTGATCTTTGACAAATTGTAACCTCTTCAGCACATGTCTTTTTTTCAACAATGGGACTTTGCTGAACTTCTTGCTAATAGCTTGGTTTCACACAGGCATCTTCTAATTGTAATAGTGCTCACAGGTAACTTTAGACCTTTGATCTTCCTGGAGTTGATTGTTGGCTGAGTCCTTGTCATTTAGGCTTTTCGTCCATCCATTCAAATGGCAGTTTTTCACTTTCTTCCATGTACTATCAGCTTTCGTTTGCCATTTTAAAGTACTTGTGATCATTTTAACTGAGTAGTCTATCATTTTCTACACTTCTTTATGTTTCCCTTCTCCAACCACCTTTTTAACCAAGGTATGCTGTTCTTCTGAACAATGTCTGGAGCGACACATTGTCCTCAGAATTTCAGAGTGAAATGCTCTATAAAGAGCATGTGCAATATTTTCTGCCTTCCTTCGTTAAATTCATTCATTCACTGAACTGCTTAATCCTAATTATGGTCACGGAAAGGCTGGCACCCATCTCAGCTGACTCCTGGAGAAGGCAGGGTATACACACTGGACAGCTCACCAAACCATCACAGCCTTCCTTAAATAAGGGCAAAAATTAGCACCTGCTTTTCGAAGAATGAATTACATCACTAATTGAACTCCACACTGCTGTTATTTAGACACGCCCCTTTCAATTAGTGATTCAATTACACAGAATCATCAGCATGCATGTCATGAGTGTTAGGTTCTATTACTCTACTCTACACCTGCTAGTAAATTTTTTGCCATGTAGAAACAATTTCTACCAAAAACAGAGATGGATCCGATTAGTGATGTCTGACTGCTATTATTTTGAACACAACTGGAAATGTGAATTCCTACCCACTTACCTTTTTCTAGTCAAACAGACCATGGTATCTCTACTAGTTGCCAAAGCAATCAACTACCATTTATATATCTGAAGTACTTAAAAAAAAAAAAAAAAAAAAAAAAAAAAAAGAAAGAAAGAAGAAGAAAAAAAAAAGACATTGACAAAGACACTTTCACAATCCAAATTTAGAGTTGACAGTAGCAAGGAAATACTTTAAGACATTTCCGAAGCAGACAGTTTAACCAATAAAGTAGGTTAGGTTTAAACATTCAGATAAAGACACTCACTGGAGCACCAGGTTTTCCAGGTACTGAGATGGCGGGGTGAAGAGGTCTCCCTGAAACTGGAGCTGATGCAGGAACACGTGGGAAGGAAAGAGGAGCTGGAGGAGCAGGAGGATCTGCCGTCACTCTAGCTGCTTGTTTGACCAAATCTCCTGTCTGCAAGAGGTTTAGGACATCTCTGCACACAAGAGTTAAAAAAAAGGATCCAGAGCCTGCATGGCTACAGACTAAGAAATCTGCTACAAATTATAATTCTGATCCAGTTTCATGTTTGCAAATTCTGAACTCTGATTTTTTTCCAACAGTTATATATCATGAAGAATATTCCAAAAAGGCATGATACAATGCATCAATTGCATGCAGAGGCATCGCATACTATAGATGACATCCTCACCGTGTAATCACAGTTTCACAACAGTTTAAAATAATTTGCAGAGCCCTTATACGTACACGAATTCCTTTGCAGTCGATGCTTGTGCACATGCATCTTGAAGGACTTGGCATTACTGTCAATCCTGCCAACAATATCCTCTGGAAAGCTTTTCTAGACTGTAACTACAGCATGTAAAAAACTACTGCCAGTTGAGCAGGTTTTGGAAATGGTTTCTTCAAGACCATGGCCTGCCTTTGAAAAACTTGAGCAAGTTGCGCCACTTAGTCTGTATGCTGGGGAGTATCCTTTTCAGGTTTGCTGGACAGAGGCTGTTTTGCATTTTGTAAAGGACCACAGCATTTTTCTGGATGTGATCCAATAGTTGGAGTGTTGTTGGGGAAGCATTAATCCGCCATAGACAGCATATTCCATAACTCTTCAAATCTGGACCTTGTAAATGGTTGCTTCCCCAAGGACATAACATTTAGATGCAATACTTCTGATGGCTTCAACCCTCTGTTGAAGACTGGGAAAGATGTTTCTCATGTTTATTAAATGTCATCCTTGTGTTGACAGTAACCCCAAGAATTTCTTGTCCCTGTGCTTTAGGGATTTTTGCATTTCTAAAATATAGATCTTATCTTGTTGACCAATTTTTCTGGATATTGTGAGTGCCTTGCATTTTGTTGGGTCAAATGTCCCCTCCATTTATCAGTCCATCTCTTTACATTCTTCAAGTATCTGTTTAAGCCTCACACGTACTGCCCCAACTTCTGTGAAATTAAATTTCATAGAACAATAAATACAGACAGAGACCATTCTCACAAAAGATCTCCCAAGTCATCACTGAAGATTAAGAACAGCAAGAGTCCTGATCTCTGTGGTACTGATGCATTGATACAGGGAGTCATAAAGGACTGACATGACAGGCCAACTTTGAGCCAGTTGAAATAAGTTTTGCACCAACACCTCTCCCTTCGAGCTTGGCGCTTGGAGGTGGGAGACATTGTCAAAGGCCCTGCACACTATAAAACACACACCTGGTAAGAATTGTCTTGATGAGAAGCATTGTCTGATGTGCACCATGGCTCGCTCAAAAGAGCTGTCCGAAGACCTGCGATCAAGAATTGTTGATTTGTATAAAGCTGGGAAAGGATACAAAACCATCTCTAAAGGTCTGGGTGTTCATCAATCGACAGTCAGAGAAGCTGTCTACAAATGGAGAGAGTTTGGCACTGTTGCTTCTCTCCCAAGGAGTGGCCGTCCACCAAAGATGACGCCAAGAGTTCAGTGCAGAATACTCAGAGAGGTAAAAAAAAAAAAAACTGAGAGTGTCTGCTAAAGACTTACAGAAATCACTGGTACAGTCCAATATCTCTGTGCACACATCAACTATATGTAAAACAATGGCCATGAATGGTGTTCATGGGAGGACTCCAAGGAGGATGCCACTGCTGTCTAAAAAAACATTGTTGCTCGTTTATTGTTCGCAAAAAGGCACTTGGACACTCCACAGAAGTTTTGGCAAAATATTTTGTGGACTGATGAAACCAAAGTTGAATTGTTTGGGAGGAACACACAACGTCATGTGTGGAGGAAAAAATGGAATAGCTCACCAACATCAACACCTCATCCCCACCGTGAAGCATGGTTTGGGGCTGTTTTGCTGCCTCGGGGCCTGGACAACTTGCAATTAATGGAAAAATGAATTCAAAAGTCTATCAGGATGTTTTGCAGGAAAACCTGAGGCCGTCTGTCAGACAGTTGAAGCTAAAAAGAGGATGGATGCTGCAACAAGCGAAGATCCAAAACACAGAAGTAAATCAACTTCAGAATGGTTTCAGAATAACAAAATACACGTTCTGGAGTGGCCAAGTCAAAGTCCAGACTTGAACCCCATTGAGATGCTGTGGCATGACCTCAAGACAGCGATTCATGCCAGACATCCCAGGAATCTGACTGAACTACAGCAGTTTTGTTAAGAAGAATGGGCCAAGAATAGTCCTAATCGATGTGCCAGACTGATCTGCAGCTACAGGAAGCGTCTGGTTGAAGTTATTGCTGCCAACGGGGGGGGGCAAAAAATATTAAATGTGATGGTTCAGTTCCTTATTCCTCCCCCTTCTGTCATTGTTTGCATGCTATACTCATTAAAATATGAAAACTGATAAATGTTTGGGTGGTTTTAGTTAAACCAGACACTGTTTTTTCATCTGTGTGATTTTGACAAAGATCAGATCACATTTGATGGTGATTTTATGCAGAAATGTGAGAAATTCCAAAAGGTTCAGATACTTTTTCATACCACTGTATCCACTATTCCTTACTGCTTAGACTTGCATTCATTTATGCATTATTAGATTCATTTACAGCATATGACAGACACCATTATTCAGAGCAGCTTACAAAAGTGTTTTAAAGTCACCATGAGTAAACACATTCTGAAACTAGTTCATTAGAACACTGGCTAAATATACCAGTCAGTCAATACTCAATGGGTAGAGGGTTGAGGATCTTTTTCTTTTTTTGTTAACACAGTGCTAATCCAAAAAAGGCACATTACTTAAAAAAGATACACTTCAGCCAACACTTGAAGACACAGAGTGTCTTAGCTGTCCAGCCATCTAGAGGAAGTTCATTTTACCACCTTGGTGCAAGAACAGAGAAAAATTTTAGAGTATTCTCCTCTTGCTTTCTTTAAATTAGTTCTGTTGACTTCCCTGTTGTCTTTCTTCATTCACACAATTAAAGATAATCCAAGATAATTTCTGCTTGTTAATGAGCAGAGATAAACTCTTCCTGAGCAAGAAAAGGAATATTGTAGTGATGCCATTAATATAATTAAGAATCACAGTACCTATAATTAAAAATACCACACCTGGTACACAAATCACTGATCATCAGGGAACTAGCAATAAAGAAATGCGAGAACATCAATCCACTGAAAGGAACTGTAAAGAGTGTAGCGTGTAAGAGACACAAACGTCTAAAAGCCCTGCTTGAAGGAAGTACAGTGACATTCAAAAGTAAATATAAACCTCTCATCTTAGAGTTTTATCTGTGAGACTCATATCAACTAGCAATGTCACAAGCACCAAAAGTAAAAAAAAGTCAGCTGGTGTCCAAAGAGATTGCATGTGGGTCAATCTGAGAGTAAAATGAGAGTAGCATAAGATTGCACAAAACCTTGGGCTTCCTCTTGTCACAGTCAACAAATTAATAGTACGGATCACCATGAAATGTAAGGAATTAATAGCATACTGTATAAGTTATAAGTTGATCTGGTCTCTCTGACAGATGTATTCAGACTGTCAAGCAGACTGTAAAAAAATGTACGTGAATTTGCACTGACAGGTACTGAGTATTTAAATACACATGTAATACACATGACTGCACACAAATAAACTGGTTTCAACACCTGAAATACAAGTGACCTAGTGTGAGAACTGTTGAAATATGATACCAATGGGTTAGTTTAACAAAAAAGATAATTCATTATTAATATACAACTTTGGGCCGGTCTTTTCCCCAACTGTGGGTAGATGATGGAGACAAATAATGCAGTTGTTAAAAATGATGGAGTTAGAAAGCATGCGCTCTCTCACACACTCACTCACACACACTCACACACACTCACTCACACACAGACACACACACACACACACACACACACACACTTTTCTGCTACATTCTGTATGGCACTGAAATAAAGATTGCCAATTATGTTTGTAAGGTAAATGGACAAATCTGCCAGCATCTGCAGATGTGTAAAAATCTTTATCTAGCATTTTTCCAATATGACAACTCACTGTATGCAACACACACACTAATAATACCCCCCCCCCCCAAAAAAAAAGAAAAAAACCTTATTTATCAATCAGATGTAAAAATTTACAACATGGTTGAAGTGTAATTCATGAAACAGTTTGTATTGCACCGGTCAGAGAGTAAGCATGATCAGGTGTTAATGTGCCTCAAAATTGTCAATTAAACAACACATTCCTAAATATTCTTAGTGTAGAGATTTCACTCCGAGACTTTATAGCATAATGGTCCAAATACAAGTCTGAAGGTTGCAAATCCACTGAAGGAATTGTTAAAATACAAATGGACTATATGGGACCAAAGGCTACCACCAAAATAAATATTTCATAATATGGTCCATTTTAATAGTCAAAATATGTGAGGAGCTTCACAGAATGTAGGCGCTTGTTGCACGGACTACTTTCGAGAAAATGGCCAAAAAAGTAAACGTGGTCATTTTTTATCGAAATTCGGATTTTTGCATAAACCATTAAAACAAGTATTCAACTATCACTTGCTGAAGTTGAAATCGACTAAAAATGTCTTTTATTTCCATTTTTCTGACGAGTACCCTCATAAAACTAGATAAAAACAGTAGCAAATTTACCGGTTTTCTTTGCAATTATTCACCGAGTTCAGTACAAGACACTACAATCCATACACCAGACGAACGGTCGTGTAGTTGTCTCTCCATTTTGGATACTGTTTTAATATTAAAATGCCATTTCAGTGAATAAAATAAAGGTTATAAAGACGATATGTAGGTAAACAATGCAGGCTAAGTTGTGAAGGAAGTCTGAAATACGCACCCTGATTGGTGAACTCTGTCACATGCTTACATTGCACATGCTCAGTGCATGTCACACGTTAACTTTCTGTTGACTTCCTGACTCTAGTATACCGCATGTGGAACTTATCTTAGACTTTCTCTTCAATAACAGTAAGTAACTTTATTTATAAGATTTTGAATATAAATAATTTATGGAAAAGGAGAGTGAAATGTCATCTGTGATGTCTAGCAGCATTAGTATAGATGTGAAATTCTACACTGGAATTCAGCTTTGAAGAAGATTATTTCTCTCTCTGTCTCACACACACACACACACACAGTGTGCTAACGGTTAAATTGGCAGCATCCAGATGAACTAGTGCAATTTGAATGGAAGATAATACAGTATATGAAGGGACCCACTGCTTACAGTGTGTGTGTGTGTGTGTGTGTGTGTGTGTGAGTGAGTGAGATACCTCAGGTCTGCTGGAATATTAAGAAAGACATGATTCTATTGCAATTCAGTCAAAGAAAATCCCATATGCTCAGTATTATGTACATTAGAAACTTAATATGAGTATTGTATGAGTATTGGTAATTTTCTCTGCATGCAAAATTCGATTATGGAATTTTTTTGATCATTTGATTTGTGTGTAATCTTGTCTGGACTGGACATGCTGGATCGTGGGTTGTTTAGTTTTGTATGAAAATTGGTCAAGACCTGAAAAATACTTAAATGTTTCATACCTTTTACATATAAACCAACTGATGATGATGATGCCAGCTGTGTTGATGAAGATTTTGATGTTGATGAAGAAGAGGCATCTGTTAATAAAAGTGTGATGACTGGTGTTTGTGAAGATGTGATTTTATCTGCTGAGCAGGATATAGATGAAGATGATAATGCTGAGGGTGGAGTTGATGAAACTTACTTGTATAAAGAGATCAGAGAGTTTTGTTATATGGTTATCTTATATAGTTTTCTTAATTTCTGTGTGATTGTTTGAACCCGACAGTGTTTTTTTTCTATCAGTATCATTTGAACCTTTATATATTGGTCAAAAAGATACATACTGATCTTATTGGAATAAACAGAAATGAAAAAAAAAATGTCTTTTTTTTTTTTGTTGTTAATTTTTGGGGCTTCCCACAGAGACTGATGGGTTTAAAAAGGGCGTGTCAGATTAAAATGAGGATGATTTCTCTTATCATCTCTTCATAAAACTCTTCCTAGATATGTTTTATAAAAGTTTATTTGGCTGAAGTGCATAAAAATGTTTGGTTGCTCAGGACTAATGATGTTGGAAGAAGTGCAATCTTTGTGCTCATTTTTCTCTAAAACGTCTTTTGAAATTTTTAGTTGAATGCTGACACAAGAAATGGCACAACTCAGTCAGTTTTCAAGGTATTGACAAAGTTTTTGCTGCATTTTGCAGCTTTGGACCTCCTCTATCTGACTGTGTAAAAAGCTCATTTTTGGACCCAAGAGCCTACTTTCGGTGGAGTGGCTCACATATTATGCCTGTAGGAGTCTGCAGGTTGTTACAGGAGTCATGACTTTGGAAATCATCTTATCATCAGAAGAAATCTTTACCTTTAAAAATTATTTCTTGGTTGGAACGAGTTAAATGGTGAGAGTTTGGGTCAGTAAGGGGTGAGCAAGGATTTATTAGCCGCAGGACTGTGCTCCTGTCTGGCCAATATGAAAGTTTTGAACTGGGACACTGTCTTGCAGGAGGCAGGCATCTTTGGTAGGCATGCTACATGTCTTGCTTTTGATGACTTTCTGCAGCAGTGAAGCGTAGTATGTCCTGGTAATTGTAGTACCCTTTGCCAGGAACTCCATCATCACGACTCCATGCTGAACCCAAAAGACTGTGAGCATGACCTTGTCCGTTGAGGAATGGACACGTGCCTTCTTTGGAGGTGATGAGTTATAATGCTTCCATTGTTTCGACGGATCTTTGTTCTCTTAATCATTAGTTGATGGACCCATTTTGTGTCCTATATGACGAATCTGTTGACATGTCCGACTTGTTTTCTTGGCACATGCCTAAACAAGCCTGGGAGCACATGACACAATAACTGCTTCTGGAAAGATGTGAACAGCCACACTGAACGCGACATCTTCGAGTAGCTGGTGCATGATTTTGTAGCTATTCTACAAAATTGTTGTCCCCACTTGTCAGATTTTCATCAATGGCAAACTATGGTCACCTGGAAATAGGAGCCGTTTCAACTGAGTTCTGACTACATAAACTGGTTTAAACCAGATGACTAAATCTGACCAACAGAGGACCAAAATGTCACTTCTGACAATTATATGAAAACATTCAACACCCAAGTTAGACAATTCTTTCTTCAGGCCAACATTTTTTGCAATCTCTACAAAATTAAACTGGCTATTTTAAATGTAAGAGAAAATTTACAGAAAGACATCAGTTCTTAAGTGCAACATGCCTTAGGTGGAGTTTTTACAGCACAATCAGACATCTACTCATAAGGAATACTGATCTAATATAACCCTGTAATTAATGGAATACCTCCAGCGAATAACATGCAAGTCACTTTAAATGCAAAGGTATGGGGAAGAAAGGGAAAGGTAGTGGGTTGCTCATCAGCAAGCACATGGTTTTAGAAGGCTATGATGGCCAGGAATCAGGTGGGCTGCTCCCTCATAGCCCTTGTTAGCTCAGTACTCTGTGAACTTTGCTCCCTTAGCACACATTAAGTCAGTCAGTGCCACCCAGCTGGCTTCACATTCTCAATTCACACACACACACACACACACACAGTGGAGTCTCGAAACTCAAACTCCTATTCCCTGTATTTCCTATCCTTACTTGGTTTTTTTTTTTATATCATTATCAGTCATCGTTTAGAAACAGTAGGAATTCCCCTAGCTGCAATCAGATTGTACACAAAAGTGTGTGTACATGGACAATATTGCTGACACTTGGTGCAGCATTTTCGACAAGGAGTGGCACAAGTATAATCCAAATAGGAGAAAGCCAGTAAGAACAAGGACAATTAGCCATTTTAATCCTCATGACTAAATATGAACAGAGAACGGATGACCCTATAAAGCCAGTCCTGCACACCACAGCTACTGCCTCTTTAGGATCCAAGTCATCGGTGCACCCACACAGACGTGCTCTAGCATGATCAGTACTAAACAAATGACCTGCAACTGTGTGAGACGCTCTGATTCTACACCCACACAGCTCACTGAGCGCATAAAGGAATTACCCCCTTTGAACAAGCTGCCACTGTTGATCAGTAAAAATCTGCAGTCACTGGAATCAAATGTTGAACAGTGGTGTTTGGGTTGTGTTCACTTAGGTTCTACAGTTTTGCCAGTCAATTACAGTCGGCCCTCTACTTACGAAAACCTCTGAATACAAAAAAATCCAGGTTACGAAAAACATTTTCCTAAATTCTCGCCCTCTGTATACGAAGCAACCTCTTATGAAAAGCTCCAAACGCGCTATTCAAAAATTCAAACAATGCGTGAGTTGCTCTCTCATTGGCTGTCTCCCAACATCCCGCCCCGCTGGCCTCCCATTGACCAGGAGGGAGCTGAACTGGACCCATACTTCCTGTACGTCACACGCGTGAAGGAGAGTTGAACAGGACTGTTGGCTCGTGAGTTTTTTTGAGACTGATCATTGCAGCGTTATATTTCCCGGTGACAGCGAAAAGAAGAAGCGGGCTCCGTTATCAATCGAAGTGAAGCAGGAGATAAAAAAATACGAAAGCGGGATGCGGTTGAGCGAAATCGCAAAGGAGTATGGCCGAAACCCCTCTACAATTGAGACGGTATTGAAGCAGAAGGAGACTTTAAAAGCGGAGATACACTGACCTGAGGCGATTATTTCGTAATGATATTGAAGCAGCAGGAGGCATTAAAAGAGGAGATACAGTGACGGAGGCGATTATTTCGGAAAAACAACCGCCATATTTAAGGACCTCGTGAAGGAGGGTGGGGGTTCTTCAGACCAGCAACCCCCAGATTTTAAAGTGTCGCATGGGTGGTTCGAGAGATTTAAAAATAGGTAAATAATTTTCTTTTACTTTTAACACATATTTCATACATATTTCATGCAAAATTGGTGTACTTTTATAATTTTTAAAGGGTTCATGGGGTAGTCTTGGGAGCCTTGGAACGAATCACGCGTTTTACATGTAAAATGCACCTCTCCTTACGAAAGCCTCAGGTTATGAAAAAAAAAAAAAGCAGTGGAACAGATTAATTTCGTAAGTAGAGGGCCGACTGTAGTTTAATAGGCACTTTTTTGCAGTGTAATAACGGTCATGGTCATTCTGATAAAATATTAGATCCATGTCTTACGTAAAATTTGTTTAGTAGTTAACCAGCAATATTCTTTGTGTATTTTTTTTCAGTCTGCAAAATACACTTTAAAGCATCTACTAAAAATATAAATTGCAATCACTTTAATATAATGTCACGGTTTTGTCCATGTATACCAGTGCAGATTTCAGTGACATTTTTCATTCATGTGAAAAATCCTGCTGATGTCTTGATTCTATGAGAGATTTGTTATTTTATACCATGGCTCTTTGTGAGGAAACTGTGGACAAGGGCTTTACATATGTTTCACTTGGCTATAGTGAAAACATTTGCATTACTATGCTCAGCTTTTAAACACACTGGTTAAAAACCAGCAGTACACTAGCTATTTTTGTTGTAAGTGAAAAACTGGTTGCATATTGAAACACAGTTAATTTCTGGTACCCTTTCTTTTAGATTACATAGTGGTAGGTGACCTCATCCAAATGCACTGTCTCATATTATCATGCAACTTTGTACTCAGAGCAACAGGGAGGGTGCACTTCTGGGAATATTAGCAGATAAAATTGAATAATATAGTGGAAGATCTTATTCAGAATTAAATGGTGGGTCATAAGGGAGGAACAGTCATTGTGCACGCCATGGTAATAAGAAGCTACAGGACTGTGTAAAGATAAGCAGATATGTTCTCAAAAGATGAACAGTGCTTTGGACTGAAATTAAATGGATGTAGTTTTGTAACCTTACAATAGTGGGGAGCGTTCTATTGAGGGAACTGTGAGATTTCATAGGAGGGAAAGAACATGTGAGAAAACACACAATAGTAATCTTTGAAGCTAGAATAGATCTTGAAAAAATTACAACTTACGCGTACAATTTAAAAAAAAATAGACCCAAGGGGTCCAAAGTTCCCCCCAGCCAGGAATGTGTATTTTTAACTTGACCAATATCTTCCTTAAGCCAAAATCAAAACTGTCGTGTTAAACAAATTAAGTTAAAATGGCTCCTTACTTATGTACAGATTTTGATGTGCACCAATCCCAGGCGAGATACCCATCAGACAAAATCGTCATACCAAGTTTCATTAAAAAGCCAAGCAAACATTTTTAGTTATTGTCCGAAAACCAAACTGTTGTGTTAATTAAGGACTGAGCTGCGAGACTTTATTAAGTGTGGATTTTGGTGTTCACCAATCATAGGCAAGGTACCTATAAGACAAATCCTCACACCAGATTTCATCTGAATTTGAGTAAATATTCTCAAGTTATCGTTCGGAAACCAAGGTGTGACAGACGGTGGACAATCGTACAGACAGCACCCATTCCTATAGCTTCTCTCACTGTGCTTGGTGAAAGCTAAGAAGGAATATACAAAAATCTGCATGGAATAGCTGTAAGAAAATGCTTTTGCAATGCGTGTTCGCACTGTGATTGTGGCTCAAGATCATTATACAATGTGTGCGATTGAAGTCAAGAAAATGCATTAGACAAGTATGTTAGCTTTGTGATCAACCTGCCTAGGGTGGACCATGTGGAAGTCAGCTGGGAATGGCTCATCCGTGACTTTGACTGATATGCAGTAAAGACAAAAAAAGAAGAATGTGTCGGCAATGAATAATATGTGACACCACATCAAAAAAGGGCACTCCCAATGTGTGTGGGTTTTTTTCTGGTTTGGGTTTTTTTTTTTTTTTTTAATGCTTCTCTGATTGCCATAAGTCACTTCCCAAAATCAGCCTTCCTGTTATACAGTGTTGGCAAGGTTTCCTGCTTCTTTTGTATTGAACACACAACAATACTCAACATGGTCACTGTTTCTGTAAGGAAGTAGGGAGACAGGGTTGCCTTGGCAACCCATGTTGCTAATGAGGAGGCTGGTCAATGTAGCAGGCTTTTTTCTCACCGCCAGTAGAAAAGAAAGTACATTAGACACACGAGCAGAGATCTCAAGGCACACAAATCTCTCTCTTGTTTTTTTAATGCTGACCTTTTGCTAGCTCATACAACCTTCAGTGAGACAAAGTCCACTATAATGCATGATAAATACAGACCCTGGGATTAACACTCCAACACCATACCTTCCTTTGTTTAAGTGTATGTGCGTTTTCACACTCACTCTTTAGTAATGAGTCCTCGTGGTCCAGTGGCTGTAGCCAAGTGAGGATCCAAACCATGCGTGGCTATGATGTGTCTGGCAGCAGGACTCAACCGCAAACTGAGAAAACACACACACACACACACACACACACACACACATTGAAAATATATACTGATCATTTTGAGAATGCATGAACAATCTTTGTGAATAATCAAATAGCCTTTGCAGCTCCAGACTTTTTAAAGCCTCATATCAATGCATTATATTTTCGTCTCTGAATGTCAGTATACAATCTATCAAATGGTCCGTTTAGTATAACAGAAATACTCACATCTGACAATATTTAGGTTTTCAAGGCCAAAAGAATGTATTTATTGGTATAAAGCTCAGCTGAATCACATTGAAAAATATATTTATTTTATTTTCATTGGTATCATTATTGTTGTCATCCCATCTAACACACTGCACTAGCAAGCACGTATGTCTCATGTTGCCTTCATAATCTTCAAATGCAAGAAAAACAAAGGAAAAAAAAAATTAGAGGTGCATCTGTAACCTTGAAATCCACCCAATGGTAGTTATGGTCCATAAATAAGTAGGGTTGGGTAATGAAAATGTTCATATACTTGGTGTTGTTTTATCTTAGAATACTCACTGTATATTCAAGATTTTCTCTTCTAGTTTGCAAGAAATAAAACTCAGAATAGTCTACTAAGAAATAGAAAGATAGAGAATCATGTGTTATTAAATATAACTTCAACTATAACATTTTCTTCCACCAAAGTTAATTACTAATGCTCACAAAGGATTTAGAGTAATAGTGAAGATAAGGGACCAGATAAAGTGTATAACATGACATGAAACACAGGTTTAAACTTAGCACATACCAAAAAAAAAAAAAAAAAAAAAAAAAAAAAAAAATATATATATATATATATATATATATATATATATATATATATATATATATACATACATATACTTTGAAAACAACCTTTTTTTGCCCTCCCATGGACCCACCACCTGTGGGAGGGGCTAGAAGGGTTGGATGCACTGTAACTTGGGTGTCAGCCAAAGGCACAGGTTCTGTTGTATCAATCCTTCGCACCTCTCTGGCAGCCTGAGCTATTGCATGAGGTTGAGAGATAGCAATTAGATATAGACTCATCTTGATGCATAGCTCGGGCTGTGAGCTCTGGAACCACCCAGTTCGAGAGGGGCTGGACCTTATTACGTTCTGGAGTTGCTCATGGAAAGAGGCAGCAAGCCGATGTGGATACCCTTGTTGCCCACATATTTTGTTTCTACTTAGTTGACGAAAGGGTAGCTTCCCTCCGCCTACGAGTGGGGTGACAGGTCCTGACTGTTGTTTGTGCTTATGTACCTAATGACAGTTCAGAGTACCCATAGTGTTTAGAGTCTTTATGGGAGACATCAACACCCATGAGCATCAACAGGGTGAGCTGGATGGCCTCTGTAATCTGAACCCGAATGGTGTTTTATTTGTTGTCCATCACGGCCACCATGCTGAAACATAAGGGTGTCCACAATTGCTTTTGGCAGTAGGACACCCGAGGCCACAATTCAAAGATTGACTTTGTAGTTGGGTCAATTGCGGCCGCATGTTATGGACACTCGTGTGAAGAGAGGAGCTGAGCTATCAACTGATCACCACCTAATGGTAAGCTGGCTCTGATGGTGGGGGCAGGCCGCTCTCCAGACCTGGCAAGCCGAAGCGTGTAGGCATATTTGATGGAGTCTCTTTTCAGAAGGGCCTTTAATTTCCACCTCCGACAAAGCTACAACCACATCTCAAAGAAGGCAGGGGACATGAAATCTGAATGCAGGGGTGTCAACCCAGGAAAGTACGATTTTGTAGTCAATAAACCAAAATTTAGTGTTCATAATAGACAAAATTTTAGTACTCAAATTAGGACTTCACAAAATTACATATATGGACATACAGGTTATCTTTGTCAAATTTTACTGCGTTTTGGACTAATAATGAAACAACAGCATATTTCAGAAAACCATGTTTATTTGACATAATTCTACTGGTGTTAGAATATAGAATACAATATGTCACAATTATTAAATATTGCATATTTATTATTATATTATGCATGACCCTGAATGATATTTATCAGCATTTACAAATAAGTAAAGAGAGTTTAGGACAAGAAAAAAGTTAGAAAGTAAGCAAACTGGTCGTTGCCTGGCTATGTCTGCCTCCATTTATATGTATTTTAATACCAAAAACGCCCGAACTTGCAATTCTAAATTTCACATTGCACATTGTGCAAAAGGCTGTGTATCAATCATGCTTCTTAATAAATGGATAACTTGTTGAATATTCCAATAAAAAAATTCTTGCTTTCTCTTTGTCGCCATTTTGGGTTTCCTGCAACCGTTCAATGATTGGTTCTGGTTATCATGGAGTATATGTAAGATAGCCACTGATTCATGGAAATCGATCTCTCTTATTGCCGATTAATGAATCACATGGCAAAATACCACAGTAACATCCCGTGAGATTATCGCGAGACTTGGCTTCACCAGGAAGGTAAACACGGAACAAATTTGATGCAATTCATCAGAATTATTGATAAAATATTGTCAAATAAAATTGAAAGGAGCACGGTTATAACAGGACACTAATCTAATACTTATTATTCAACTAACTTTGACTAATAATATTATACAAGAATACTAATATATATATATATATATATATATATATATATATATATATATATATATATACATACATATATATATATATACATACATATATACACACACACACACTGGTCCTTCTCAAAAAATTAGCATATTGTGATTAAGTTCATTATTTTCTGTAATGTACTGATAAAAATTAAACTGGTATAGGGCGCTGGATCGCTGATCCAAAGGTTGGGGGTTCGAGTCCCACTCTCCACAGGGTTGTCACTGTCCCCCCCAGTGCGGCTAACTGGGTTATCAAAGGCGGGCCATGTCTCTCACTGTCTATGGTGTGAGGCAAGTAAAAGAACCATTGCTGACTTTCGTAAAGAGTAGCTGCAAAGTCGTCAGCTTGTTTCTGTCCCTTGCTAAAAGGGTTGTGATAGGAAGGGCATCCGACGTAAAAACCTCTGCCAAATCAAACGTGCGAATCAGATGATTCGCTGTGGCGACTCCTGAGTAAAAGGGAAAAAGCCGAAAGGAAGATAGATAGATAGAATATTATAGATTCATTGCACACCAACTGAAATATTTCAGGTCTTTTATTGTTTTAATACTGATGATTTTGGCATACAGCTCATGAAAACCCAAAATTCCTATCTCAAAAAATTAACATATCATGAAAAGGTACTCTAAACGAGCTATTAACCTAATCATCTGAATCAACCAATTTACTCTAAACACCTGCAAAGGTTCCTGAAGCTTTTAAAAACTCCCAGCCTGGTACATTACTCAAAACCGCAATCATGGGTAAGACTGCCGACCTGACTGCTGTTCAGAAGGCCATCATTGACACCCTCAAGCAAGAGGGTAAGACACAGAAAGAAATCTCTGAGTGAATAGGCTGTTCCCAGAGTGCTGTATCAAGGCACCTCAGTGGGACGTCTGTGGGAAGGAAAAAGTGTGGCAGAAAACGCTGCACAACCAGAAGAGGTGACCAGACCCTGAGGAAGATTGTGGAGAAGGGCCGATTCCAGACCTTGGGGGACCTGTGGAAGCAGTGGACTGAGTCTGGAGTAGAAACATCCAGAGCCACCGTGCACAGGCGTGTGCAGGAAATGTGCTACAGGTGCCGCCTTCCCCAGGTCAAGCCACTTTTGAACCAGAAACAGCAGCAGAAGAAAGTACTTCTTTCGGATGAAAACAAATTTTGCATGTTATTCTTATACATATTATATATGTAAATCAAGGTGCCAGAGTCTGGAGGAAGACTGAGGAGAAGGAAATGCCAGAATGCCTGAAGTCCAGTGTCAAGTACCCACAGTCAGTGATGGTCTGGGGTGCCATGTCAGCTGCTGGCGTTGGTCCACTGTGTTTTATCAAGGGCAGGGTCAATGCAGCTAGCTATCAGGAGATTTTGGAGCACTTCATGCTTCCATCTGCTGAAAAGCTTTATGGAGATGAAGATTTTCATTTTTCAGTACGACCTGGCACCTGCTCACAGTGCCAAAACCACTGATAAATGGTTTACTGACCATGGTATTACTGTGATCAATTGGCCTTCCAACTCTCCTGACCTGAACCCCATAGAGAATCTGTGGGATATTGTGAAGAGAAAGTTGAGAGACACCAGACCCAACACTGTGGATGAGCTTAAGGCCGCTATCGAAGCATCCTGGGCCTCCATAACACCTCAGCAGTGCCACAGGCTGATTGCCTCCATGCCACGCCGCATTGAAGCAGTCATTTCTGCAAAAGGATTCCCGACCAAGTATTGAGTGCATAATTGAACATAATTATTTGAAGGTTGACTTTTTTGTATTAAAAACAATTTTATTGGTCGGATGAAATATGCTAATGTTTGAGAGAGGGATTGTTGGTTTTTCTTTACTTTTTGCCAAAATTATCAATATTAAAACCATAAAAGGCTTGGACTACTTCAGTTGTGTGTAATGAATCTAAAATATATGAAAGTCTAATGTTTATCAGTACATTACAGAAAAGAATGAACTTTATCACGATATGCTAATTTTTTGGGAAGGACCTGTATTTTCCTGAGAGTTTGAAATTCGTATTAATGTCTGAATGAATCGTATTGCAGTATTTTATGTTATTTTTCATATGAATACGGATAAATGCATACAAGTTGGTAGTCCTGTGAGAATGGGTTATGTTTTTCCTCCATTATTGAGTCAGCAGCCCACAGCTGTGACCGGACTGTCATTGGTGCCTGTTGTTGTAACACTTGAACCCGGTCGTGGACACCTGCCGTGAAGAGGTCCGTTCAGTTGAAAATGGAGGCCTGTCAGATGTTTTTGGCCTGTACAGGCAGGCCAAATGTCCTGGACGACCATCCAATGCCTCAGGCGGAGGAAGTAGTTCTCCACAAATATTGTTTAGAGTGGAAATGGAGAGCTGCTCACCTCAACTGGGATGTTGTTGGTAGATAGAAGGAATATTTTGAAGACCTTCTCAATCCCACCAACACGCCCTCTGTGGAAGGGAAAGAACTTGGGGGTGGAGATTTGGCCATTGCTGAAGCCACCAATATACTCAAAAAGCTCCATGATGGTCAGGCTCTGGGGGTGGACAAGATCCACCTTGAATAGCTCAGGGCTCTGGATGTTGTAGGACAGTCTTGGTTTACCTGTCTCTGCAACATCGCATGGTTATCGGGGGCCGTGCCTCTGGGTCGGCAAACCGGGGTAGTAGTTCCCCTCTTTAAAAAGTGGGACCGGAGAGTTTGTTCCAATTGTCATGAAATTACACTCTTCAACCTACCTGGGCAAGTCTATGCAGGAGTACTGGAGAAAAGGATCTGACCGATAGTCGAACCTCGGATTCACAAAGAACAATGTGGTTTACATCCTGGCTGCATCACTCTCGACCAGCTCTATACACTCTACAGGATCCTGGAGGAGACATGGAAGTTTTCACAATCTCTCTACATGTGTTTTGTGGATTTACAGAAGGCTTTCAACTGTGTCCCTCAGGCGATCTTGTGGGGTGTGCCCAGGAAGTATGATGTACCAGACCCGTTGCTAAAAGCCATTAGGTCTCTCTACCACCAGAGCCAGAGTTGGGTTTGCATTAGTACCAACAGGTCATTAATAAACAGTTGAAAGTTGAAATGTTCTGGTATGGTGGCCATAGGATCTCACTGGAGATTTGCAGCTGAGTGTGAAGCCACCGGGATGAGGAATCAGCACCTCAAAGTCCAAGGCCATGTTTCTCAGTTGGATGAGGGTGGAATGCATCCTCCGGATCTGGAATGAGGTCATGTCCCAAGTGGGAAAGTTTAAGTATTGCGGGGTCTTGTTCACTAGTGAGGGAAGGATGAAGTGGGAGATTTACAGGTGGCTCGCTACAGCCTCCGCTGTAAAGCGGAGCTTATATTGGTCCGTTGTGGTGAAGAGGGAGCTCAGCTCAGCTACCCTTGCTTTGGGTAGTGACCGATAGGACAAAATCGCAGGTACAAGAGGCCAAAGTGAGCTTTCTCTGCAGGGTGGTGGGGCTCTTACTTAGAGATAGGGTGAGAAGCTCAGCCATCCGGGAGGATCATGGAGTAGAACCACTGCTCCTCCACACTGAGAGGAGCCCATTGAAGTGGCTTGGGCCACAGCAGTGGCTGGTTAAAATGCCTCCTGTACACCTACCTGGTGTGATGTTTCAAGCATTTCCAACTGGGAAGCGACCCCAGAGTTGACCACAAGCTGCAGGGACCATGTCTCTTGACTGGTCTGGGAATGCCTCTGTGTCCCCTCGGAAGAGGTGGAGGAAGTGGCTGGGGAGAGGGATGTCTGGCTTAGGCTATTGTCCCATGACCCGACCCCAGATTAAGTGGACGATGAGGTGCTTTTTATTTTTCTTCCAAACACAGAATTGAAACAATGATTTCAAGTAGATTATACTACGTCATTCTGTTAAAATCAGCTGTTCAAGACAATTTACTTTATAAAGTTTTTAAAAAATCCACTACGATGCTAAAAATAAAACTAATTATGCAAAATATGGATAAACACATTAACGTCTCAGTATCAAGCTATCACCTCGAGTTCACCAAATAATTACTTTCATTATTTTTAATAAAATGTGTAAATATTTAATGGAAACATCACTCCATTTCTTAAACAGCACCAATTTCCAATTTCCGGTGCCCAGTGCTCCCACTTACCGCTGAGAGGTTCCTACTTCTGCATGTAATGTAAGCAGGAGAACAGGCTCTGCCTTGACATTCATTAGCAAGTTAGTATTTCCTACTCGAAACAAGCACAGAGTGAGCACGGGGATATCAATATATGCATTCAGAAAATCTTAAACTTATACATAGCTTAAGTCATGGTTCATTGCTTAGGTCACTTCTCAAAAGGGTATCGGAGCAGGTTGCAGTAAAACATTACAGGATGGTGGTAGTTTATTCAGTTTTAGGACCTGACCCAGATGAAAAAGCAGCAGGAATTTAAACGAACAGGAGCAGACTGGACAGTGCTCAGCATTCAGTTATTTGTAGTGACAATTTTACTAAATCAATGTGAAATGGCTACATGTTTGACTGCTGTCATGTGTCCAGGAGCACGGTGACACCTGTCAACGGTAACACTGCGACATTTTGGAGATGCCAACAAACTTGAACAGAAAAGAGCAATCAAATCTATTTAATTTAAAATAACACCCACAAAAATTTCACTATGCACTAGGACTTGTTGAAATAAAGCATGTAAACATAAAATATTTTTAGTGTGCAATACACATTTTTATAGTCCTACATCTTAAATCAGTGGGCAGTGGTAGCCTGGTGGTAAGGTGCTGAATTACTGATCCTAAGGTTGGGAGTTCAAGCCCCACTCTCAACAGGTTGTCACTGTCACCCCAGTGCGGCTAACTGGGTTATCAAAGGCCAGCCATGTCTCTCACTGTCTATGGTGAGAGCCATGTAAAAGAACTATTGCTGACTTTCGACAAGAGTAGGCTGCACAGCCGTCAGCATGTTTCTGTAAAGCTATTGCCTGGCATGCTGTCCAGGGTGTACTCTGCCCTCGCCCAGAAAATGGTTTGCTATTAACATCGCTATTAACTTTACAGTTGGTGCAAGAGTTAAGAAGCAATCAAAAGCACAGGAACGTGTACCTTGTGCAAAGCTGTGTGTGTGTGAGCCTGATGTGTCTGTGTGAGCGTGTGTGTGCGTATGCACATTTGGTCCAAGTTATTCAGTTTATCAAGCCACTAATTAGCTGAATCATATGTATCAATAATTGGAAGTTCTACGTTTCTCAGCTTGTCGGGGGAATGCCTTGGCATCCCCCTGGAAAAGCTGGACAAATGGGTGGGGAGAATGATGTCTTGACCTCACTGCTTAGGCTGCTGCCCCCATAACCCAACCACAGAAAAAGCAGATTATAAAGACTCTGTCTTCAAGTTATAGCATGCGTGTATCCCAAGATTTTACAGTGAGGGTAGAAAGAGAAAGACCTGCAGCTTATAATGAGATAAAGATTAATCAGGAACAGCTAAAAGAATATACCAGATCCCACAGATAAAAAAGGATTATACGTGTGTCAGCGAAAGTAAAAATAATTCTAATTATGTTTTTTAGTCTGTTTCCGATTGCTTGCCCGAGTTCTCCATTGTCAGTGTATGTTCAGAGTTTAAATCTGATGTATACTTTTCATATTGTTCTGGCTGCATGTTTCCCTCCGAGGGAGTTTAGGCTGTCATTTGATTATCTGTTCCATCTGAATTACAGACTCAGTGAAAAATGTTACAGTTCTACAGCAATATATTCCATTTCGGTTGCACGTTCTGCGATATTAAATCTGTTCTCCACTCAGTGTACTTGTTAACACGTGTTGTTCGTCCTTCGAGAACGAAGATGACCATGAATTCATATCAGATCGATGATCTGCAGTATGGGTGAAGTCATGATTTGTGCTTGACTTGGATTTAAGTGAGGGAGATTTGTGCAGATCGTCAGCCTCATTCTCTCTTCCTGGTCTATGTGAGCCCAGTGGCATGACATAGTCGAGATGGCGCAGGGCACTTATTAGAGCAGAGCGCTTATCACGTCGAATACGGTATTATATTTGGGTTGATGTACGCAGACAAACAAGGCTGGTGCCCATCTCAGCGGACTCTGAGGGAGGGCAGAGTACATCCTGGACAGCTTGTCAGGCCATCACAGGGCAGAAACACGCTGATGTTGTATATCTTTATAAAAAAAAAAAAATAAAAAAAAAAGCCTGCACATCATTATAGGCCCAGCAACAGCTCACTGATAATTAAGCATCTCCTCTATATAAGGACATATTTCACATTAAATATTTAACATTTTCATATTTACAATATTTGACAAGAAATCTTTAGAGTGGTATTGTTATGTTTTACATACGGTCCAACAGTAGGTGAAGCACTTGAGACCGAAGTTGTAGGTGCTGGCGAGGGCTGTGCAGCTGCTGGTGGGGGAGGAGCTACTGCAGGCTGGGAGGAGACTACAGGAGGGATTTCCACTTGTTTCCAATCTTCCCCTTCTTCAACCATCAAAGCAATAAGAGTTCCCAAAGGCACATTCTTACTACCTTCCTCCCTCTGGCGGGTGGACAGAGAGAGAGAGAGAGAGAGAGAGAGAGAAAGAGAGAGAGGGGCACAGGCAGAGAGGCCTTAAAATCAATGGGCCAAAATAATGTATGAGACATGTATTATAGAAATGTGTTAAAGAAACCTCAATGGTTGATAACTGACTAATCACTAAGAGTTTCTTCTATAAATATAGATTAACAAGACATGGATCAGAAGATATAGAAATCTTTTGATTTTGAAACAGATGAATATTTAAGCTACATCCAAGCAGGAAGTGGTGAGCGAAGATCAATTTCAGCGAATAACATGTGAATCTTGCTCAGGCCAGTTCTGGTGGCCTAGGTAACCATTTTGCACATTTCTGACTTTTACGGTTTGAGTTAAACCAGGACCAGCAGCTAGTTCCCTACAGGAAGTGTTGATCTCAATGTCAGTATCTTTCTAGTTCACTAATAAATAGCTTATATATCATTAGCTTATATTATTTTAGCCTATATTATCATAATAAATATCTTTTTAGCATTAATAATGCACAACAAGTATAGAATTATCTTATGCATCATGAACTAGAAAGAGCGAAGGTTGGGAGTTCGAGTCCCCACAGGGTTGTCACTGTCCCCCCAGTGCAGCTAACTGGGTTATCAAAGGCGGGTCATGTCTGTCACTGTCTATGGTGAGAGGCATGTAAAAGAACCATTGCTGACTTTTGTAAAGAGTAGGCTGCAAAGCCGTCAGCGTGTTTCTGTCCCTTGCGAAAAGGGTTGTGACAGGAAGGGCATCCGACGTAGAAACCTATGCCAAATCAAACGTGCGAATCAGACTCCCGAGAAAAGGGAAAAAGCCGAAAGAAAGAAAATACATATTCATGATAAATGATGACCATTTCAGAAACATGAACCTAAGCATCGGGTTTCCAGTTATTATTCTTGCAAACATCGTGTATAGTCATGAAGCACACAAATGTTGTGCTGCTGTTGATGTGGGTGGAATTTCTAAAGGCATGCTTGTTGTTTCCCCTATGGAAAATATTTTGGAGAACTTGTCCTTTTTGTGACATCTGGCCATCAACAGTAACTTTAAACGTTGACTGGTAATTCAAAGTTCAGCTCAGGTGAACTCTGAACCCTACACACTTTGCAAGTATGAGAAAATGTTACTTCTTATCATTGCTATTTCTCTTGTGTTCATTGGCTTTGAATGGTCACCAGTTACTTATCGCTTCCTGTGTGGCCACAGCTTTATTCAAGTGCAAATACATCCCTCACATGACAGAAGTCACAGGGTAACCCACTCCCTGTACAATAAATTACATCATAGCACACATGGGCTATTGTGGCAGAGTGTGTGAGATTGAGCACCCTCTGCAGACAGATGGGAGTCTGGTAAAACCGGTCGGTAACATTCAGTTTAACCTGGGTGTAATAACATGCACCTATGTGTGTGTTCTTTCAGTGTGCTTACAGAGAAGGACTAGTAACCAGAAAGAGCATCAAGCAGTTGCATGTCTGTATATGAATAATATTCGGTAGATGCTTAAGTTTGTGTTTCTTATAGAAACTATAACAGATTGGAAAGCAATTGAAAATGGTACCTAGTCTAAATAAGACTTCTGAAGAGTGAATTGTCCACCTCTCTCATATCTGCTCTCACCAACTCTTTCTATCCAGAAAATGAATATAGTTGGTGCACAAAAGCAGCAAATGATACCCAGGTTGATCAGTAGTCTTCTCTTGAGCTTAGGTAAATTAGACTATGCAAAACCAAAATATTCAGTATTAAAATCATTTACATAGAACAACATCTGGAAAGGAGAACAATACCGGAAGTTAGTTGTCAAGAGTTATCAGAACATCTAAGGCAATAATTTTAATTTGAATAACTGGAAAGACCTTTTGTGTAAAATAATTAGTTAAGAAAAAAAGAAAAAAATATTGAGGCACAATCCAGGAAAAAAAAGCTACATTAACCGGATCAACATATTTTCATTCTATACAGACATTGCTCCATTTGGGGCAGTGGTGGTCTAGTGGTATAGGGCGCTGGATCGCTGATCCAAAGGTTGGGGGTTCGAGTCCCACTCTCCACAGGGTTGTCACTGTCCCCCCCCAGTACGGATAACTGGGTTATCAAAGGCGGGCCATGTCTCTCACTGTCCATGGTGAGAGGCATGCAAAAGAACCATTGCTGACATTTGTAAAGAGTAGGCTGCAAAGTCGTCAGCTTGTTTCTGTCCCTTGCTAAAAGGGTTGTGATAGGAAGGGCATCCGACGTAAAAACCTCTGCCAAATCAAACGTGCGAATCAGATGATTCGCTGTGGCGACTCCCAAGTAAAAAGGAAAAAGCCAAAAGGAAGACAGACAGACATTGCTCCATTTCCCCTTTTTTGCTTATATGAGAAAAATATATTGCATTAACATTATTATGGTACACTTTAGTTTTTCTGGTCAAATGATTACATGTTGAACGCATAAAGACACTGTTATACTACAGTGCACGGATACATGCCAGTTATATATCCAGTTTTACACACATGGTCTGAAGACATGGAGAATGGGCCACAAAAACTGAAAAAATACTTAAACTTCATGGCTCTGATTTTGAAGGAATTTTGTTGTTAGCTGGGTGCACTGAGTAATTGCCTAGAAGGGGACAATGGAAAAGCCTAATAAATGATCCAAACTGACATGACTCTCTCTTTTTTTTTTTATGTCAAGGCACTAGCTCTCATGGTGATGCAAAGACATAGTACTCACAAAGAATAAAAAAATCTGACACACAGTAAGTAGGAGATCCATAAGCTTCTGGGAGGTTGAGAACACAACAAGCTGCTTAAAACACCATCAATAAACAACGTTAATGTCTTAGAATTACAGATTTGTATGTCTTTTCAAGTGAAGCATAAGGTAATGGTGAGTACATAAACTTGAAAGAAATTGACATTTGCATGTTAAAAATGAGTGCCAGGATTTTATAGGCCATGGTTGAAAACAAATCTGATAACAGAAAACCATATTTTGTGTCACGACTTCTGTTTATTTAAAAAAAAAAAATAATAAAAATAAAAAAAGGGTGGTGGTAAGAAGCTTAATGTGTATGAAACTTTAAAAATAAATGATGGCCAAAAGTATGTATACAACATACTCACCAAACTACTGCCACAGAGCTGGCACAAAATTTAATGAAAGTAAGGGACACAGCTGTCTGTATCCTGTAGCATTTATTTCCCTTTACTGGGACTAAGGGGCTCAAACTTGAATGAATGACAATGTACAAAGTGGAGGGCCATAGAGGCATGCATGATTTGTCAAGGATGGCATGCAAAAACTAGAGCAGTCTGATCCGACCTCACAAATACTCTTGAGACAGAACAGGCAACTTCCTGCAGCCATTAAAATATCTAGTGGTAAGGCTCAGATAAAACAAAACAAACAAACAAAAAAAAAACAGTGGGACACAGCATAATCTAAAAAGTCATGTGTAAAAACCTTCTTGTGTGAGACTGGCCAGTGGTCTACATATATTTTGTCAAAAGGTGGAAGCTTCTGGCCACATTAGTGATGTTTCTTGAATGCTCGGGTGTTCCAGCTCTTTCAACATTACCCCCTTTACCAGGTAAGCCAACCGACACTGACAAGATTGTGTCCAGATGGCAAACTCACTAGTGTCCCCATGGCTCTTTTGTCTTGAGTCACATCAATCATGAGGCATTCTGCCATTCTGGTGACATTAAAGATGGCTCTTTGTTTCTCCAATCCCAAAAAACACACCATGCCAAGGGCTTTGAACAGACATCTAGTGGCAATGCTCTGGCCTCCAAGCTCTTTTGGCAGACACCCTGCCCTTCAGCTGCCCTGCTGGCAGTTACTCAGCATAGTCTCATATCTGGCTAGCTTTCTTTCAAAGCACTCTCCCGAGGAATCTTCCCAAGTGACTGTTAGCTCAAGCTGGTCAAACTGAATAGCAGGACAGTGGAATTTCTGCAGATGTTTTCACAAGGGTACAATGCTGCTCACAAGCTCTGAATAAGGCAGTGCTGTTTCTATTGGGGTGGAATCTTTTTACAAGCCTGATTCATGTGTCGATGGTTTTTGTAATGACTTTCAGGTAAATCCCTCCTCTAGGGACACTAAACAGTTGCTTTTTAAGACATGTGACTCGATAGAAGCAAGTAGATAGGCACTATACTGTAATCCATCTTGTCCCACATGTATATATTGGATGGGCTTGGTAACATTATACCTAGTGTGGATGAGGAACTTGTAATAACTTAATACAGAGAATAAATTAACTCATCACCCAGCTAATGTATTAGTTCAATGCATTCTAACAACCATACTGATTTTATACTGAGTACCAGAATTTTATATATATATATATATATATATATATATATATATATATATATAAGAAAACATTCAAGATTAGATCTAAAGAGAAACCAGTAAAACTGGGGGTGGAGGTCTGAACTGGTATCCTTTCAGCACTGAAATGTCTTTCACAACAATGAAGACCTTTTAAAAAACATTTTGGCTAGAAATAACTAATAACGTACTAATTTATAAATTATTATATAATAATTTACTCGAACATTTTAAAGCATGGGATTTCTTATTCTATACAGATTATTTATAATGATAAGTGTTGCATTCCACCATCATCCACTTGATATAAAATAGATGGCCAGGCTGAAATTAAGAGCTCAACGCTGCCATGGCTTGGGTGGACTGGGTAATGCATGCTAGCCTGATAGCTTTTTGTTTGTTCTCTTCTATATGGTTAGTTTCACAAAGGCTTTAACAGAAAAAAAGGAATTTTTAGTAAAAAACAAAAACACAAAACAAAAAATAATGTCAAAGCAAGAAAATCATTGCTACCTAAATCAACATCTGTGTATTCATGAACTCAACGAATTCGCTGGATACACCAAGATCATCTATACGATATGAGACTATGGGGAGGTAGGTTGGCTTCCTTTCTTAATAAAAAAAAAGACCAGACACATTGATTAGGTCAAAGAAGTGTCAAACACAACCCCGATTGAACCACATAACGTTTGTTACTAGACAGAGAAGCATTGAGACAGCAATATGTTTTGTTTTTTTGTTTTTTTTTTTATGAATAATTCCATAACAAATAATATGTGAGGTGAGCAACTCAGGGCTTCCCTTAAACTAAATAGTTATTCTTCAGTATGTTTTATAAGATTCATGAGCCATTTTGTTACAGTGGGCCAGAATTGATTTTTTTGTTTAAAAAGAGTTTGTACCAACAGTGCAGGAAAGGATTTATCAAAGTTGTCATAATAACAATTCTACATTATATATTAGTTAATCTGATAAGACTTGAGTGTGAAGAATTGTGTGATAAAAATGTTTCCAAAACAACAATATAGTGTTTTAAACCCGAAATAAAAACAAAAGTCAACTAGATATAAAATAATATACTTTATAAGGTTACGAGCTGCTGAAAGTGGCTATAGAACAGTATTTTATACTCAGCACTGTCATTTCATAGGAACGCATCATACATTAATTCAAAGATGCTGTGAGCTTCAGTATTTTTATATCTAAAGTTTGAATCCTCTACGTTCCTGATAAGTAACATTTTAAGTTATAATCTATATGGCTTCTGACAAAATTTTGATAACAGATGAAAGTACAGAATACATAAAGATTAAAAAAAGAAAAAGCACACAAAGCCAAACAAAACAACCACAACTATATTTTGGCTCTTTATATTATATCTTTGCTTGCTAGAGATAACATGCTATATGTAATTACCAGCCCTGGAGATGTGCATAGTCTCAGTGAAAGCCTATATTCCATCATAGTCTGAACCCAAGCAGCACTTACAAAGATAAGGACATTTGTTTTATTTCAAGCAGTGTTTATGTTTTAGCGATCTGGTGATTGATTAAGTTTATAGTGTCTTCATATATCACATTACTAATTTAAATGTAGATAAAATTGCAGAAATATGCCAACTACATAGTAAAAAGCAGCACAGTTCCAGATATAAAAAGACTAATGAAAAAGTTTCACATTAATATTAGGCATGCACCAGCGACAAGGTTGACGAGTGGGCTAGGTTTGGTATCAGACAGTCGGACTGATACCTGCGGACATGTAGAATTCAAGCACATGACTTTTTAGTAGGCATTTAGTAGGCATACTTGCCAAGCGCCATTCTGGACGACAGTCTGGCTATTGTTTAGACAGCATTTCCATAATGACACCAAAGATATTAGCCTAGTTTGCTTAGCATGCATACCTTCACAGCCTGTATTCCAAAACCAGATGTTTAATTTCTTATATACTTTGACAGACTTTCAATTTCGCATCTCTCATTTGATTTAAAAGGCATGAATACAGACGCTCCCCGAATTACGTTCATCCATTTTTCTTTTTTCACAAAAAAAAGTCAAATTTTGAGTTTAGACGTACCTCCGTAGTATGCTGACGTAATGACACTTCGTCCATTGTTTACAAACGACAGACTGAACGTGCCCCTCCTTCTTCCCAGCTCAGTTTTATATATATATATATATATATATATATATATATATATATATATATATAATATCTTGTTTTTTATATGTATATATGTATATGTACATATATGTATATATATATATGTGTGTGTATATATATGTATGTATATGTATGTATATATATATATATATATATATATATATGTGTGTGTATATATATAATGTATATGTGTATATATGTATATGTATGTATATATATGTATATGTGTATATGTATGCAATAAAAGAAAAGAAGGGAACAACTTTGTAGACTGGCCTATATTAAAGTGTATATGTATCTGAGGGCAGAGTAGATGGGTTGATATGGTTCACAGTCAGTGGGGTAGATGTGGTTGATTAAAGTGCGTGGGGTTTTTATTGCACATAACCGGTATTTTCACAGACAGTTACAAAGTGGCGTTGTACAGTCTGCAGTCTGACAGCGGTGGGAATGAACGACCTACGGTAGCGCTCCTTCCTGCACTGAGGATGTCTCAGTCGTCCATTGAAGGAGCTACTCAGCTTCTCCACAGGCTGGTGCAGTGGGTGAGAGCTGTTGACCATGATGGATGTGAGCTTTGCTACCATCCTCCTCTCACTCACCTCCTCCACAGAGTCCAGTGGGCAGCCTAGGACAGAGCTGCCCCTCCTGACCAGCTTGTTCAGCAGTCTCTTTCTGTCCCACTCTGTGCTGCCCGGGGCCCAGCAGATGGCAGCGTAGAGGATTGCAGAGGCTACCACAGAGTCATAAAAAGTCCGGAGCAGAGGTCTGCATACTCCGAAGGACCCAAGTCTCCTCAGAAGGTGGAAGCGACTCTGGCCCTTCTTGTACAGGGTGTTGGTGTTGTGGGACCAGTCCAGTTTATTGTTAAGGTGAACGCCCAGGTATTTGAAACCGTCCACTGTCTCAATGTCCTGTCCCTGGACGTTCACTAGTGAGTGTGTGTATTATGTTTATAATAATTGATTTAGGGGTGTTTTATGAGCTATGGTAATGGTATTTATGGATGTACAGTACAGTATGAGCGTCATACGTCACTGTAACAACTTGTGTTCACTTTCAACTTACGTTCGGCCGTCTGGAACCAATTAAAAATGTAAGTCGAGGAGCGTCTGTACTGGTAGATACAATTACATGCTTGATAACATTAGCATTATAATTTTCACAAATGATTGTTTATTTTAAAGTCGTACCTGGTACAAAACGAACAAAACCCACTCTGATGTGAGCATACAGTGTTGGATTTAGTGTACAGTAGTGGAGTTAGGTCTGCTGATACAAATATCCTCCTTTCCTACTAAGCAATTAATAAAAATATGCTATATTTACTTATCCAGAGCGACTTACAGAAGTGCTTCAAAATCACTATGTGTATAGAATAAATAATGAATATAGTCTTGTTTATTAGAACACATACTAAGTATACCATCAGCCAAACTCAGTCGTTAGGTGTTTTTTTTTGTGTGTGTGTGTGTACAGCATAGTGCTAATGTAATTATTGCTGAACAAGAGAAGTTTACAGCCGTTGTTTGAAGATATCCAGTGACTTAGCTGTCCAGATATCCAGAAGTAGTTCATTCTACTTCCTTGGAGTCAGAACAGGGAAGAGTTTAGATGCATTTTCCCTTGTCCCTTGGTAAAGGGAGGCATCAGTTTAGCACTGCTACAGGATCTGAGAGAATGTGGTGCAGTGTGAGGTGTGATAATTGCTTTGAGGTAGGAAGGTGCAGGTCCATTTTTGCTTTGTAGTCAAGCATTACTACTTTAAATCGAATGCAAGCAGCTACAGGAAGATAGTGGAGCGATTGTAACAGTGGTGTGGTTTGAAAAAATTTGGGAAGGTAGAAAACAAGCTGTGCAGCTGCCTTCTGGATCATCAGAGGTCAAATAGTGCTCAAAGGTAGACCTGCCCAGAATGAGTTGCAGTAATCTAGTCTTGAGATGACAAAGGATTGAACAAGTATGCGAGTGACCTTACTGGAAAGAAATGAACGAATCCTTTGGATGTTAAAAAGAAGAAATCCTTAATTTCCTTTAGTGTAACTACAACTTGCATTGATACAAAGAAAAACATGCATGTAGTGTTATCAGGACTGAAAAAGACGCATTGGTACATCCCTAGTTCATATAACCAAAATGTAATGGAAACTAAACAATCATACACACCGATCACCCAATTGCTTTTAAAAGGGCAACATTCCAAATGAAATGGAGCTGCAGATGGTAAAAATGCCCATAGCTGGCATGTGTGGTGAAGATAGCAAGCACCAAACTGTGACTAGTTCAAGAACAGGTCGATGGAATATTACATGTAATGTCATGAAATCAGAATAAAAAAAAAACAAACAAAAAAAAACATTGGGTTCAAGAAATATATGATACAAAAAGGAGGCACTTACTAAAAACACACTCCGTGGGCTCTTTTCTCTTGTACATGAAACAAAACTTGAAAAGAAAAGCTCACGAACAGAAGCAATGAACTTGGGACATCATTTAGCTCAGTTGGGAGAGCGTCCGCTTTATCCTCTGGAAGGTCGGAGTTCGAATCCGGCTGCATCATACCATGAGACATTAAAATTTGGGAGTTGTTGTTTCCTGCTTAGCGCTCAGCATCAAAAGGATAGAAGAACGCAACAGCTGGTGCCGTACAGTGGCGACGGGTACCCGGAGCACAGGGAGCGCTGGGGTCTCATGCGCATTGAGCATACGCGTGTATGAAATTGCGCTATATAAGCATCCACAATAATAATAATAATAATAACATCCTCTTACACAGAAACAATCAAGAACACATGCGAACCTCAAACAGATCTTGAAAATCTCCATTAAATCTCTTTCTCAGAAGATCCAACCGCTCTTCATGCTGACATCATTACAGTAATTTTTGCATGATGGATGTGAAGCAGACTGACATTGATAAAGGTTCATGTCGGTGATTATTTATGAAATAAAGAATTCCATATTTTGCCTGGTAGACACACAATTCAAAAACAGCTGATTATAACCCTTTCAGCAGCTGGACATACACTTGTATGTCTGCCTTATTTGCCCTCCCAGACGACCAGGTTACACATTAGGCCATTTCAGTACCCAAGCATGCAATTGTACATGTATTGGCCATGCATAAAAACAAGTGAGCCATCTAGTGGTTGATGTTGGAACAAGAGGTGTGCCTCTTTGCCACATGGCTGCCTACATGCTTGTAGCATGTGAAGGTAAAGGGCAAATTTGGCAAATATTTGGGCCTGAACTACAGACAGGTTCGTGTAGAATTTTTTTTTTCCAAGATATCATGTAAAATTGTACATTCTATGACTCAATTCGACTGTGGTCAACCAATGAGTGGGGCAGGATTAGTTTTCTGAGCTCGCTGCCCAATTTAAGGCAACAATTTTTTTTTTTATTTTTCATTCAGAATTACTGCAAGGTTACTGAAGTGAATAAAGAGATTTTTTTTGTGTGTGTGTGTGTGTGAGAGAGAGAGAGATTTTTAAAGCAGCATGTGAAACTACATAATGTTTATGTACAATCCCCTCATAGCAATCATACACACATTCATGGAGCAGGTGCTTTACTGGTAGAATATGGTTAACTAATTCAGATGATTTTCCTTCTGCTCCTACTTTAAACCACAACCCCATTCCCATGGACTGTTGCCATGGAAACTCCCTTGCAAAGGAAGCTGTTGTGGGTATCTGTATGTGTGTGTCTAAAGGTCAGATTTTTATGGCAATATTTTAATGTGAGTGTTACAGGTTAGTCAGTTTGCAAAAACAACTACAGTCTACACATGTGATTTTACTCCAGACAGCTCAATTTATTTAAATCTGGAACAGATGGAGGGTGAGATTTAATAAATAAATAAATAATTCATTGCTTGATTGATTGTGTACTTAAAACATGCTATGCTTTCATTCTACACGTCAAGAAATGCATTTTCTTTAAAATCTTCACCTTAGATCAGGCAAAAAAAAAGGCAATTTGCACCAGTCAGACACTTCTCCTCAATGCTCAGCTGGATTCCAGTTGAAAAAAAAATGGAAAAAACAAAACCTTCATTGCTTATTTATGATCAGGTTAATGATCTGATCACTCCCGGATTTTTTTTTTTATCCTGATCAGTTAACCATTTTGAAAGCTCTCAAAGAATGGAAATTTGTCAATTTTAATTATTTTTTCTAGTAAAAAGACTGAACAAGGACAGAACAATTATTTGTCATACAGAATTTGTGCTCTGTTACTTTCACAATGTGACCCATGAGATTAATCTCACCACACACAGATCCTACACAAACTATGTGCATGGAACAAAACGGAGCTGAAATGTCAAGTTCGAAAATGGTGAGCTCACACACCCTGCTGCAACTGGTTCATTCATAGATACCGTGAAACATATACTTCTTACACCATGAGGACTTATCAGAGTAATTCAAAGTGTCTGTATGGTAACGACACTGCTGCTTAATTACAAACAACACAATTTTACGTAAAACCAAATAGAGAGACACAAGTAAATGCTCGCTTAATCATACTAGGACCGCATGGAGACGAGACATATCTCAGTTGACACTGGACAAAGGTGTGGTACACCTTGAATGGCTCACAAAACCATCTCAGAGCCAGCATACACAGACATGTGGGTAATTTAGAACAACCAATTTGCCTAATGTACATACTTTGGACTATGGAAGGAAACTGGAGTAACAAGAAAAAATAAAAAAGTGAGCATAGGAAATACATGTAAACTCCACACAGAAATGCCTGAGCTCAGGACTCGAACCGATATCCTTGCTACGTAAGAAACACTATGACACACAATGGTCGCGTGGGGATCTCAGCCCCAATTAACCGCGGAAAGAGGGATCCCTGTACCATAAAGAACCCAGACGGAGGGGAAAAACATGTTTCATAAAAATTATTTTAAGCAATTATGTGATAAGATCACGCTGACGAATAGCTCAAACACTTCTGCTTGTGCCATTATTAGCTCATTTTAAATTCAGAGTAGAAAACATCTCATCACAAACCCAGAGGTATGGCATATCATAAATTTGCACAGAACACATTGAGGCTAGCTATTTCACATTCTGGGAAGTTGAAAAAGTTATCAGCAGCAGGGTAGTTACTGCATAGCCGAAGAGTATATGAATATATGTATTAAAGGACACAATAAGGGTGGCATGAAATAAATTATTGTGCCAGGGAGTACAGTTGAAGGAGTTATAGTGACCGATGACTGTGGGCATGAAGGACTTCCTGTTGTGTTCAGAGGAGCACTTTATACGAATCAGTCTCACAGATGAAGATGCTTCTCTATTCTACCACAATCCTGTGAAGTGGCTAATCAGCATTTTCAATAATAGTCCAGAGTGTAGACTACAATCCTCAGTACACCACCATCAAGTGATATCGATTTCAAATAATTGCCAACCACAGTCCATAGCCTCCAAAATTCATCATTGAATCTGCAAGTATTTCTTAAAGGTTGGTGTGAAAGTACATATGTCTACAATCAGAAAGAGGCAGACAAGGGTGACCTGCTTGGGAGATGAGGCTTAGCTGCCCAGATGTACGCAAAGAACAGGCCTTTTGGTACGACAAATATATATATTACATATTTTGGTACGACAAATTTATTTATATATATATATATATATATATATATATATATATATATATATATATATATATATATATGTTATATATAGAGATATAGAGATATACATACATACATATATAGTGGTACCTCGCCTTACGATAGCCCCAGCAAACGAAAAATCCAGGTTATGAAAAACATTTTCCAAAATTTTTTGTCTCTATATATGAAACAAGTTCTCCAAACGTGCCATTCGAACATTCAAACAATGCACGAGCTGCTCTCCCATTGACTATCTTCCAACATCCCACCCCGCTGGCCTCCCATTAGCTAGGAGGGATGACGCAGCCTTGAGCACCCGATTCTCCTGCTCTCCTATTTCACAAATTTAAGCACGTTTCTAGCCATGTGCTTTTGTTTATGTTCATGTTGATTGGTTCAACGTGCCATGTGCAAAAGTTGACATTGGTGTTGATTGGCTCGATTTTACTTGTTTAAGTAGGGAAAATGTTTAAAGGAACAGCACCGGGAGGGAAAAGTAAGGAGTCTTTAATTAAAATTTATGCTGTTTTCTGTTTATTTTCAGCTTTCATATAAGTAGTTTCGTTCATACCACAAAGTGAATAACAAAAATACCAGTAAAACTATTATTATTCTTTTTTTATTCATGTTTTTCCACCTCGACAGTATAAGAACTTACCGTTTCACTGGTAACATTTTAATAAGCACCCACCCACTCCAATTTTTAAAGCGCCCTGGGCACTTATTATGTTGAATACAGTGTCTGTATGTGTGTGTGTGTATATATATATATATATATATATATATATATATTTAAAATCACGAGCATCTTGCAACAGTGTCACAGCATGGGTCATCACACTCTGGCCAATCACAGAGGTTGTCATTAATTGCTAACAACAAATTATTTTGAACTTTCAGGTTTTATTGTCTACATAGCTATAATTAGTTGTGTCATCTCGCTTGTCATTTTATCAATCGTGAATCATCCACCACCGTATTGGGATATGTATTCACAGCATAATATAATACATAATATGTATTCACAGCAATTAGACAAATCCGTCACATCTTCTGATTAAGAAATACCGTTCCATTCCATGAAACATTACATCTGATAGACAGGAAATGAGGATGGCCTGCTATTGCACTAAAACCAGGAAAAACAGCCAGAGGCTTATTAGTGTCTAGCTCTGCTTGTCCAGTCCACAAGCTTATTGAAGGAGCCTCAGTCTCTCTCTCTCTCTCTCTCTGTCTGTCAAATTCTTTAAATGAGATTAGGTAGATAGCTTAAGGGGAGAGGACTCAAGGGACTGAAGCTAATATAGTGAAATCAGTTTCATTTTCACTCAATATCCATTTAATTTCTGCTACCACTCCACCACATACACTCACCAGAATTTTAGCTAGTACTCCGTCGTCATTGGATTCCATGGTAACTACAGCCTTGTCTGTCTCAATTTCGCAGAGAGCATCACCAGCTGCCACTGCCTCACCTGCTCACATACATAGACACAGCAAAACAAAAAATAAAAACAAATTATCTGTGTCCAGTGTTTCACTGGCTTAAATGTTATCTAAATGGTAGCTTGACCTACTGATACAGATTATGGATGCAAGTCAGATGCAATGTAAAATTATCTTGCAAGTTGACTGAGAAAATGACAAACTGGCATATGTATAATGACATAATACTGCATAATAGCAAAGGATATCTGATTCTTGCAGAAACTCACTGTTACAATCTATGATCCGAGTTCACCTGTTCACACTGCAAGTCATTAGGCCAGGCTAAAAAAAATTGTTTGTTGGCAATAACGTGATTAAAAAAAAAAAAAAAAAAAAAAAATTGATTCACCTAGGAGGCAGGAAAATTTCTTTTTTGCCTGTGCAGGCCACCAGGGATTCGTGGGAATTTTTTTTTTTTTTCATATAGAAGACTATATTATACATGCGATGTTGTAAACACAGTCGAATGAAATAAATATCTAAATTAAATAAATTAACATACTGAATATCAAAATGTATTCTTTAAATATTATAATCAACAGACAACCAAGGTTTCTTCAACATATCAACTTTTAATATTGCAGTCAACATAGTGCCAAAGTCAAACACCTTCATCACACTCCGTGCTACTGCTGGCAGTTTATAATTAACTTGTATTTGTTCGAAAATGTCAGCAAATGTGTTGCTCAATTTGAAACGCATTAAATTTATTTATTATTTCCATGTTTGGACCTTTAATAGTGACCGAGAACAGGGTTGGTTTTTTTTGCCTCATCATTGTCTCCTTCCATCATGCTTTCCACTTTTGTTGTTAAGACAGTACAGTGATACCTCTGCTCACGAACATAATTGGTTCCCAGAAAGTGTGTGTGAGGCGAAAAGTTCGTCTTCCGAACATTTATTTCCCATAAGAAACCATTAAAATGAGAATAATCCATTCCCAGGTCCCCATAAAACATAATTTTCTACTAAATAAGCCTTAAAACTACACAAAAATATACCTTATTTTATGTATAATAAATGTCTATTGTATTGTAATTAAAGAAATAAACTGTACTGTATAATAAAGTCGTTTTATTTACCTTTGTGATGGTAGTTGATGGCTTGGTGGAATGGAGTGGGAGGAGGAGGGAGGGAGGGACTTACTGTTTGGAAGGAGAGTTTGGAAACGCCTACTGTTTGGAAACACGCATAGCCACACACGCACCCTTAATAGCTTCCTTGTTCTTAAGGATGGGAGCAATGGTAGACTTAGCGTACTGGTACTGGGACGCTGAGTCACACAAACGCACACCTCGTTCGTGTTTTTCAATGATCTCCGCCTGTGGTGGGGTCTTTTTCGGTCCCATAATAGCAAAAGTACACTCAATATGGTCCAAAATGTCTATCAAACACAAACCACTTCCGCATTCAAAGAAAGGGGTGTGACGAACTGGGGCGCCCGTGGCGTCGTCAGCTTCTCGTGGCCGCCACCGTGGCGCTGTTCGACCGCGTGGTTTGATTCGTCCGCCGAAAACTAGTTCGTCAGCAGAGACAATATGCTCGCAAATTTAATGTTCTTGAGGCGAAAAGTTCGTGAGCTTAAGCGTTCGTCAGCGGAGGTTTTACTGTACTGGCCAATGTGAATCGCTGTTTCAACTGGTGAAATTGACCAAGCACGGTTGATACTGATTTCACTTTGGTCACATTTTAGGATGGTGTATGATAGGGGACACACGCGTTGTTTTTTTTTTTCTTCAACACAACCAACCAGTATATTTTTATTTTTAGAGTCTGTGAATGCTCAGGCAGGGTTTTTATGTACAACTTCGGCCCAACCGGCCGTGTTACCGCCAACAAAGATATTTTTAAGGCTGGCCTCAAAAATAACAGCAGATGCATCATGTATGTCAAACTCCCCAGATAGATTCAAAACATTGTCCTTTATTTGCAGGAAATTATCATTTATTAAATATAAATTCATTCTCAAGCATTATCAAAGAGTCGACACTATTGGTGGTCTGTAAAGGGGAAAAAAAATCATCTATTTTTTTCTGGATTTTTCCACATTTTCTCCTGAATTTAGTCATCCAATTCAACTTGATCGGGTATCTTCTCTATCAATCACAACCACCACCGACCCTTCTGTAAAATGCAATGCAAGCCTCTTTTTGAACTGCAGTACCATGCGTATTTGGGGGAGGTTTAACACTTGATGGGACAGTGCGATCTGCCACCTCGTAAGGATGAGCTCTCAGACACCCCTGATTGGCTGACAATCATTGTGAGAGACAGGAAAGTGAGCATAGGCCGTTCCTTCCATGAGAGCTTGACCAATTAGTTCGGACAGCTGTGGCATTAAACTGGTTTCAAACTTGTGATCTCTGGGTTAATACAGACACTCCACGACTTACGTTAATCCGTTTTTTCGCTTTTACGTGTTTTTTTTTTTAAAAAAAGGTCAAATTTTGAGTTTAGACATACCTACATAGTACGCTGACGTAATGACGCTGCATCCATTGTTTACAAACGTGCCCCTCCTTCTTCCCAGTTCAGTTTGTTTATATATATATATATATATATATATATATATATATATATACACACACATAAAATTTTCTGAGTAGATCCTTCCGTAGGAGAGTGCGCAATACTTTTCAATACATTCTTCGATAATCACCTGAAGAGAGAGGATGGTTTCACCACCCCTCAAAACAGATCTGTAGTGATAAATGGAGTTTCAATAGAAAGTCTTTGTCCTGTCCTTTTATTTTTATTATATATATATACATACATACATACATACATACATACATATACACACACACTAGTCCTTCTCAAAAAAATTAGCATATTGTGATGAAGTTCATTATTTTCTGGAATGTACTGATAAAAATTAAACTTTCATATATTTTAGATTCATTGCACACCAACTGAAATATTTCAGGTCTTTTATTGTTTTAATACTGAAGATTTTGGCATACAGCTCATGAAAACCCAAAATTCCTATCTCAAAAAATTAGCATATCATGTTCAGGTAGTCTAAACGAGCTATTAACCTAATCATCTGAATCAACCAATTAACTCTAAACACCTGCAAAAGATTCCTGAGGCTTTTAAAAACTCCCAGCCTGGTTCATTACTCAAAACCGCAATCATGGATAAGACTGCTGACCTGACTGCTGTCCAGAAGGCCATCATTGACACCCTCAAGCAAGAGGGTAAGACACAGAAAGAAATCTCTGAGCGAATAGGCTGTTCCCAGAGTGCTGTATCAAGCCACCTCAGTGGGACGTCTGTGGGAAGGAAAAAGTGTGGCAGAAAACGCTGCACAACCAGAAGAGGTGACCGGACCCTGAGGAAGATTGTGGAGAAGGGCCGATTCCAGACCTTGGGGGACCTGTGGAAGCAGTGGACTGGGCTACAGGTGCCGCATTCCCCAGGTCAAGCCACTTTTGAACCAGAAACAGCGGCAGAAGCGCCTGACCTGGGCTACGGAGAAGCAGCACTGGACTGTTGCTCAGTGGTCCAAAGTACTTTTTTCGGATGAAAGCAAATTTTGCATGTCATTCGGAAATCAAGGAGTCTGGAGGAAGACTGTGGAGAAGGAAATGCCAAAATGCCTGAAGTCCAGTGTCAAGTACCCACAGTCAGTGATGGTCTGGGGTGCCGTGTCAACTGCTGGCGTTGGTCCACTGTGTTTTATCAAGGGCAGGGTCAATGCAGCTAGCTATCAGGAGATTTTGGAGCACTTCATGCTTCCATCTGCTGAAAAGCTTTATGGAGATGAAGATTTTCATTTTTCAGCAAGACCTGGCACCTGCTCACAGTGCCAAAACCACTGGTTTACTGACCATGATATTACTGTGCTCAATTGGCCTGCCAACTCTCCTGACCTGAACCCCATGGAGAATCTGTGGGATATTGTGAAGAGAAAGTTGAGAGACACCAGACCCAACACTGTGGATGAGCTTAAGGCCGCTATCGAAGCATCCTGGGCCTCCATAACACCTCAGCAGTGCCACAGGCTGATTGCCTCCATGCCACGCCGCATTGAAGCAGTCATTTCTGCAAAAGGATTCCCGACCAAGTATTTAGTGCACATATAAACAATGTTATGTTTATAATAATTGATTTAGGGGTGTTTTATGAGATACGGTAATGGTATTTATGGATGTATAGTACGGTATGAGCGTCGTATGTCACGTGTCATACATCACTGTAACAACTTGCATTCACTTTCAACTTATTTTCGGCCGTCCGGAACCAATTAAAAATGTAAGTCGGGGAGCGTCTGTAGTCACGCACCTTAGTCAATGCATCATTCGGGAGCTATAAAAATCATCTGTATATGGTATAAATAATTTTATATTACAGTAACAGTACACATAATGTCGATTTTTTTTGGGATTAAATTCTTACGATGCATTTATCCATTCATTCACTCATTTTCTGAAGCGCTTAATCCTAATTACGGTCGTGAGGAAGCTTGCGCCCATCTCAGCCAACTCTGGGTGAGGGCAGCGCACAACCTGGACAGCTCACCAGGACATCGTGGGGCAGAAACACACCGACAGCTACATATATATACACATACATGGATCAATCTATCTACTGACCTACAGTACTTTTTCAAATCAAACAAATTTAAACATTACACAATGATAACCCAAGCATTCAAAAAATGCATTTTTCCTGTTGTGATTTTATTTGTTCAGAGAAAATTCCTGTCCAAGCTTACTCTGTGAAAAAGTAATTACCTCCCTTGTTAAAAGGTGAGGCAATTGTAATTAACCCTGTTATTGGGAAAAAACTGAGTTCAATTTGATGGCTACACCCAGGCCTGACTAGATACATTTCCAATCAGAAGATCTCTAACATAAAACCTGTCTGACAAGGTGAGGTAGGCCATACTGAACACACATCATGCGCGATCCAGTGAGCTTCAAGAGAAAACAAGAAAGAATATTATAGAGCTGTCTCAGTCTGGGAAGGGATACAAAGTCCTTTGTAAATCTTTGGGACTCCAGAGGACCACTGTCAGAGCCATTATCCATACATGGAAAAGGCATGGCACAGTGGTGACCCTTCCCAGGAGTGGCGGACATACCAAAAGTTCTCCAAAAGCATGGTGCAGACTAACCGGAGAAGTCACAAAGGATCAAAAAACCACTTTTAAACAATGACAAACCTCACTTGCCTCAGTTAATGTCAATATTCATGACTCCACCATCAGAAAGACATGAGGCAAAAATGACATCCATGGAAGCATGCCGAGGTGAAAGCCACTGTTGACAAAAAAGAATATCAAGGCACGACTCACTTTTGCCAAGAATCATCTTGATCATCCCCAAAGCTTTTGGGAAAATGTCCTGTGGACTGTAGAAACTAAAGTTGAACTTTTTGGGAGAAATGCAATGATGAGCTGTGCCTGATTTGCTGCTTCAGGACCTGGGTGAGTCGTCATGATTGATGGAACCATGAATTCTGCTCGCTACCAAGAAATCCTGGTGAAGAATGTTTGTCCATCAGTTCGAGACTTCAAGGTGAAGCACACCTGGGTTCTGCAGTAAAACAATGATCCGAAGCATACCAACAAGTTCACTTCTGAATGGCTAAAAAAAGAAACTGAGGTTTTTATGTGGCCTAGTCAAAAAATGAGGTTTGGAGTGACCTAGTCCAAGTCCCGACCTGAACCCTATTGAGATGCTGTGGCATGACCTTAAAAAGGCTGTTCATGGCCGAAAATCATCCAATCTGGTTGATCTTGAACAATTCTGCAGAGAAAAGTGGACAAAAATCAGGAAGGGCATCTGACGTAAAACCTGTGCCAAGTCAGCTATGCAAATCATCAATATGACTCCCAAACCGGATTGGTCGAGGCCCGGGTTAACAACGACCACCATCAGTGCTGTTAACCAATAGGGTACTGGTGGAAACTGGACTACTGTTGGTCGAAGAAGGAGAGGTGGGAGGCGTGTCCGTAGGCAAAGAGAGAGAGAAGAGGAAAGACATGAGTCTAGGACTGAGAGTAGGGACTTTGAATGTTGAGACTTTGATAGGGAAAGCTAGAGAACTGGCTGACATGATGCAGACGAGGAAGGAGGACGTACTGTGTGTTCAGGAGACCAAGTGGAAAGGTAGCAAGGCTAGAAGCTTATTAGAAGGATTTAAGCTGTTTTATCCTGGGGTAGGATGGGAAAGGGAATGGAGTAGGAGTCATCGTGAAGGAGGGGTTTGTCAGAAATGTTCTAGAAGTGAAAAGAGTGTCAGACAGAGTGATTAGTCTCAAGTTAGAAATTGAAGGCGTGATGTTGCTCAATGTTGTTAGTGCTTATGCCCCACAGGCAGGATGTGAGCTAGAAGAGAAGGAGAGATTCTGGATCGAGTTAGATGAAGTGATGCAGAGTACCCCCAGAGGTGAAAGAGTGGTCATTGGTGCAGACTTCAATGGACATGTTGGTGCAGGCAACAGAGGGGGCGATTGATGGGCAGGTTTGGTACCCAGGACAGGAACACAGAAGGACAGATGTTGATAGATTTTGCAAAAAGGATGGAAATGACTGTGGTGAATACTTTCTTCCAGAAGAGACAGGAGCATAAGGTGACATGAAAGCGGAGGTGGGAGCACACAGGTAGACTACATCTTGTGTAGACGATGTAATTTGAAGCAAGTCAGTGACTGCAAAGTAGTAGTGAGTGAGAGTGTTGCCAGACAGCATAGGATAGTGGTGTGCAGGATGACACTGATGGTGAGGAAGGTGAAGAAGGCAAAGTGGTGGAAGCTGAAAAAGGAAGAGTGTCATGTTGTCTTCAAGGAGGAGTTGAAACAGGCTTTGGGTGGTCAGGAAGTGCTTCCAGATAACTGGGCAATTACAGGTAATGTGATCAGGGAGACAGGTAAGAGAGTACTTGGTGTGTCCTCTGGAAGGAAAGTACAGTCATCTCTTGCCACGTCGCGATTTGATTTGAAAAATAAAATGATAATACTAATAATAATGATAATAATACAATAAATAAATAAATCAGTAGATACAACAAAAATTAAATTGCACTAAATTATATTATATTTATATTGCACTATGCCCATTAATTTTCTTTTTGGGAAAAAAATGAACAATTCTCTGGGTAAACAAAATGGCTGCAACTTCAAAGTTAGATATTCTACATTCTCAGAGCAAGATTTAAAGATAATTTTACAATCAGTACACCAGGTTTATTTAATGAGGACCGCCGTTCCTCCACCGCGGACCTTGCCACTATCCGCGGCGCTCTGGTTCTCCCTGAAGGCCGTGGAGCCGGCTGGTGTAATCGCCTCATCTGGTGTACTCTCCTCGAGCTATGTGTCACAGAAACACAGCATGAAGCAGTCCTGTAGATCCCCCTGCGTTGTAATCCGAGCATAAAACTCGTCCATCTTGTTTCGCAGAGACTGAACATTTGCAAACGGTATGATCGAGAGGGCTAACCTTACATTGCTAACCAAGTGCTGAAGTCATCGTTCGGCCCCTCCCTGCCTGCCGTGTCTCTGCCTGGGCTTATTGTTGCCCGGGGTGCGACGAAGCATTATATATATATATATATATATATATATATATATATATATATATATACACCGTGGTATATTAGCTCAGGATAGTAGTTGAGCGTGCTCAGTTTTAAATGTCCAAAAGAACTGCACTCTCATAGCTGTAGTATAGTCGCCCCATCACAGACAAGCATAGTGCAAAAAACTAACAACCAAAACAACAAACAGCACAAATCAAAGCAAACAAAGAAACAACTTTACTCTGAGAACTCCGCGGCGGCGCTTCCTGAAGCATGAAATTGAATAGTGCTTTAACATTTTTCTAGCTTATGTACAGACTGATCTCATTTTGACAGTGCTTTGCTTTAATTTGCAATAGTCATGATCAAAGCCACTTACCGATAAAAGGGAAAAAAGACAATATGACTCCCAACTATGTTTTGCTTACAAAATTATGAAAATATGAATCATGAAAGCACATTTTTTCCATTTTTAGAAAAAAACCTATATATAGGTTCAATAATTCAAGATAGGTTCATAATCATGTAATAAGCTGTTGCATGCAATTATTGTGATAGAAAATTCCTTGAGCTTGAGATAACCAAGACTACATCAGTGAAAGTAACTCATGCTCACCTTCTTTCTTCAGCCATTTCACGATGTTGCCCTCTTCCATGGTGGGTGAGAGGGCAGGCATCTGCACTTTGAGAGGGGTGACTCCTGCAGGACATAGACAAAAATGCACCAATACGAGGGGGTGACATGATTTGCATGAAGGCAATTTAATAATTTACTTTTGTGGGTAAAAAACAGAGATCTTGACCTTTCAGGGATAAACAGAAAAATGTGCATCTGTAAGATTATCTTAGTGAGTAACAACATGTTCCTGCCACCTGATGTGTATAAATATTATAAAAGCACTTTGTAGGATCATTAATGTCTACATTCATTAAAATGCACAGCAACAGCACACATAGTAAGGGTGCGCATGCACACACACACACACACACACACACACACACACACACACACACACACACACACACACACACGGCCCTTAAAACCCTGCCTGAGCAGCAACACCAAGCTGGTTCTTAAAACAAACCGAGGAAGCAGACACTGAGTTTGACAGGCAGGCAGGATGTGTGTTTGTGTAATTAATTTCATGAAACTAACAGACATACCAAGAACTAGAGCTGTGCCATAAAACCGGTTTATCGGTTTAAACTGGTTCTAACATGCAAACAATACATATATAATGCTACTCTGAAGCAAAACTGTTTTTTTTTTTTGTTTTTTTTTACATGCATTCGAAAAACTTCAGAACAGTAAAAAAAAAAAAAAAAAAATCCCACTAATAGAACTGCAAGTAATGCTTTCGTTGAAAAAAGGAAGAAAAAAAAAAAAGGCAACCGCAGAGGTTCCAGCATGTAATCCTGACACAATCATGTTTCCATCCTCTTATCTACAGTCATTCAGTGTGTGGAGAGCCCGGTATAATAAGAGCCATGTTGTGATTGGGCAGTGCGGATGTCACGAAGGCCTTCAGCCAATAGAATTTGTTTTTATACAGGATACGGAAATTCCTGCTAAAAACAAAACCACGGTTCATGTTGCTAATTACTCAGAAATTTACTGACTTACTGCATCTAGATTTTCGCTTAAACATTTATTTTAAAATGAGCAAAAGAGGGAAGCGGTCCCATGAACCTGATCTCCAACAAGGCAGATTAACCATGGATGTGGTTTTTTTTTTTTTTTTTTTGCTTAACGCGGCAATAACATCTGCCAACTCTGAAAAAAATGACATCACACAACTTGCGGACTCAGCCTCAGGCTCAACATGCTCCAAATGGGTCCCAGATTCCAGTAAATTACATTCCTCTTCTCTCCAGCATAATGATCATATTAATGTGATTTATATGATAAATGATACTGCATGTTATTATTGTGACATTCTAAAGTTTGACAGACTGTCCGGAGCCGTCAGTGTCACTGTAAGTGTTATACGTAAGGCATGTGCCCAGTAGACCTATGTGCATCGCTATGATGTCCTCAATATGCATATATACATGTAATGTTAATATTGTGATATATAAATATATCAATCTACTGCTCATAGCGTTATAAGTCTGATGAGGACTAGTCGTGCATGCGCGAATGATGCTCCACCTTTAATCCTGCCTTAAAAATGTAATATGCACGTATTAATGATGAAGGCTTCACAAGATGGTAATAAAAGCACTAGATACACTTCTAATGTTTGTATATTTAATATGTTTAAATAGCTGATCTTGCTCAATATGCAGTTCTATTTCAGTGTTTGTGCCAAAGTTTAAAATGTAAAATTTTCATAAGTAGATTTTTTTCTGATGCTTAGAATTTTTACTTTAATGACTAAAAACAATTTTTAATTTTGTTGATTTCTCTTTTTGAAATGAACAACAAATACTGTCAAGAATAGGCTCATTTTTAATTTAGAATTCTTCTTGCAATATATCGCACTACACGCTAGAAATCGCAATACTGTACAGTATATCGCAATACCAAAAATCTAGGCAATACCCAGCTCCACCAAGAACACAGCTTTTTTGCAATTGAACAACGAATTGTTGCATTGGTGAAGGTTTCATCAAAGAAACAGTTATTTATGGAGCTCGAAAGCTGATCAGTCCATTTTCTTGTCTGGTAAAGTGATCAGGGTGGAAAACTTTCCACATTTTGATTTCTTGGTAACGTAAGCTGGGAGGAATGTTAATTGCCAATACAAAGCAAGTGATTTCAGGGACTAACTTGTTTTGAATTCCCACAACATTAAATGTAGCCGTAAACGGTTAGAAAGTGTTGTGCTGTTCAATAATTAATTCTAATTCAGTTATTCAAAGACATGTTTGATGTTACTGACTAACAGTTCACCTGACTTGCCATCCCTGCAATATCCATGTCACCTTCAGTATAATTGGTAATTAGTTTCTAGACTACCCAGGAATGGCACAGGCTGGAGCACTATCTGGGGATTACAAAAAAGACAAAATATATAATGTCTGTGAACACAGTTTGCCATACCAGAAATAAATCTCCAAAAGTTCCATCATGCAAATGTGCACACATTTCACAAGCACCGCCACCTTATCTTGGCAAAAAGTTTATTGAAAATGGACTGCAGGAAAGTGGAAAACTGCTCTGTGGTCAGACAATTGAAAATCTGAATTTTTATTTTTTTTCCATTTCTGTGGACTAAAAGGAAGAGGGACCATCTGGCTTGTTGTCAGTCCTGATAAATGCCTGAATCTCTGACAACTGTGCTCACAATTTCCGGAAAATGTTCTCAATACCAGGCAGTGATTTCTATGACAGATTCATGGCTGATTTTAATGCAGTACGGCGTAAAGGCCTGAAGTTTTGACATTCAATATTGATTTTTGTCCTTGTCCCCTACACACAGTGTTCTCCTGATTCTTGGAATTTTCTGATCATACGTCGTATAGATAATGAAATATTCAAAGTTTTCAAAATTCTATGTTGAGGACGACTGTCCTCAAAAATCCAACAATTTCCACAATTGGTGAACCTCTGCCCAGAAGCAGCCATAGCCTAATGGTTAGAGAAACGGCTTTGGGACTAAAATGATGCTGGCTCAATTCCTGCGTACGGCGGTGGAGGGAATAAGCAGCACTTTCCCTTCCTCCACATAAATGGCTAAAGTGCCCTTGAGCAAAGCACTATAACCCCCAACTGCTCTCTGGGCACCCCAATCTGTTTGGCAGCCCACTGATCCGAATGTGTGTGTGCTCACTTTGGATGGGTTAAATACGGAGCAAATAATTTCGCTTATGAGATTAACACATTATATCCTTTCGGAGAAATGTTGCTTCCATCAAATTAAAAATTCTAATACTTTTTATCGAACAGTAAAAGATCTTCTCTTCAACATTCAGCATGCTTTCCATGTTGTACTATAAATTGGGTGGGTTTATGAGGGATGCAAATCATTGTGTTCTGGGTTCATTTACATTTGACACAGTATCCAACTGGCCTTTCAGTGCATAACTGTAAATTGTTTGGTTATGCCTGGTGATCACAGTCCAAACTACAGAACTTCAGAATGTTTTCCCTTTATTTAAACTGAACAGTTATGCCAAAACATATTTTTACAGAAGCAAAATTGAACTACACCAGATCAGAAAATTAATGAGTACACATAGGCGATACAATGGTAGTCATAAAAATTAGATTTACAAGATTATGTGTTCCATTTAGAGAGTAAACACCCAATCACTGCATGTTCATATCCCTTAGTCATCATTGTCAAAAACTTCATAACAGACACATAAAATGTACAGGGATCCCCCACTTTCCACGGTTAATTGGGACTGAGATCCCCCACGACCGCTGAATTCTGCGAAGTAGGATAGACCCCCCCCCCCCCCCCCCAACTGACGTATACGTACAGTGGGGCCAATAAGTATTGGGCATCGTAAAAATGTGCAAGTTCACCCATTTAAAAAGATGAGAGGTTTGTAATTTTCATCATACAGTGGTATGAAAAAGTATCTGAACCTTTTGGAATTTCTCACATTTCTGCATAAAATCACCATCAAATGTGATCTGATCTTTGTCAAAATCACACAGATGAAAAAACAGTGTCTCCTTTAACTAAAACTACCCAAACATTTATAGGTTTTCATATTTTAATGAGGATAGCATGCAAGCAATGACAGAAGGGGGAGGAATAAGTAACTGAACCCTCTGCCTAAGGAGACTTAAATAGCAATTGAAACCAATTTTTACCAAACAATTTAAGTCAAGTGTGTGTCCAATCACTGATGAGTGGCTTAAAGCTGCCTTGCCCACTATAAAACACACACCTGGTAAGAATTGTCTTGATGAGAAGCATTGTCTGATGTGCACCATGGCTCGCTCAAAAGAGCTGTCTGAAGACCTGCAATCAAGAATTGTTGATTTGTATAAAGCTGGGAAAGGATACAAAACCATCTCTAAAAGTCTGGATGTTCATCAATCGACAGTCAGAGAAGTTGTCTACGAATGGAGAGAGTTTGGCACTATTGCTTCTCTCCCAAGGAGTGGCCGTCCACCAAAGATGACGCCAAGAGTTCAGTGCAGAATACTCAGAGAGGTCAAAAAAAAAAAACCTAGAGTGTCTGCTGAAGACTTACAGAAATCACTGGCACAGTCCAATATCTCTGTGCACACATTAACTATATGTAAAACAATGGTCAAGAATGGTGTTCATGGGAGGACTCCAAGGAGGAAGCCACTGCTGTCTAGAAAAAAAAACATTGTTGCTCGTTTATTGTTCGCAAAAAGGCACTTGGACACTCCACAGACGTTTTGGCAAAATATTTTGTGGACTGATGAAACCAAAGTTGAATTGTTTGGGAGGAACACACAACGTCATGTGTGGAGGAAAAATGGAACAGCTAACCAACATCAACACCTCATCCCCACCGTGAAGCATGGTGGAGGGTGCATCATGGTTTGGGGCTGTTTTGCTCCCTCGGAGCCTGGACAACTTGCAATCATTAATGGAAAAATGAATTCAAAAGTTTATCAGGATGTTTTGCAGGAAAACCTGAGGCCGTCTGTCAGGCAGTTGAAGCTAAAAAGAAGATGGATGCTGCAACAAGATAATGATCCAAAACACAGAAGTAAATCAACTTCTGAATGGTTTCAGAAGAACAAAATACACGTTCTGGAGTGACCAAGTCAAAGTCCAGACTTGAACCCCATTGAGATGCTGTGGCATGACCTCAAGACAGCGATTCATGCCAGACATCCCAGGAATCTGACTGAACTACAGCAGTTTTGTAAAGAAGAATGGGCCAAGATTAGTGCTGATCGATGTGCCAGACTGATCTGCAGCTATAGGAAGCGTCTGGTTGAAGTTATTGCTGCCAAAGGGGGGGCCACAAAATATTAAATGTGATGGTTCAGTTCCTTATTCCTCCCCCTTATGTCATTGTTTGCATGCTATCCTCATTAAAATATGGGTGGTTTTAGTTAAAGCTGACACTGTTTTTTAATCTGTGTGATTTTGACAAAAATCAGATCACATTTGATGGTGATTTTATGCAGAAATGTGAGAAATTCCTAAAGGTAGATAATTCAGATACTTTTTCATACCATTGTAGGTACACATCAAGCTTGAGAAACAGAATGTTTAAAAAAAAAAAAAAAAAAAAAAAAAATCCAGGAAATCACATTGTATGATTTTTAAACAATTTATTTGTGAAAATGGGAGGCCAATAAGTATTGGGCAGCCAGCAAAAGTTACTTTTAATACTTTGTAATGTAGCCTTGGTTGGCAATGACAGAGGTCAAACGGTTCCTGTAGTTCTTGACCAGGTCTACACACACTTTAGTTGGTATTTTGGCCCACTCCTCTGCACAGATCTTCTCTAGAATTGTGATGTTTGAGGGTTGTTGCTTGGCAACTCGAAGTTTTGACTCCCTCCACAGGTTTTCGATTGGGTTGAGGTCCTGAGACTGGCTAGGCCACCCCAGAACCTTGAAATGCTTTTTTACAGAGCCACTCCTTGGTTTTCTTGGCTGTGTGCTTTGGATCGTTATCATGCTGGAAGATGCAGCCAAGTTTCATCTTTAATGCTCTGACTGAGGGAAGGAGGTTTTTACCCAAAATGTCACAATACATGGCCCCATTCACGCTGCCATTGACACGGTGTAGTCTTCCTGTCCCTTTTGCAGAAAAGCATCCCCAAAGCATGATGTGTCCACCCCCAAGCTTCACAGTAGGTATGGTGTTCTTGGGGTGCAACTCAGCATTCTTCTTACTCCAAACACGGCGAGTGCTGTTTAAACCAAAAAGTTCAATTTTGGTCTCCTCTGACCACATCACATTCTCCCAAGTCTTCTCTGGATCGTCCAGATGGTCTTTAGCACATTTCAGACGGGCCTTTACATGTTTTTTGTTTAGTGGGGGAACCTTTCGGGCAATGCGGGATTTCATCTCATGACGACATAGTGTGTTAGTTATTGTCATCTTTGTGACGGTGGTTCCTGCCATCTTCAAATCATTGACCAGAACTACACGGCAGGTAGGTGAGCTCTTGCATGGAGCACCACTCCTAGGGAGGTTGTCAGTGATGTTATACTTCTTCCATTTTCTAATAATGTTTCCAACTGTTGATCTTTTCTCACAAAGTTGTTTACCAATTGCAGTTTGACTCATCCCAGCTTTGTGCAGTTGTACACTTTTATTTCCGGTGTCTTTGGGAAGCTCTCTGGTCTTGGTCATGGTGAAGACTGCAGTCTGACAGTTTGAAGGTGTGTGCAGGTGTCTCTTATGCATCTAATCAGTTCAAACAGGTGTCATTCATACTGTTAACGAGTGGGGGGCCGAAATAATGTTTGTTTTCTAGCTGCCCAATACTTATTGGCCTCCCATTTTCACAAATAAATAGTTTAAAAATAATACAATGTGATTTCCTGTATTTTTTTTTTTTTTTTTTTTTACATTCGGTCTCTCAAGCTTGATGTGTACCTATGATGAAAATTAAACCTCTCTTATCTTTTTAAATGGGTGAACTTGCACATTTTTACATTGCCCAATACTCATTGGCCCCACTGTACATGTATATGTGTATATAATATCAATAAATACACATTCAACACAATAAATGCTTATAATAAACATTCAAAAATAACACATACGATGTAAACAAAATATAAATATACGCACATACAGACGCACGCACACACAGATGCACACCTCACATAAAAATGTAAGTTGTTTTGATGGGGGGGGTTGTTTTAGTTGGGTTTTTTTTTTGCACAATTGGCCTTGTTTTGCAGCATTTTCCTTAAAACCCCCCCCCCCCCATTCTTTCTTAAGTTCCTTATTTTTTTAATTCGATGAATATTCAAAAAAAGCTCCCAAAAAACAAAACAAAAAACCGTGATGCACTGAAGCTGCATGAATTGAAGAGCAAAGTAGCAAGGGATCCTTGTACATGCACACTATCAAAATACACACACACACACCACCATGTACATGCACACTACCACAACACGCACGTAGGATGACCACAACACTATGTCTGACACAGCGAGACATGCACATTAAAACAATAGTCTGATATGTTTACTGTCGTCAACAGTCTCTCAAGCACTACCTGTCTGTGTAATACTGACATCTAGTGGCAAAACAATTCAGACAGTTTTCTTTACTCCTGAAGAATGTAGAAAATCTGTTCAAGTGTTCAAACGAGTGCCACAAACAGCATGCTCTTCCTGGACCCACACAATTACCAAAACCCAATGTTTGTTTATATACATTTTATTTATTTATTCTCTGCATGAAAATGAGATTAGGCCCACTCCATACATACAAAAGCTGTGTCAGATTAGTTTGTTTAAGGTGAATTATCTCAGCAAAGCCACCTTGAACAGAACATTTTGTTTTCTCATTTCGAAGAACCAATATGGACATCATATTAACTACAATGAATTAATGTTTTCATATAAAACACATCCAAGTTTGGATTTTTTTTACCTTCTATACATAACAATGGAAGCACTGCGCTGCATTGGTGAGCCTTTTTGCCTCACAGAGAGATGGTTCCAGATCCAATCCTTGTGGCTGACTGAGGCCTTCATATCTGGGTACTACAGTGTCGCCTCACAGTCCAGCTCTCCACAAGGTTGTCACTGTCGTGTCCTCCCCCCGTGTAGCTAACTGGGTTATCAAAGGCCAGTCATGTCTCTCACTGTCTATGGTGGGAGGTTCATGTAGAAGAACCATTGCTGACTTTCGACAAGAGTAGCTGCATAGCCGTCAGCATGTTTCTGCCCGTTGCTAAAGGGTTGTGTCAGATGTATCCGATGTAAAAACCTATGCCAAATCAAACATGTGAATCGTTAATATGACCCATGAAAATGGAGGCAGATGATTCGCTGTGGCGACGTCTGAAAGGGAACACCCGAAAGGAAAAGAAAAAGAATATACAGATATAGTCCATACTAAAAAAATACACAGCAGGACTTTAAAGTATTACAAATGCCCCTTGTTACAAGAAGTCCTGCTTTTCTGGTAATTAGGTTAAATTACTGTATTTCACATACACCTCATGTGTATCACGTCAAGCTTGTGCATCTATACAGTTTTACAGGACATTACAGGGATCCTTCGCTACTTCATGGTTCAATTCATGCAGCTTCAGGGCATCATGTTTTTTTTTAAATATTCAACAAACTAAAAAATAAGGAAATTAAAGAAGAATAGGGGGAAAAGTTAGGGAAAATGCAGCCAAAACAAGGCAAATTATGCAAAAAAAAACCCGAAACCAGCACAAAACAACACAAAACCCCCCAGCAAAACTAGTTACATTGTTGTGAGGTGCACATCTGCATGCATGCATGCGTCTGTATGTGTGTGTATTTATATTTTTATTTACATCTTATGCTCTTTTTTTGAATGTTTTAAAGCATTTACAGCATTGAATATGTATTTATTGATATTATATACACATACATGTATGTATACATCAGTGTGGAGAGATCCTACTTCGTGGATTTTGGTGGTTGCGTGGGGATCTCAGTCCAATTAACTGCGGAAAGTGAGGGATCCCTGTATAGCAATATATTTCTTTCTTACATTCAGATGTTTTCCAGTTCTGAAATTAAGTTGAGGTACTTCACATGAAGCCGACATTTCAAGTTCGCTTTCACTCGTTTTATGAAGTGCTTGATCCTAATTAGGGTCGCATGGATTCTGGCACCCATCTTTTAATCAACTCTGGGCGAGTACACCCTGAACAGCCCACCAGGCCATTGCAGGGCAGAAACACACTGACGGCAAAGCAGCCTACTCTTGACGAAAGTCAGCAATAGTTCTTTTACAGCCTCTCACCACAGACAGTGAGAGACATGGCTGGCCTTTGATAACCTAGTTAGCCTGCACTGTGGGGACATCAGTGACAACTCGGTGACAGTGGGGCTTGAACTCCTGGACCTTGGCATCAGTATCCAGCCAGGCCACCACTGTCCCCATGTGTGGGGGCATGACTAAACAGTACAGCTATATTGCTGATCAGTAAGATTTGTATTTAATACTATATGATGTTTTGTCTTTGGTAATTTGCATGTGACTTTGTGCAAAATTGACATGCTCTTTTTTTTTTTTTTTTTTTTGGAGGAAACCTTTCCACCTTCCCAAACATGTTTTTTTTTTTTTTTCAGATTTGTTTTAACCCACTAAACAAACATCTGAGCTCCTGAGCTAAATGCACTTTTTTAATATACATTTTACTTTATTGCAATTTTTTTCCTTTGAGTTTTTGGAGGCCTTACCATCTATTTTAGACTTCAGACGTTCCAGACCTAGCCTAGCTGTGCTCTTTATATGCCCATATGGCATATAATAACAGTCCTCATGAGTGTAATTCTTGTGAAGTGGTGTGCTGTTAGGGATAAGCTGTTCTTCTTTTGCATTTTTTACCCCTCAGCCCTTTGGGCGCCAGAGATGTTGTCGTCTCACACAATGACCGTGCATAATTGCATCTGCGACCCAATTCAAAAATGCCATGACTGATCACCACTTGTTTCATCGTGTTTTTTTTTTCCCCCATCACCAAATCAAATTTAAGATGACAACTGCGGTGATCATACTGGACATAAAACCGTGATGAAATTTGATTTAGAGTTGTGTAGTTAAACATTCCTGACATCTACACCAAAAATATTGATTTGCTGATGACATTTTTAAGTTAGTACATGGAATGCAAATTCAAGATAGCAGTGAAAACGGCCAGATCAGATATTGGACTGTGACAACAATTAATGGGCTTGTGTAGTTAGCGAGTCAAAACATTTACATAATGTTTTAAAATATCAGTGATGTCATTTTTGAGCTATAGAGTGCAAAGGACGATAAACGTGCTGTTGATGGATGGATGGATGGATGGATGGAACTGAGGTGAAAATTAAACAGATGCTCCTTTGTCATCAGAATACAGAGTCAGAACTGCACAGACCAAAGCAATAATTGTATTTTTTTTTTTTTTTCTTTTGCAGCGACCATATTTAATATTGAAATGCAAGGATCATTGATATGTTTCATAACCGAGTCACAATATTCTGAAAAGGATTTTGTAGAAGGACTACAAGAATTGTGTGCATTCCATTAATTGTCATGACATTGTATATATGTACATACACACACACACACACACACACACACACACACACACACACACACACACACATACATACATATAAAAGCACAAACATTTGCATTTCTTCTTCTTTTCCTTTCGGCTGTTCCCTTCAGGGATCACCACACCAAATCATCTGCCTCCATCTTACCCTGTCTGCTGCATCTTCTCTTACGCCAACGACTTTCATGTCTTCCTTCACCACATCCATATATCTCTTTTTTGGTCTTCCTCTTGGCCTTCTGCCTGGTAGTTCCAACCTTAGCATCCTACCACCAATATATTCACTATCCCTTCTTTGTACATGTCCAAACTAGCTCAATCTAGCCTCTCTGACTTTGTCGCCAATACCTCTAACATGTGTTGTCCCTCTGATGTACTCATTCCTGAGCCTACCCATCTTCGTTACTCCCAAAGAGAACCTCAACATCTCAGCTACCTCCAGCTCTGCCTCCTGTCGTTTCCTCAGTACCACCATACATCGCTGGCTTCAACACCGTCTTGTACACTTTTCAATTCACTCTTGCCGATACCTTCCTATCACACCGGACACTTTTCTCCAACCTGCCAGGACACGCTTCTTCACCCCTTTTCCACACTCTCCATTACTCTGGATAATTGAGCCTATATATTTAAAATTCTCCACCTTCTTTATCTCTGCTCCCTTTAACCTCACCGTACCTCTTGGGGCCTTCTCATTCACACACATGTATTCTATCTTTTCTGAGACTAACCTTCTTTCCTCTCCTTTCCAGGACATACCTCCACCTCTCTAGATTTTCCTCCACTTGTTCTCTGCTCTCACTACAGATCGCAATGTCATCTGCAAACATCATAGTCCATGGGGAATGTTGTCTCACCTCGTCTGTCAGCCTGTCCATCACCAAGAAGGGGCTCAGAGCTGATCCTTGATGCAGTCCCACCTCCACCTTGAATTCTTCGGTCACGCCGACAGAACATCTCACCACTGTCTTACATCTCTCATACATGTCTTGCACCACTCTAACATACTTCTCTGCCACTCCAGACTTCCTCATGCAATACCACAGTTGTTCTCTTGGCACCATGTCATATGCTTTCTCCAGATCCACAAAGGCACAATGCAGCTCCCTCTGACCTTCTCTGTACTTCTCTATTAGCATCCTCAAAGCAAACACCGCATCTGTGGTGCTCTTTCTTAGCATGAAACCAAACCATTCACAAATGCTGACCTCTGCCCTTAGTCTAGTTTCCACTATTCTTTGTAGTTGCCACAACTCTGCAAGTCTCTGTTGTTCTTAAAAATGGTCACCATTACACTTCTCCTCCATTCCTCCGGCATCTGCTCACTCTCTAAGATCTTGTTGAATGTTCTTGTCAGGAAATCTACTGCTACCTCTCACTTCCATGCCTCCACCAGTATGTCATCAGAACCAACTGCCTTTCCACTCTTCATCCTCTTCAATGCCCTCCTCACTTCACCCCTACTAATCTTTGCTACTTCCTGGTCCTCAACGGTCACCTCTTCTACTCTTTTTCTCTCTCTAATTTTCTTCATTCATCAGCTCTTCAAAGTACTCTTTCCATCTTCCTAGCACACTTCTGTCATCGGTCAATACAGTTCCCTCCCTGTCCTTAATCACTCTAACTTGCATCCTTCCCATCTCTATTTCTCTGCTGTGCCAACCTGTATAAATAATTTTCTCCCTCCTTACTGTCCAACCTCGCAAACAAGTCATCATACGCCCTCTGTTTGACCTTGATACCGCTACCGTCACCTTATGCTGTGTCTCCCTGTACTCCTGTTTACTCTTTTCGGTCCTCTCAATGTCCCACTTCTTCTTAGCTAACCTCTTCCTTTGTACACACTCCTGCACTTACACATTCCTCCACCAAGTCTCCTTATCCACTTTTCTTCCAGAGGACACACCGATTACTCTAATACCAGTCTCCCTGATCACATTTGCTGTGGTTGTCCAGTCATCTGGAAGTACTTCCTGACCACCCAAAGCCTGTTTCAACTCCTCCTTGAAGACAACACAACACTCTTCCTTTTTCAGCTTCCAACACTTTGTCTTCACCATCAGCATCATCCTGCACACCACCATCCTATGCTGTTTGGCAACACTCACCCACTACTACTTTGCAGTCACTGACTTCCTTCAAATTGCATCGTCTACACAAGATGTATTCTACCTGTGTGCTCCTACCTCCGCTTTTATAGGTCACCCTATGCTCCTGTCAATTCAGGAAGAAAGTATTCACCAAGCCATTTCCATCCTTTTTGCAAAATCGATCAACATCTATTCTTCTGTGTTCCTGTCCTGGATGCCAAACCTGCCCATCACTTCCTTGTCCCCTCTATTGCCTGCACCAACATGCCCATTAAAGTCTGCACCAATGACCACTCTTTCACCTCTGGGGATACTCTGCATCATTTTATCACTTCTCTTCCAACTCACATCCTGCCTGTGGGGCATAAGCACTCACAACATTGAACATCACGCCTTCAATTTCTAACTTGAGACTCAGCACTCTGTCTCACACTCTTTTCACTTTTAGAATATTCCTGACCAACCTCTCCTTCAAGATGACTTCTACTTCATTTCTCCTCCCATCCACACCATGAAAAAAACAGCTTAAACCCTGCTCCGAAAGCTTCTAGTCATGCTACCTTTCCACCTTGTCTCCTGAACACACAGTATGTTCCTCCTCTGCATCATGTCAGCCAGCTCTCTACCTTTTTTGTCATAAATGCAAATCACAAACATTTGCATTTGTTTATGAAAAATTGAAGGTTAAAAACACATACCATTATATCAGTCAATGTATTTAAGGCATGTGTAAGAACTCATCCCAGTGCATACCACATGGGCACATGCCAGAAAAAATAATTCAGGTATTCCTCGCAAGAAAAAAATAAAATAAATAAATAAACAATTTTGAACTATACCTGAAAATTGTGACTTTTTTGTTCTGTTTCATGTCATGCTATTGATAAAAAATTAATTCAAAGTCCCTTCCAGGAGCTTAAGAATTGCTAGATTTTCAGAGAGATCGAACTGTGGGTCAGTCAGAGGGTGGCATCAGCCACCAAAATTTTTTATATTCCTCTGTCAACAGTAAAAAGGGTCAACAATGAATCCAAGACCACTGTGGATCCATGATCAGGTCAAAATCAACCATCAGAAAAATGCCTTCACATTGTGGGGAGCAGGGGAGAAAAATCCCCATCCCCAACAGATATTGCAGAAGACATTCAAACCAGCTCAAGAACTGGTACAGTAGGCCCTTGACTATTCGCGGTTTTGCACTTGCAGTTTGAGTATTCACGGACTGCCAAGCAGCTCGCACGTGATTCAAATTCAGCCAATGGCTGTCCTCCTTTCCTGATGATTAGTTGAGGTGATGTAACGCCCCCTTTTCCTCATTCCCGCCCCAGTTGGCAATGAGCCTTTTTTTAGTGTGTTTTAATTACCAGGTAAGTTCTATGATGTCACTCAAACGCCTGCTTAAGCACCAGAAAAAGGTAATGAGGTTGGATGTCTCTTCTGAAGAAATAAGACTTTCTCCGGAAGAAACAACAGTTTCCTCTGAAGTCAAGTCATTGCTGAAGAGGAACTGTTGTAAAACACTCCACTATTAAAGTCTTTAATTATTATTCCAGTACATGACCTAAGGTAATGTTTAAAATGTTTGTGTGTTATATTTTATCTACTGTGGTGTAGCATGTTTCTCATTTTGTTTTGTTGATCCAATTTATTATATTTCTTGTTGTTTTATGTCCTTTTTGTTATGGTCTGTGTTTTGGGGGACTTTGATTTTGGCGCTGTGCCTCTCACTTACTGTTTACTTCCTGAGGGGTGTAGCTGAGCTGCTCGGAGCACACACACCTGGATTCACTATTCTCATTTACTCCCAATAAACAAAAGCACGCTCAGCTCTGCGCCAGAGGATTAACTCACATCAACATCACAGCTTCTTGGTTTGTAACGCCTCTTACTCTCTAACTCTAAACTTCTGTTTTGTACTCCTGTTCCGGTTGGGGGGGATGGCTGAGCTGCTCGGACTTAATGCAGTTAATACCTGAATTCAGTCCTGTCATGCCGAATGCAATACAGTACGTTCCTCTAGTGGGCATTTTTGAAAACTACAGTTATGTGTGTTTATAAAGAGAATGCACTGAAAGGTGTTTTATGCGTATGCTGTATAATGTTTATATTTTAGCATCAATAAATATAGCAGTAAAAATTGAAAAGTTTTTCTTAATCATTACTACATTAATACTGTATTAATGAGTAAGACTGTCTATAGAATGTATTTAAGAAGCATATTTTAGCGCATGTAATAGGTACATAGTATTTTACTTACAGCTGCTCATTCACGCATGTGACGTCATACATGGGGTTTTACTTCCGGGTACAGAACTCGCGGATTATCTCGATTCGCGGGAGAGTCCGGAACCGAACCCCCGTGAATGTCAAGGGCCTACTGTATGCACTATCTTCATCAAAATGGACTATTATGGCTGAGCAGCAAGACACAAGCCTCTTCTTCGACCAGCAAATATTCATGCAGACATTTTTGGTGGCCATTTACTTATCTCCGGTCACTGTACAATGTATCGTATGTCTTAAAATAGAAAAATAAAATATAAAAATATTTTTGTTGTTTGGTTTTCTTTGTTTCTGTTTAGTATGCTAAAACTCAGAGTAAAAGACACTGTTGTTGATGCACCAGCAGCATGTATGCATTTGGGGGATAATGTGCCTGTTATGATTAAAAATAAATACAAATTAATTTTTAAAAATCTCATTCTTTTTTCCTCATGTTCCCATGTAGTATTATTAAAACACTTACAGGGATCTCTCAGTACTTTGCGCTTCAATTCATGCGGCTTCAGTCCATCACATATTTTTCTTTCTTTTTTTTTTTAAATATTCATCGAATTAAAAAAATAAGGAAATAAATGACAACTAAGGGGGAAAGTTAAGGAAAATGCCACAAAAACAAGGCCAATTATGCAAAAAACCCTAAACCACAAAAAACAACCCAAAACCTCCCATCAAAACTAGTTACACTGTTGTGAGGTGCGCAGCTAAGTGCGTGCATGCGCATCTGTATGTGTGTATTTATGTTTTATTTACATCTTATGCATTATTTTTAAATGTTTGTTATTATAAGTACTTAAATACATATTCAAGTCTATATCGATATTATATACACATATACATGTATGTATACGTTAGTCGGGGGGGGGGGGGTCCTACTTCATGTATTTCGGTGGTCGCGTGGGGATCTCTGTCCCAATTAACTGCAGAAAGTGGGGGATCCCTGTATTTGCCGAAGTTGAGGTGTATAACACTATAGACTACTCAACTCGTTGTTACTCACCAAGCCTGATGGATGGGATATAGTGTAGCCCGTGTTTTTAAATTCGATATGTTGAAAACAGGAAAGGTAGTCAAGTGACTTTGACAAGATCCAACATTGATGGATTGATGGGTCAGAAACTCCAAAATGGGCAGGTGTTCCCAGTCCACAGTTGTTAGTACCTATCAAAACCAGTCCGAGGAAGGATAAGCAGTGCCTGACAGTAGTGTCATTTGCATCCAAGGCTGAATGATGAATGTGGGCAGTAAAAGGTATCCCATCTGGTCCAGTTCCATAGAAAGAGCTATTGTTGCACAGATCACTGAAAGACTTGCTATGACAGACAGGTGTGAGCTATGATGCAGAGTGCATAAAGGTACATTTTCAAAGACACTCAGAGTGCCTACAGGGACTTCTACCTTCACCAAAAGTGCCCTACTTTGAGCATAGACAATGAAAGAAAGCTACCTCTTCTGATGAATCGTTTAATATTACATCATCTCTTTAACATTATTGATATTTTTACATCACGTTTTCATTATTTCACAACCTGATGGAGCATGTGTGACATGCTGGACGCCTATATCTTCATCTTCCGGCTGTTCCCTTCAGGGGTCACCACAGCAAATGATCTGCCTATCCTCTGCATTTTCTTCTCTTACTCCAACGACCTTCATGTCCGCCTTCACCACATCC
>CM045742.1:26302500-26312500 GCA_024760905.1 Plotosus lineatus
GTCAGAATAATAGTAATCAATGGTTGTAAGAACAGACATTTTTGGACAGCCTCTGATAGGCAGGTTTTTTTAATTGTGCTGGCTGGTCATCAGGTTGGTTGTCAATTTGTCGGCCAACCCGCCAAATGTGGCCCACTTTGGAGGTGTGTAATGTTTGTCTTTATTGTATTTTGAAGTACAAACATGCCATCCAAATTATTCATTTAGCCAATCAATTAATCCTGTTAGGGTTGTTGGGAGGCAGAATTCAATCTGGGTGAAGACAGGGTGCATTATGAACAGCTTACCAGGCCATTAAAGGGCCAACTGACAACTGACTACACCAATTACGAACAGTCAATTAGCCTAATATGCACGTTGATCAACTGTAGGATAAAGTACCCGCAGGAAACCCAAGGAAGGAAACACCCAAACCTGCCATTTGAATTCAGTTCCTTTTTGCTGTGAGGCAGACATGCTATGTCACCATGCCACCTTGTTGCCCCTGCCTCCCAAATTAGAGAATAATAAATCCAGTCTCTGACAAGCACAATGAGTATAATTAAGTGTGTTGTGTAAATGAGTTTTTTTTTTGTGGCCTTTTACGACCCTGGAGTTATAAATTAGCAGTTATTACTGTATATAATCAACTTAACACTTCTAAAAGGTTTAATTATCTCTAGAGCTATTATCTCCAATGAACCCATACAAGAAGGCATTATTTCCTAGGAATGACACATACTCAAAGATATGTCTAGTATTTCTGGTAAACCCAGTCAGAGACACAATCACAGTATTCATCAGGACTTTGTTTTACATAGTATATAACAATATAACTTTTAAAGAATAATTGTACTTACTCTTATTCTACCGATTAAAGGTAACATGCAGTATACTGAGCAACCTATTTTATTTGCTCGAGGAAGTAAACAAGTTTGCAATCATTTGCATAGGCAGTTAGCCCACCTGGGGAAACCCCACACAGAAACATGTAATCGTAACAGGAAATAAAAAATGGGATGAATTTATAAGACACATGCAGGGAATTTTAAAGAAGTACTGAGTTCCTGATATGTCTTGCATAGGAAAACATGCAATTAGTCAATAAATAATTATAGTATTTATGAAGAACAGGACGTCTGTAAAGAATTTGGTAATAGTGTGTATTATGTCATATATATATATATATATATATATATATATATATATATAGGATTTTCTGAGTAGATCCTTCCGTAGGAGAGTGCTCAATACTTTTTGGTAGAGCAAATAACAAAAATAAAAGGACAGGACAAAGACTTTCTATTGAAACTCCATTTATCACCACAGATCTGTAATGAACTAAAGAACTTCTATAATCACCTGAAGAGAGAGGATGGTTTCACCACCCCTCGAAACAGATCTGTAGTGATAAATGGAGTTTCAATAGAAAGTCTTTGTCCTGTCCTTTTATTTTTGTTTATATATATATATATATATATATATATATATATATATATATATATATATATATATATATATATATATAGCGTAGGCCTCCGTCAGTCCCGAAGGACTATGGCTGCGCTCTGGCCAGTATCCCGACTGGTGATACTCCCCAGTGCACAGAGCCTGGGTAGGGAGTAATGAGGGACAGGCTGTTACCCAAGCAGCAAGTCCCCCCCTGTCTCGGCGCCACCGGAAGGATCCAATGGAAAGGCAAGTGCCGATACGACTGGGTTCCAGTGCCGCTGCAGGAGAGAAACTACGGTCAATTTAGAACGGCCAATTAACCTACAGTGCACGTCTTTGGATTGCGGGGGAAACCGGAGCACCCGGAGGAAACCCGCACAAGCACGGGGAGAACATGCAAACTCCACACAGAAACGCCCAGGCTGGGAATCGAACCCGGGCCTTCTTGCTGTGAGGCGGACGTGCTAACCACTACGCCTCCGCCAATATATATATATATAGGGGCAGTGGTGGTCTGGTGGTATAGGGCGCTGGATCGCTGATCCTAAGGTTGGGGGTTCGAGTCCCAATCTCCACAAGGATGTCACTGTTCCCCCATTGCAGTTAACTGGGTTATCAAAGGCCGGCCATATCTCTCACTGTCTATGGTGTCCAGGTATGGTGTCTCTCACTGTCAATTGCTGACTTTCATAAAGAGTAGCTGCAAAGCCGTTAGCGTGTTTCGATCCCTTGCTAAATGGTTGTGTCAGGAAGGGCATCCGACATAAAAACCTATGCCAAATCAAACGTGCAAATGATTCGCTGTACAGTATATATAATACAGTATATCAGCTGTTAAATTCTCATAATTAATTTGTTTGTTTATTTTTAATTTGTGGTCCACAAAAAATATTGTTCCTTGTTTATTCTTATGTGCTTATGAAATCTGTGCAATATGAAACTGATAACTAGGAATTAATCTTATTTTTTGTCATTTTACTTCTTCTTTCCTTAATAACCCATTAAAGCCCTTTGATCCATCTAGAATCTGTGCTAATAGCCATAACTAACGATGATCACAACAAGCTATGGACCTCTGTAATTTTGGCATGGGTTAATTTTATTCATCTTCTCTCCATGTGGCTTACGCCACGCTGTTCAGTTCCAGTCAAAGGTAGTGTGAGGTATGGAAACAAAGAGATACTGTAATGCTTCCTGTTTTGCAGTGACCAGTTGAGATGCTTTCCCACATACTACAGTATATTGTTTTTACTGCTCAGTGATCATAGTATGCGCCATATAAACAATATACTGTATACGTAGTATACATTGCCAACTAGGGCTGGGTAGTACTTATGGTACATGTATTCAAAATACCTGATTCAAATACAATATTTCTTTTTGTAATGTGTAGTTCATAGGGCGTGTAGTTTAATGAATGGCTTTTCAGATCAGGCCAAATTTGAAATGAAGTGTATTTCTTTCTGGACTTCACCTTAAATGTTGATTGTTGTTACATTCCAGTGTTTTGAGTTTTATGTACACCCTTAAGGACCACACAGAGCTTCAGTTTAAATGTGCAATGCTATAGTCCTTGTAATATGATCATTTATGAGTGAGGGCAATCAGACACTGTGGCAAGAACAGGGAAGTGATCACAGATAAGGGGAAAGACAACAGTGGAGATAGCAGAGTTGTTAGCAGCTCTGAGGAGTTCACAGGAGCCATTGTGTTCTTTCTGCAGATATCGAATCACAAGCTCTTATCGTTGCACCCCACATTCAAAAAACTCTTTGAGATGTCAGATATGAGACACCTGTTTAAATGAAATGCTCTGTGTTTGCACCCTTTTCTCTTTCTCTCTCTCTCTCTCTCTCTCTCTCTCTCCCTCTCTCTCTGTGTGTGTGTGTGAGAGAGAGAGAGAGAGAGAGAGAGAGAGAGAGAGAGAGAAAGTGAGAGAGTTGATCAGGCTGTCTGGCTGTCTGTCTGGCTGTCTGTCTGCATAATCAAGTCATACAGAATAATACCGAGCCCAGTCTTTCTTTTGTTGATGTTAGACTAATGGAGAGAGATGATGAAGCATACTATATATCTAGCAGTTCATTGCACATCATCTTACTAATAGTAAGTGAAATAAATTATTTTGAAGGTGGAAATGCCAGACGCCAGACCACAGTATTACACATGTACATCTCAGGTAATCACCTGTTTTGGCATGTAACAGGAATGGCTGGTTATTTAGTAGTTTTGTGTTTCATTTCAGAAAGGGAGAATGTGGATAAATTACAACCGGTTTTGTTACATGCAAATTGGCTGAACACGGTTTGCCCACTACACCCACATTCCCGAGGAATTAGTTGTACATTTTCTTTCCCCTACACTGAAATAGTCAATAATGTGTTAAGAAATCTCTTTTTGGTAAATAGCCTTTTCATAACTTAACCTTTAGTGATGTTATATCAGAACTCAAGCCTCACCTTTGCATGTTCTTGCAGCAGTGGTGCATTAGGGAAATTAGATGGACGCTTCTGTGAAAAAAGCAAGTCTGTATCACACATAGCTATTTGCCTAACTGGTAACGCTATGCCTCTCCCTGTACAGTGTACATTACAACATCCCCGTCCATTACAACATGAAGTGAATTAAGCATGAACACACATGTACACGTATACACCTGGGTAACGTATTAAATGTATTAAACTTGCTTTTCAAGGATTAGAAATTATACACACAATCTGTCTTTACTATCTTCATTATTATTATTATTATTATTATTATTATTATTATTATTATTATTATTATTATTGGGTAGTGGATAGGGCACAGGATCGCTGATCCTAAGGTTGGGGTTTTGAGTCCCCACAAAGGTTGTCACTGTCCCCCCAGTTGTGACAGGAAGGGCATCCGACGTAAAAACCTATGCGAAATCAAATGTGCAAATCAAATGATTCACTGTGGTGACTCCCAAGAAAAGGGGAAAAAGCCGAGAATAGAAGATTATTATTATTATTATTATTATTATTATTATTATTATTATTATTGTTATTATTTCTTATTTATATATTATTATTATTATTATTATTATTATTATTATTATTATTATTACTATTACTTATTATGGAGAGCAATATATATAAATATATATATAAATATATATATATTACTCTCCATAATTATTAGCACCCATGGTTAAGATGTGTGAAAAGCCTTAAAATAAATTACATTTTTATTGCAGAAGCTACGCTCACACTGAAAATTGTAGAAAAAGGTAACCTTCAAATCCAGTGATTTTTTTAGGGGGAAAAAATCCTGAATACAAAAAAATTCCTGAACCCTGAAATAAATATTTTTCATATAATCACCGTTCCACAATCATTTTCACCCCCAACATTTCCGAAGAAATAAATGTAATTGAAGTACTGTATTTCTGTCATTTGTACAGAAGTTTTCAAAGTTGATCAGAGTATCTTGGAACCAATGACGTAGAAGAAAAACTAGACTGTGCACTCTGCATACATTATGTATGCCGCCATGGCCAATAGGCTCTGACTTCCGGTAAGGGCAAAAAGCATGGTAAACATATACACATTGTTATGAAAAACGATGCAATAAATCTAAATACTTAGGATGTTTTGGATCCCTAGAGACATGAATATAATCTAAACATTTGCAGCATGCCCAGGAGGGTTTGGAAGATACATCGACACATAATAGGAGGTACAGACCTTAATAATATTCTCCATGCCAAACATGTCAACTGCCACGCCCACCTCTCTTGTGTTGCAGGGATTTCAATTGATATATTCCACAAATTACAAGGACTTTTTCAGACACTTTTTGTACAAGAGGATGAACAATCTCAGAAATGTTATCAATATATTCCACACAAGTTTCATGTTCAGGTTCAGAAATGAATCATCTGAGGCATGTACGTTAGTTTTATTTATCCAAATAGGCCTACTACAGCCATTATCTTTTTCTTCATAACTTTTGACTTTCTTTCACTTTGATTATTTTATAGTAATAAAATACAAAAGGAAACTTTTATTGTACACCAAAATCTAGTATTTTTTTCAGTGGTATAAAGTATCTGAAAGTGAACACAACAATGTCCACAATATACACATTCGCTTATAACCAACAATTCTGGATACTATTATTTAATTTTTACTTGGAACTGAGCCACATCGATTCCAATGTAAAATTTCCAGCATTAAGTACCTCAATGATATCATCCATTGGAAGGACATAAATTTCAGGGTAAGTAATGTTACTCAAGCTTCAAGCCTACGGCCTAATGAAGGTTAAACTGAAACACATTTACCGGTGAAAAGTTACTTCTTTGTGACCGCCTAAACGGTTTTGACAGCCAATGGTGCAACATGAATTAACCATATTGACACCAAAAAAGTTAAACCTAATGTATTCCAATTAAATTCGATGTTATTATTTTTCAAAACGTACAATTGTAAGGATGCCAAAGGATGTCAACTTTCAAGTGAAATAGTACCCAAAAGCAATGTTTTACCCTGACCGGAAGTTAAAGCCGAATTACCACGTGAAAGGGGCCTGTGCACAGTCGAGTTTTTTTTTCTACGTCATTGCTAGGAACATTTAATTAGTAATTTATCACTTCCTGTTTCCCTGGGGTATAAATATGATGTGACACAGAGGCTATTTCTCTTATCAACTCTTCAACATGGGGAAAGACAAATGAACATACCATACAAGTAATGATAACAGATGTGTGTGTCAGCCTTCACAAGTCAGGCAGTGGCTACAAGTATATAGGCATTTGCCTGCACCTGCCCTTATCTACTGCCAGAAGAATCATTGAGACGTTTATAACAACCGGAACAGTGTTAAACAAGCCTGGATGAGGTCAAAAGGTTATTTTGCCAACACGCACAGTCAGAAGGATGGTTAAAGAGAAAAAATCTCCAAAGCTCACTGTTAAAGAATTGCAACAAATGGTAGCATCATTAGATCACAAAGTCTCTGAAACAGCCATCAGGTGCAATCTATATGCCAACAAGCTGGTGCATGCATGGAAGAACGTTTTGTCATTCACAACCATAAAATGAAAGCATCTGGAGTTCACTTAGTGGTAATTGGACTTCAACTGGAACAATGTGCTTTGGTCAGATGAGACCAAGATAGAGATTTTTGGCAACAAACACTTAAAGTGGGTCTGGCGGAACACAAAAGATGAGCATGCACAAAAGCACCTCAAGCTCGCTGTGAAGTATGGCAGAGGATCAGTGATACTCTGGGCCTGTTTCTCTTCCAGAGGCCCTGGGAACCTTGTTCGGTTGCATGGTATCATGAACGGTTAAAATACCAGGACATTTTAAATCAGAATCTGGTGGCCTCTGCGCAAAAGCTGAAAATGAGTCATCAGTGGGTCTTCCAGAAAGTTAATGACTCTAAACACACTGCCAAATTCACACAAAAATGGTTCACCTCCCATTGCTATCTCAGTCCCCAGACCTTGAGGCCTCATTAAGAATCTATGGAGTGAACTGAAGGTGCATGAGGAAGTCTGGAGTGGCAGAGAAGTATGTTAGAGTGGTGCAGGACATGTATGAGAGATGTAAGACAGTGGTGAGGTGTGCTGTCGGTGTGACAGAAGAGTTCAAGGTGGAGGTGGGACTGCATCAAGGGTCAGCTCTCAGCCCCTTCTTGTTCGCTATGGTGATGGACAGGCTGACAGACGAGGTTAGACAAGATTCCCCATGGACTATGATGTTTGCAGATGACATTGTAATCTGTAGTGAGAGCAGAGAACAAGTGCAGGAAAATCTAGAGAGGTGGAGGTATGCCCTGGAAAGGAGGGGAATGAAGATTAGCCTCAGTAAGACAGAGTACATGTGCATGAATGCCAAGGACCAAAGAGGAACGGTGAGATTACAGGGAGCAGAGATAAGAAAGGTGGAGGATTTTAAGTACTTAGGCTCAACAATCCAGAGCAATGGCGAGTGTGGAAAAGAGGTCAAGAAGCGTGTGCAGGCAGGTTGGAATGGTTGGAGAAAAGTGTCCGGTGTGATGTGTGATAGGAGGGTATCGGCAAAAATGAAAGGAAAAGTGTACAAAACGGTGTTGAGGCCAACGATGCTGTATGGGTTAGAAACAGTGGCCCTGGGGAAAAGACAGGAGGCAGAGTTGGAGGTAGCAGAGATGAAAATGTTGAGGTTCTCTTTGGGAGTAACGAGGATGGATAGGATTAGGAATGAGTACGTCAGAGGGACAGCACATGTAAGACGTTTTGGAGACAAAGTCAGAGAGGCTAGATTGAGATGGTTTGGACATGTACAGAGGAGGGATAGTGAGTATATTGGTAATAGGATGCTGAGGCTGGAACTACCAGGCAAAAGGCCTAGAGGAAGACCAAAGAGACGATTCATGGATGTGGTAAAGGAGGACATGAAGGTCGTTGGTGTAAGAGAAGAAGATGCAAAGGATAGGGTGAGATGGAGGCAGATGATTCGCTGTGGCGACCCCTGAAGGGAAAAGCCGAAAGGAAAAGAAGAAGAAGAAGGAGTGAACTGAAGAGGAGAGTGCCGAGGAGAGGACCCAGGTTGTTGGATGATTTAGAAAGGTTGTGCACAGAGAAGTTTTCAAGATCCCTCATCATGTATTTTTCCTTGTGGTCTAATATTATTTAGAAAAAAAACTAAATGTATTAGAAAGTAAAAAACACATATTCACTAGTGATGTCAATAACTATGTAGGGCAGTGTGTGTGTGTGTGTGTGTGTGTGTGTGTGTGTGTGTGTGTGTGTGTGTGTGTGTGTGTGTGTGTGTGTGCACTATATTCAGTTGTTAAACTGCAAAGAGTATGAGTACTGACAAGATCAATAACAGAGATGAGACGAGACGAGAGAGAGAGAGAGAGAGAATTATTATTATTATTATTATTTAAACTATAAAAAACTCTGATTGTACCAACTTTTTCCCATTATAAATCCTCGCTGGAACTTCATTATGTATACCAGATTATTATCAGGTTATTCCCCTTTCACTTCTGGATTAAATTTGGCTTTTGTACCATAGTTTCCAGCACATTCCTTTTCTGGGTCATAATTCTGGCCCATAACAACATCACATAATTTTACCAGATTTGTTAGCTCCAAATTTATGCTGCAAATATCCTTTCACCACATTGACACAAGGTGGGTTTGGTCCAAGGATTTATGCTGGTGACATCAAATTATAACCCTTCCTGCTGGTTCAACATTCATCAGGCCAGGTGATATGTATATTTTGTTTATCTACAAAGTATGCAGGATTGGTCAGCCCATTGTAGCCTCAGATTTCTGTTCTTGGTTAACATGAGTAAAACCCAAAGTGGTCTTCTGCTGTTGAAGACCATCTGCCTTAGTGGTGGTGATGTTTTGCAGTCACTCTTTGTAATAAAGGATTATTGACGTTATTGTGACCTTTATGCAGTTTAACTATTCTTTTAGCAAGGCCTTCCTAGCCTCAGATGTGGTAACCATTTTTTTAAGCGAAAGCTGTGTTGTTCTTCTGCTACATCATTAGTTGATCTGATAACTGCACAGATAAGCAAGTATACTGATGTTCCTAATAAAGAGATTGCTGAGATAAAAATTCTTACTAACTAGAGTGCTGTACAACAACAAGACAGAAAAACAGCTTCATTGTTCCTTGGATTGCTTTCAAAAACTCTAGAGTAAACAAAAAGCACCTAAAAGAGAACCCTTTAGTTGTTGTTGTTGTTTTTAATGATAGTGGTAGAGCATAATTTTTATAAACACACAGTTTCATAAATGGTTATCCTCATTCCTTGTTGATGTGAACGTTGTCAGCCTGAAAAAAAAATCATGCTCAACTGGACATAAATGTTTTATTGTGGGGCGAAGGGGACAGTCAGGAGTCCCAAAAAGGGGACAAATGAATCCAAACAATGGCAGCAAAATCCCTGCAACATCTCAATATATTTTTCTGTAGAGATACTACCACAACATTGCTACATTGTTTGTCAAGGGTACTAACACAACCCAGTATGTGAAACAATGGATGATGTTGTTACAGTCTGGATAGTCTTTTTCATCTGGATGAAACACACATCATGCATTTCTTTAAAAAAAAAAAAAAAAGACCTAGAATATTGATTAATTTGACAATATTTCTTGTTACATTCTCAGATGCCGACAAGTCGAGAAAAAGTGAACACATAATTTACATACACATGAACTGAACACATAATTTATGTTTTGTACGCTAACATTTGTGGATGTTACACCACACTGTGCTTTATAAAAGTTTATGAAAGTAATCCAGTGCTCACATGCTGGTCGTATCAGATAAAGATAAATAATGGTTTTAGATGGAGTGTCATCTGAGACATTAGAGATCACATGTTTTTTCAGCTTTAGTTCAGTTCATTTTCTGTAACCGCTTAATCCTAATTGGGGCCGTGGGGAGGCTGGCTCCCATCCCAATCAACTTTGGGCGAGGGCAGAGTACACCCTGGACAGCTCGCCAGGCCACAGCAGGGCGGAAACACACTGACAGCTTTGCCGCGACTCTTGTCGAAAGTCAGCAATGGCTCTTTTACATGAACCTCT
>CM045742.1:26317500-26322500 GCA_024760905.1 Plotosus lineatus
ATTTCCATATGTAAATATGTCAAGCGAGTTTTTTGTCTTGCAACATTGTATTACAGGGGGCAGTGGTGGTCTAGTGGTATAGGGCGCTGGATCGCTGATCCAAAAGTTGGGGGTTCGAGTCCCACTCTCCACAAGGTTGTCACTGTCCTCCCCAGTGCAGCTAACTGGGTTATCAAAGGCCGGCCATGTCTCTCACTGTCTATAGTGTGAGGCATGTAAAAGAACCATTGCTGACTTTTTGACAAGAGTAGCTGCAAAGCCATTGGCATGTTTCCGCCCTGCGATGGCCTGGCGAGCTATCCAGGGTGTACTCTGCCCTCGCCCGAAGTTGGCTGGGATGGGCGCCAGCCTCCCCGCGACCCTAATTAGGATTAAGCGGTTACAGAAAATTAACTGATGAACATTGTATTACTCCAGTATGAATGTATGTATTTCTATAATTATCTAAAACAAATTTGTATGACAAAATTGTGGGTTGCTTGTGAAAGAAAACTCAATTTAATTACTGTTTATTATCACTGATGGTGTATTAATACTAATGCACATGCATGACTCATGGTAACTAATGTGTTAATGTGCAGGAAAATTAGAATGTCAATTAATGTAAAACAAAATTTAATTTGTGACATAACTACATGTACAGTTGACAGTAGAAGCTCATATATATTGCTGCGGAAGTTAGATGTAACTACAACTGGACATGACTCAAAGGGTTTTTTACATGAAGTCATGAACTATAATTGAAAAGTACGCCATCATTTAAAAGTTAAATTTAATGGCTCTAGAGAGGGAATTGGTTTATAAATGAAAAAATAATGTGGGTTAGTGACACCACTGCTCATACTTCCAATTTCATTAACACTGATTTAAATAATGAAGCAAAGGGACAAGAACTATGGTTCAATTACTGTATGTTGCTGTCATTTATTCACTACTTTGTAGCAAAAGAATCTGGCATGATGAGCTCTTGCTCACTATTATGACCATTCACTTGGATTTTAAGTCTCATACCTGGACTACAGGGGGCTGGTGAAGTCATCACTGTTGTTGGCTGAAATTGGGCTTTCATATGAAAATGCTCTGTAAAAGTATAATCGTGGAGATCATTAAGGTATCGCAGTTTATTATATTTTCAAATATCTGTAATTAAATTGAAAGTGTTGCTCTACCTGTGGTGTTGTAGAAACTGGGCTCTTCTTTGTAAGGTAAGATTGAACACGGGAGATCTGTTAAACATATGAGCTGTTGTTTTTTTTTACCACCATCATAAATAATAAGTAAAGCAATTCACACAAACTTATAGGAGTTGTCATTTCTTCAAAACATACTTACCATCTAATTCTGTTTTAATATCCCCAGGTGTAAACATATCCACTGTAGGGCCGCACTGACCTGTCCACAGGACATGTTAATCATTTACTTTAGATTGAAAAAAGTCAATTTCCCATTTTTTATTTCATGAACTACGGTATGAAGCAGTTAGAGTGCTCTTGTTTATACACTTCAACTGAATAGCTTGTCACATTAAAAAAAAGATCACCGAAGTTCACACTATAAAAGCAAAAGTAGCATTTTTTTAAAGTTCATTTCAGGGTTATAATACATTTTTTTTATTTAATAATAATAATAATACATTTTATTTATATGGCGCCTTTCTCAGCACTCAAGGTCGCCTCGTTCCGTTATGGTGGATCCATAACCTATTAAATGGTGTCCACATGCATTGAGGAAATTTAAAATCATTTTGGGATATTAGAAGAAGCCAAAGAGCTCAGAGAGAACTCTACGATGGGGTTGGGGGTGAGGGCTTGGACAGTGTTCTTCTACATATATGACAAACTAAACACATGTGCAATGGATACACCTTTAATTTGAGGTGTTGTATGATACTAAAACTATTTTACACTGTAACGTTATACAAACTAGTCGAATCTGCCTCAAAACTAGGTTCAGATGAACAAATTTGAATTCAGGGTAAAACTTACTGCTCCACTTGAGATCAGTCAAACTCTGGTAGAGAACTGGCCCGACAGATCCAGCCAAATGAGTGAAGTCCTGATAGGTCACGCTACACAGCTGCCTTCCATCCATGTCAAAGTTACTAAATGGGATTGAAGCGGCATCAATCTGGTGCATATCCAGGGTCTGCTGAAGCCATTCCCACACCTGATATTTGGACCAGTACTGTGGGTGGAGGTCCTGGGACCACAGCCGACTAGCATAACCTGATGACACCGGAGACACTTTCAAACGATTGTTTACAGGATTGGATTTTGTGATTTGATTGGATTAAAATGCAAGTTTAAAAAAAATGGATCAAGAGAGCAGCCATCAATATCTTGTTTGCTGAATCTGTATATTATCTATTGCATATTAGTAGTAATGCATGACACAAAGGACTGGTGTAAATAATCTTTAAAAATTGTAACAACTTAATTCAATGATTCATTTGCCGAATCGCTTAGTTTTATTAAGATCTTTGGGAGACTGGAACCTATCTTAGCTGACTCTGGGCAAAGGCAGACCGCCAGTTTATCATAGAGGCAAAACACAGAAAACTATTCATACTCACATCTAGGGGCAATTTGAAACATCCTGTTAGCCTAATGTGCATGTGTTTTGACTATGGGAGGAAACCGGAGTACCAAGACTAAGTCCATGCAATGGAGAGAACGTCTATCAAACTCCATACAGAAATGCTCTCACTGGGCCCAGGGCTCGAAGCCAAGACCTTCTTGCTGTGAAGCAAATGTTCTAACCATTACATCATAAGTTCATTCTCATCATCTATAAACATAAGACAATATTTTGGCCTGGGTCATCACAAAGTATTCTTTTGAGAAATGTTGGTTGATATGCACAGCCAGATCCTCATTGTAGAATTGTTACTTATGAGGTTGGAAAACCTCTGAACAGTCATGCATGAATTGTAACATTATGAGAAATTGGGATAATAACCTGCAGACTGACAGATCTGTGACTTTCAGATATGTTCCACTACATGTAAAAGAACCTTACAATATTAATGATAGAATATAAATAATCATGTTTTAGAACATGGTGTATAAGAATATTAAAAAAGAGAATGATTTCAGATTAGCATTTTAGGGTTACATTAAATATTAATTTGCATTTTTATTATGAAGGCTGTATGTGTAAGTATGCTGAAATGACTATGAGGCATTTTTAATGTAATTAAGGTAGACAGTACCATCTGGGCTGTTGTAATGGGGGCTCCAAGAGGCAGGCAGCTGGCTCTCAATACCCACACTAGCTGGGATGCTCATGCTGCAGCCACTATGAAGGACCATCGTCCAGAGCTGTAGCCATGGGTGAGAAATTGCGAGCAACATTTAAAAAGTGAGAACAGTTTTAGGGAACACGTATATAGTCTAAAATGTTGGAATGAATATTAATTCCCCTTCAACTAAAGCGAAAAAAAAAAAAAAAAAAAAGTATAAAATAACCTGTATCCTGTTCAAAAAACATATCATCAGATGTGCAGGTGTGTTCCGTGCCTTGTTTAACCACGGAAAGAAAACCGCGTTTATGTAAGAATGATGCTGGTTTCTTTGCATAAATAAATGTTTACCTGTTCTTCAGTTAACAGTAAAATGAAGGCCAAGTCATGGTTTTCTTTGCACTGAATGCATATGTTTCTAGCTGACACTGACTGTGTCAGAGAAAGTTTATTTTTAGGTGAGGGGATCTTAATTCAGTGGAATTCACATGTTCAATCAAAATATGTTTTCGAATGACTTGATATCATGAACTTTTGAGCACTAATTTAGGCCGTCAGTTATTTTCGACATTCTCCTTCTTCTACCAGTGAGATAACTCGAGGACAATTACAAACCATAACTAATGACTACATTTTAATGTTGTAAATCCTGAAGGTTTTTTGTTTTTGCCCCAAACACCTTTGTGCCTTCAGCTCGTCTACGTTACTATAATTGCTCTGAATGAGAGTCTGCCAGATAATGTAGATTGGAATGCAATTCTCTTTGCCTGTTAATAACTTAATTGTTTAGTTAAAATGAATTGTAATTTAATGATATATTGTGGTATAGCAAACTGTCATATTTACAGTACAGTTTACCGTCTTCGTGTCATCAGCTGTATTTATCTGTTTGTTAGAAATTACCATTGTGACATTCCTGATGTTTTGAAAATGACTAACCATCTGTCTAACAACACAAAATCAAAGTCTATAATAAAAGTAATTCTAAATTCCTGTAGCACTTCATAAGTGGTTGGGCACATTATTCTCAATCCAGTAAATTTATATTGTGATATAGTGTAAATCAATGTTTTTGAAGGAAATAAGGTTTTATAAAACCACCACTAGTTATAAGTATGAGTGCTGCATGGTGAATTCATTGGTTTTCAGTTTCACTTCGTGTAATGTCTATGATCTACATTTACACTGTGTATATTATACCAGACTTTAATGAGCAGTTTACTGTTTATCACCAGAGAGTATTTGAAAAGCACAAACTCAAAGCACTCTTATTTTATTGATATTGTTGCTTTGCTAATTTATGAAAGGAGGATCAGATCTAGAATTCTAACAAGTATTCACAACGGAAAGTTGCCCAATGGTAAACGTTTTATGTTCTTCTAAGTAGTAATTAAAATAAATAATATATAGTGAATTTCTTCTTTCTTTTGGGTTTTATAAACATTTTCAAGAGACCCATACTCTATAAATAACAAGCATGGAACACACACACACACACACCCACACACACACACACACACACACACACACACACACACACACACACACACAAGGTTTAAAAATAAAAGTATAGCATATAGTAATTCCTCTACTAATCTGTGCGATTGCTGAAACCTTTGAAATAGTTTGGTTAGGAAATTTGACTGAAACATAATTTCAGCTACATAAGTAATCAGAAAGTTGTGAAGTTAATACTCACCAGAGATGTTGAATAATGTCCACAGCCCAGTGCAGACTTGTAAGGTGTCCTTGTCACTGT
>CM045742.1:26327500-26415000 GCA_024760905.1 Plotosus lineatus
GAAAAATGAAAAGTGGGAATTACCTGATTTTCTGTTGGTTATCATTATCATTACCAAATAGGTATAAATGTGTTGCTGTGGTGAAAGAAAAGGATAAGAACAATGGTAAGGACACAACGATGGTAAAAAAAAATAACCAGATGAAAAAGGAATTAACAAAAAAATGGAAAGAAAGCACATAAGAGGCACTAGACAGGAGCTAAAGACTCCTAATTAAAGTGAGGCCACAGCCTCAGTGGACTGTGAATGCAGTTTTATGAGGTTGGGGTCCTTGCAGCTGCCTCCATCCCTGTTTGTATAAATGAACAAAGCTCACAGGAGAGCAATAAGTCTTTTCACTGGTAGTAGTCCAGCAACCCTCAGGCACCATTTCTAAACAATCTCTCAAACCCTTGTGTCTTTCAACAACATAACACAGTGCTCCGCATGCATACTGCAAACAGACAGCTTCATTGTTGTTGAGAATTTTTAAAAATGTACACTTTTCTCCTGTTAACCTCAGTGGAATTCTTGCTTTGAGGACTGCAGGCTCATTATGTTCATAGAGATCGTCGCACAAATTCTCAGTGTGCACACACACACACATACACACACACACATACACGAAATCTTATAGAGGTTATTTTAAAAGAAGAGCTGTTGACAGAATATTCAAACAATTATTTATTAAGAACCCCGTCTCTGGAACCTCAGTGAAGCCTCAGTGGTAGAGAACACAAAAGTGCTCGGTTATAAAACATGCTTTCATCATACATTTTGGCCGTTAGGTGAAGAAATAATTGAGAAACAATAGCGGGTTAAAACAGGCAATGATATAAAAATGATGAAGATGGGAGCATGTTGACATTGTGCTTAGCACCCGAACCTCATAGCAGGAAGGTCTGGGTTCAAGCCCCGTAGTTGGTAATGCCAATTCTGTTTGGAGGACGCATGGTCTTCCCACACCTGTGAAGGTTTCCACTGGTGTTATGGGTTCCTCCCACAATGCAATGACATACATGTCAAGCGAATGAGCTGTTTCATATTGCTTCTAGGTGTGAATGTGATTGTGAATGAATGGATGGCATCAAGAATGGGCCAACAGTAATTACTGTAAACTGTTGTGGAAATCCTGCTATCTGACTCTTGGCATTAGATGAATATTAAAAAATAATAAACAAACAAATAAATAAATCGGGGGCAACGGTGGCCTGGTGGTAGGCTCCTGGCTTACTGCGTGGAATATTGGGGCTCAAGCCATTGGGTTGCAGTTAGCATGTTTCTGCCCTGCAATTGCCTGGTGAGCTGTTCAGAGTGTATTTTGTCTTCGCCCAGAGTTGGTTGAGATGGGTGCCAGCTTCTCCATGACCCTAATTCCAATAAGCGGTTCAGAAAATGAATGAATGAATCATAAATAAACTAATTCATTCATTTTAAGAACTGCTTAATCCTAATTAGGGTCACAGGGAGGCTGATGCCCATCTCAGCTGACTCCGAGTGAGGGCAGAGTACACCCTGGACAGCTTGCCAGGTCATCACAGTGCAGGAACATGCTGACGGCTATGCAGCTACTCTTGACCAAAGTCAGCAGTGGTTCTTTTACATGAACCTCACACCATAGGCAGTGAGAGACATGGCCGGCAGTTGATAACACAGTTAGCTGCACTGGGGGAATTAAATTCCTTATATAAATAAAATAAAATAAAATAAGCATTTAGTGCACTCCCTGACCTCAGTGATTCTAAGGAAAGGAAAAATACACAAGTAAATATTTTTACCCTTCAGGACATTTTCTCAGTTTCTTTTTATAATACAGTACTGTATATGAGGTTTCCAAAAATGCAGTACACTATTGTGTCCTGAAGGTAGGTAAAGAAGCATGTTTCCACACTCAGTATGCATTACCACTGAAGCCTTCAAAATTCTTACATCGTTTCAGGAGGGCATTCTGCACAGACCTGCAGGGAGCTTTGCAAAGAAAATGTGTTTGTGCCACTCTAAAGTAGCAACACTTCTGAAGCTGCTGATGTCAGACATGTGTCATCGTTGGTGGTTCTTTCAGAGACTCAGTGATTCTCTGTCACCCACACAGAACACAACCCTAACCATATTATGCACAAGGGCGTTGAGCCCTGTTGTACATAAGGACAACCACAAGCAAAAATTAAATCATTGTGTGTGTGTGTGTGTGTGTGTGTGTGTGTGTGTTTAAAAAATATCTAGGGAGCATGAGTAGGAGGGCAATTATCTTTGTGTTGACTAATTATGTGTGAGAAATATGACAGAGAGGCTGGTGAGTGCTGTAATGGGATCCCTGCTGCTTAATGAACATGTCACAGTCTTTTGTGATGACCACCAGACTGCAAGCTGAGTATATGTGTGAGTGAGCATGTACATGTGTGTGTTAATGTGTGGGTAGATCTGTGTGTCCTGAATAAAGAAAATTACAACAGCTGCAGTCTTCGATGCAATTTCTACTGTCTTGCATAGGCTATTTATAAAGTAAACTACTGTTTATTTATGAAATATTTGCATGGACATTTGAAACGTTTTATGGATTATTAGTAGGGCACCAAAAACCTAATACAGTACTGTACTGTATTATTGAGAAATAAAGACAATTAAGAAATCAAATATTGTATACATGGCAGTAAGGCCGTTAGCACATCCACCTCACAGCGAGAAAGCATTGCGTTCAAGCCCCGAGATCAGCAAGGGCGTTTCTGTGTGGCATTTGCATGTTGCATGGTATGCACAGTAAAAGCACAGATACAGTGTACTCGGCATGGAACTTGAGTGTCTTCATAAATGGCATTTTCATCAGAAAGAATTCTGAAAGGTGTGCTGAGCATTCCAGAATTCCGGCTTTTCAGACCCGACAATGTGACTCTTGAAAATCATGCAAATCCATTTTCTTTTTTTGGGGGGTGGAGTGGGGGTGGGACTCCTGTAACATGCACAATAGTGGTAGCATAACCCCCAAATTACCCCAGATGTGTGTTCGGTCCATCTCCGCTCTGCCACCCGCCACACCATCGGAGCAATTACATTTCACTTTTGTCAATGAGTTTAGTTACACTAGATCTGCAGCACTGCGGGTCACCTGCGTCCCAGATCCGCCAGTGTGTAGCCCTTCGCTGCTGATTACCAAGACTTCTAGTTTTTCCATAATGTAAATAAAGTTTGCTTTAAAAAACAACATGCCACAAACATGGTGGTGTCATTGGAGAGGCTACATCTGTGCACCACTTAACTCACGTAACCATGACTCCCATGAACAACAGCTGTGTATAATAACCATGAAGTGGTCTTGATAACTTGAGATCAGCCTGTATTTGACTACAGAAAACAGCAAGACGCGGCCATGACAGTTGACAGTTGTTGGAGTGGATATACCCCACTTTCTCATGTCACCGGTGTCTTCGCGATCAGTTCAAGAGGAATGACATTTCATTCATGACAACATTGTTGTCATGTACTTGTTAGACACAAGTTTACTTTTTTTGATCAGATGATTAGTTATCTATTGATTTCTCACGAATCTCAATGTTCACAATTTGCTACAGTGGCATTAATACTAACGTATGTCAAATCTTTCTCAGCTCGTCAATTATGTTAATCAATGCTCAGCTATCAGGCTAGGATATCTTAAAAGCTACGTTGAAAACAAGACCTACTAGTGAGGTTATAGGTAAACTTTCTCTTGTTGAACATGTTTAGATGATTCGCATGTAGAGTGGAGGAAGGCTTTTCTCTGTTAGGATAGAGACCCTGGTATGTAACATTATTTTACACAGGTTAACACAGATAACACAAGTGCTATAGCCGAGCTGTCTGCAGGAGTGGGTTGCTTAATGTTACTGTAGCTAATCACATATCGGGAACAAATCTATTTTTTTTATTTAAGCAATATAACACAATTGGGAGTGAAGTTGTATCATGAGTGTGATCAGCTTTGTGCCTACGGCTAAGCCACACCAGCGGAAGACCAAGTTATGTGCAATGTGTACAGTAGCCTACTACTGCAATCATGACCAAATATAGGGACTGTGTCAAAATTGAGTGATAATTTTCTTTATTCTTACTTTCCAGCATACCTTTGCCTCATGGCAAGACTTGTACAGAACAGTCCTGACATAAAAGCTATGATGAGAGTGTCAAAAATCGTTCAAAATGGTTCATCATTTAAAATGGTGTCAAAAATAATTTGAAATCACAGTTGAGAATTAAATATGGAATCAAAGTATTTAATAGTTAGAATTTATTTTTTATTGAAAATGATTTACAGATGTTTTCCCACCAAACATGATTTTATTGGACAATCAGCTAACTCCAAGCTGACCAACTAGCTCTCCTGGCAAGTATTTTATGGTAAGAAGATACACACATGTGATATCTATCTATCTATCTATCTATCTATCTATCTATCTATCTATCTATCTATCTATCTATCTATCTATCTATCTATCTATCTATCTATCTATCTATCTATCTATCTATCTATCTATCTATCTATCTATCTATCTATCTATCTATCTATCTATCTATCTATCTATCTATCTATCTATCTATCTATCTATCTATCTATCTATCTATCTATCTATCTATCTATCTATCTATCTATCTATCTATCTATCTATCTATCTATCTATCTATCTATCTATCTATCTATCTATCTATCTATCTATCTATCTATCTATCTATCTATCTATCTATCTATCTATCTATCTATCTATCTATCTATCTATCTATCTATCTATCTATCTATCTATCTATCTATCTATCTATCTATCTATCTATCTATCTATCTATCTATCTATCTATCTATCTATCTATCTATCTATCTATCTATCTATCTATCTATCTATCTATATCTATCTATCTATCTATCTATCTATCTATCTATCTATCTATCTATCTATCTATCTATCTATCTATCTATATCTATCTATCTATCTATCTATCTATCTATCTATCTATCTATCTATCTATCTATCTATCTATCTATCTATCTATCTATCTATCTATCTATCTATCTATCTATCTATCTATCTATCTATCTATCTATCTATCTATCTATCTATCTATCTATCTATCTATCTATCTATCTATCTATCTATCTATCTATCTATCTATCTATCTATCTATCTATCTATCTATCTATCTATCTATCTATCTATCTATCTATCTATCTATCTATCTATCTATCTATCTATCTATCTATCTATCTATCTATCTATCTATCTATCTATCTATCTATCTATCTATCTATCTATCTATCTATCTATCTATCTATCTATCTATCTATCTATCTGTCTGTCTGTCTGTCTGTCTGTCTGTTTATCTGTCTGTCTGTCTGTCTGTCTGCCTGCCTGCCTGCCTATCTATCTATCTATCTATCTATCTATCTATCTGTTAATATCCCACAATTTCCATTTTTTTTATTGAAAAAAACTTTTTTTAAATGCATCTCATTATGTTCAGGACCAAGTCAACACAACACAATCACAGATACCAACTGTCTCACCTAAATAGCAATTAACTAATAATGTCATAAAATCGAATAGTTTTGTTTCAGTCAGTGGGTCTCAATCACCAACATCTTCTTAGTTTTTCTCATAAATTTTCTCTTAAAAAATTAATAAGAAACATCTACATTGAATTCATAATATGTTATAAAATCTCAGATATGGTCACAGCTGTGGTCTTAGATTGGTAAATCCCAGTGGTTACAATGGTACCTCTTCTGAAGTAGAGGCGATGCTGCAGGAGGAAAATTTCAGATAATTTCAAGATATATCGAGTAGCATGAATAGTGGATATAAGGAGTAGATAATAGCAATGCCTCGCTTACTAATGCTCGGTGACCAGGAAAAGCACACAATTTATAGCAACAACAACATCAACAACAACAACAACAACAAGAATAAAAAGTGGTTTGTCCTAAAATCAGAGGCCAAGATAAACACTGCCAGACACAGATGTGAGATGCCAGTCACGGAATGTTGGGTGGCTGGCCCTCAATTGTCAAAGCTGAACCAGTGCATCTTGGGTGTGCCATTGGTACAGTACATAAATAATTACATGTGCAGTGTTCCTGCAATATCTAAGATGGATCCCAATACAGAATCAGGACATATTATAGGAGCGGTAAAATAGTGGCACTAGTCTTCTGTTCTTTTGGTAATCTGTGATAAAATGCTTAGCTTCTGCTCTACCTTCAGCTTCTGCAGCTGCAACCTTGTATTTTATATATAAATAAGTAAAACTTTTTTCAAGGAAGGTTTAAAAATGTAACAGTTTATTTTAAAATGGCTCACAGCATCCACTAAACCAGAACTAATTTCTTTTCTGAACCTGCTTAATCCTAATTAAGGTTGCAGGGAGGCTGATGCTCATCTCAACTGACTCTGGGCAAGGGTGGGGGACACCCAGGACAGCTTGCCAGGCAATTGCAGGGCCAACACTCACACAACCATTCACACTCACATCTAAGGGAGATTTGGAACAACTAATTAACCTACTCTGCATATTTTTGGACTGTGGGAGGAAAGCAGAGTATCCATAGAAAACCTATACAAGCACAGGGAGAACATACAAACTCCACATAGAAATGCCCAGACTGGGAATCGAACACTGGCCTTCTTGCTGTGAGGCAGACCTGCTAATCACTACACCGCCATGCCGCCCCCGAAGCAGAACTCGAGACCTGATACTTAGAACTTGCCAGAAAGACACCATTCATGTCTTGAGGTCCCATTCCACTTGTCTGATCTTGGACACACTCTTGGACAACCAAAAACAAATCACCAAAACACTGACACAAAAAGCAGTGACATTGGGCACAATCTCAGATACATTCAAAGACAGAATTCTTAAAAAATAATACATGCACTGAAACTGATGTTAGTCTTAAGTGACTCAAAATGTTTATTGTAAAGTTATAATACCATAAATATAATTAGGCCTTTTGGCATCAATCCAGCTCTCACTAGTGTGATTTGCAGCTGAGTGCTAAGCTGCTGGGACAAGAATCAGCATTTCCAAGTCCGAGGCCATGATTCTCAACTGGAAACGGGTGGAATTGCACCCTCTGGGCCTGGAATGAGGTCATGCCCCAAGTAGAGGAGTTCAAGTATCTCAGGATCTTGTTTACGAGTGAGGGAAGGATGGAGCAGGAGGCCGACAGACAGATCGCTGCATGTACCGGTCCGTCATGGTGAAGAGGAGCTGAGCCGCAAAGCAAAGCTCTCAATTTATCAGTCGATCTTTGTTCCAACCCTCATCTATTGTCATGATATTTGGGTAGTGACTGAAATAACAAGATCATTGATACAAGCAGCTGAAATGAGCTTCCTTTGCCAGGTAGCGGGGTTCTCCCTTAGAGAGGGTGAGAAGCTCAGAAATCCAGGTGGAGCTTGGAGTAGGACCACTGCCCCTTTACTGCATTGGGACAAACCAGTTGAGGTGGCTTGGGCATCTGGTTAGAATGCCTCCCAAACGCCTCCCTGGTGTGGTGTTTCTGGCATGTCCAACCAGCAAGAGACCCTGGTGTCGACCTAGAACATGCTGGAGAGATTATGTCTCTCAGTTGCTCTGGGAATGCCTCAGCATACCCCCGCTGGAGGATGTGGCTGGGGAGAGGGACGTCTGGACCTCATTGCTTAGGCTACTGCCCCCATGACCCAACCCTGGATTAAGCAGAAGAAGATGAGGATGATATACTTTTACAAAAATTCAGTTAATCTTTGTCTAATTTGTATTTAATATGCATGTACCTGCAATCTATTACTCCTATAATGTTGTGAAGAGGAGCAACAGGAATAAAATTCTCTTGAACGGGATCTGTTACTGTTCAGTGTAGGAAAATGTAGTATATTGTCTGATTAGTCGATTTATACCCTCCAGGAAGTGACTGATACATACTTGGGGTATTATACCCATCTGTTCTGCAAATTCCCTCTGAAATGTCCCTGCCCAAAAAAACCAAGTCAGTTACTGAACATCTGGTGGTAGCAGGTTGGATCATTAGGTATGCGCACACAATATCAGGGTTGAACAGCTCCATGACAAAAGCTCGTTGTGTCTGAAACCATCTTATAAGATATTTGTTGGCACAAATAAATTAATGTGGGCCTTATGGATGCCCCCACCCCCCAAGTGCACATTCTATAATTTATTGTAATAAAAGTAAATATGTCATTGCATCAGCTTTGAAAGAATTGGTTGACAATTACCTTATAAGTCGCCTTATTTATTAATTAATTAATTCTTAGCCCCATTATCCTTTACAGTATTTGGTTTGTGGAGATGCTGGTGCCTATCTCAGTTGACTCATGGCAAAGCCTGGGCAACAGTCAATTAGCCTACTGTGTATTTTTTTGGACTGTGGAGGAACCAAAGTACCTGGAAGAAGCCAATGCAAATATGTGAAGACCATGCAAACTCCACAGAGAAAAGCACGAGAACTGAACCCAGGCCTTTTTGCTGTGAGATAGAAACACCCCTATGCTATATCCATAGATTTAGTTTTGTGAACTGCTAATTAGCAACTATCATTCTGAGATTTTTACACACAAGAAAATTAATATTCAAAAAGTGCTATCTTTGCTTTTCATTTCCATGGTCATAGGCAAATTTAGAAATAGGCAGTATGTGCAGAGCCATGTTTTCCAGTGAGTGTGATATTTATTTACATGAAGCTTTTTTAACATGATGAAAATACAGAAGTTTAAATATAGAAGTTTAAATATTAAAAAAGGGAAATAGTAGGGATTTCAAAGCATCACCTGTCTCTTCCAGTGTTTGCACTGTGGCCAATCTGTATTTTTATTTATATGTTGCTGGCTGTGCACTGTGACCACAAAGTGACCCTGTTTCATGTCATTATACAGCTATTGATGACAGTGAAAAGTCAACCTTACCCAACATTACTTTAAAATCATGGCTCACGAACTACATGCGGTAGGAGAGATACATACGTAAGTATTCGCTTTAAAATATGCCATCCCAACCAACTCTGGGCGAGGGCAGAGTACACCCTGGACAGCTCGCCAGGCCATCGCAATCTGATGGGTTTGCAGCTACTCTTGTCAAAAGTCAGCAATGGTTCTTTTCCATGTCTCCTGCCATAGACAGTGAGAGATATGACCGACCTTTGATAACCCAATGAGCTGCCCTGGGGGGCGAGGGCGGCGGCGAATGGGTGGGGGTGGGGGTGGGGGGGGTGGGAGGGGCTGTGACAACCTGCTGAGAGTGGGACTTGGACCCCCAACCTTGGGATCAGTGATCCAGCACCTTACCATCAGGCCACCACTGCCCCTCTCTTCACAGTTTTTCTCTATTAAGAGTGAATATGAATACTTTGCATTACTGGATCTCATACAGAGAAAAATAGCGAAAGGCAGTGAAGTGAGACGTCAGAAATTAGCATCCTCTTTCCTTTCTTTCTCTCCTTTATACACACACAGAAGAGTTGGAAACCACTTCACACTTGTACAGTCAGAATATAGATAGACGGGGGCTGCTTTTGATCAAAGACAAAAAAACTAGACTTTTCAAATAGTACTTTGGAAATTTTGTAGCTCTTCAATCTTAAAAACTGAATTGAAACATTCATTCATTCATTTTCTTAATCACTTAACCTTGATTAGGGTCACGGGAAGGCTGGCGCCCATCTCAGCTGAATCTTTGCCTGGGTGGTTTACACACCAGACAGCTCACCAGGCCACTGCAGGGCCGAATGGAAACTTTGACTTCGATTTTATTTTCCTTATTCATTGATCAAAGGTCCTTGTGATGGACAACATGTGGACAGCATATATAGCAGGCTCTGCACTGAGCTCCACAGGGCTAGTGACCACAAAAGACTCGTTATATACTAGCATGCTGGAATTAAAGATGCAGCGTATAGGATACAGGATCAGAGGTGCCTACCACCCCCCTTCCCACCCACCCACCCACCCACCCACCATACATCGCAACTTTATGAGGCTTTGATCTTAAAGTAGGTTGTGCTTCATTGTTTTCTTTATTGTTCCCTGAACATGAGTCATGCTGTGTTTGGCAATTTGATATGAGCAATTTGGACCTGCCAAGCAGCTAACAGTGTGACTATGTCTTGTATTGCAGAGGGCAGCAGCCAGGAAAACCTGCTTTTAACTCTGCCAGAAGAAAAAGTGCCTAGCAGCTGACTACTCCATCACAATTTCAAAGGAAATAGTCTCTACAGAACAGAAGAAGAAGAAGAAGAAGAAGTCTGTACAGAACACACAAGTCTCTATTACTGCATTGGATCTTGGGCACCTTTATTTTTCAGTTATTTATTTTTACTTTGAATTAATTGAATTACCGGGAATTCAATCAGATTGGGCAGTGGTGGCCTGGTGATAAAGATGCTGGATCACTGATCCCAAGGTTGGGGGATCAAGCTCCACTCTCAGTTGCCACTGTCCCCCCCCAGTGCAGCTCACTGGGTTATCAAAGGCCGGCCATGTCTCTAACTGTCTATGGTGTGGGGCATGTAAACGAACCATTGCTGACTTTCGTCAAGAGTAAGCTGCATAGCTGTCAGTGTGTTTCTGCCTTGTGATGGTCTGGCAAGCTGTCCAGGGTGTATTCTGCCCTCACCCAGAGTTTGCTGTGATGAGTGCCAGTCTCCCTGCGAGCCTAATTAAGTGATTCAGAAAATGAATGATATGAATCAGATGTTCATTAATTTATTTTCTGAACTGCTTAATCCTACTCGGGTTGCGTGAAGGCTTGTACTGAATATGTTTTGTTTTTATTATTCAGCGGACTTTGGACGAAGGTGGGACACAGCATGGAGAGATTGAAAGTCTGCTGCAGGGCCACCACAGACACGCAACTGTTTACTCACACCTAGGGTTCAATTTGGAACGGCCAATTAGCCTAATGTGTTTGTCTTCGGACTGTGGGATGAAACTGGAATACAAGCAAGCATGGGGAGAACATAAATATTCCAAACAGAAATGCCCTCACTGAGCCTGAAACTCAAACTTAGGACCTTGTTGTTGTGAGGGTAAATCAAGTGTTTATTTATGTATTTATTAGCAAGTCATTCATTCATTCTTTTGCCTAACTGCTTATTCCTACCAGGGTTGCGGTTAGGCTGGAGTCGAAATCAGCTGACTTTGGACAGTGGCGGGATACACCTTGAATATCTTGGCAGTTTCAGGGGCCAACACATTTGCAACCGTTCACACTCACACTCACACCTAGGGGCCATTTGGAACAGCCCATTAGCCTAATGTACATGTATTTGGACTGTGAAAGGAAAGTGAAATATCAAGTCATTGATTTCATGTTTGTATTCCAACAATATAATGAGAAATTAAATTTTACTAATTAACATATTACGTGACAAACCCTCTGCTAGATTATGAATACTGTCTGAGAACTGCAAAAAAACATAAAACAAAAAAACAAACAAACAAAAAAAACAAATGAGGTGCAAAATCTGGAAATAAATCAAACTAATTAACAAAACTGTCTGACTCACTTGCATTTCTAAAAGCAACAACTTATCGCACAGAGTCATTTCAAGAAAGTTGCTGCAACATAATTTTCCAAATATTATATGGTCTAGCAACCTATCAAGATTAATTCCAATGTGTCAAATGTCATTTGAACAGTGCACCGATGTTTCCATAACTTTGCAGTGATGTGTTGGCGATATGTTGGCAGTATGTAACATCCCTAAACAAAGTCGCTGCAGAGAATTCTGACAAGTTTCACCTTTTTAAAAAGTTATCCCATTTTATTGTTTCAGCAGCATAGCAATAGCATTACTATAGAAAGTACAAAAAAGTCCTCAATGTGTTGCAAAATCATCGATGTAACAGCAATATGTTATGCAAAATAGTATGTTGTACTTTTGACCAATTCCATCTCAATTTTTAGAATACACTTAAAAAAAAATAATTCAAGAAAAATAAGCTTGTCCTCTAAATTATTTGGACACTGTGTCTAACATGGAAATTCATATTTTATATAATTCGAGAGACAAACCAAAGACCCTGCAAACATGATAGCTGTCTAGCATTTTCAAAGTATAGCCAGGTGTGTCCCTGATGTCTCTGTCTTCCTTTCAGCTTTTTCCCTTTTACTCGGGAGTCGCCACAGCGAATCATCTGATTCGCACATTTGATTTGGCAGAGGTTTTTACGTCGGATGCCCTTCCTGTCACAACCCTTTTTAGCAAGGGACAGAAACACGCTGACGACTTTGCAGCTACTCTTGTCGAAAGTCAGCAATGGTTCTTTTACATGCCTCTCACCATAGACAGTGAGAGACATGGCCCGCCTTTGATAACCCAGTTAGCTGCACTGGGGGGAACAGTGACAACCTTGTGGAGAGTGGGACTCGAACCCCCAACCTTTGTCCCTGATGTAATGCAGCTAAATTAAAAGTTTATTCATTAGATTCGGTTTACTCATTAAAGGGTACCTGTAGTGAAAACGCTCATATACTTAATTTGATTTATTGTGTATAGCTAGTGACAATACACCGATAAGGTGTTTATTATATTCTCTCACAAATCAGCTTTAAGCGATTTAAGGGCTTCACTAACATCAGGCTTCAGAGCACAGGAGTTTTGCAGCGTCGCATTTCCTGTGACATCACATCGTTGACAAAGCCTCCACCGGAACTGCAAGATTGTAATGTAAACCTATGGCTGTAGACCTGACACAACAACACAAGCTCACGGAAACTTGAAAAAAAAACAGACATTATACTAGTTTTTTTTTAAACCATGGACGAAGACAATGTCGTAGAAGGATTAGAAGGTTATTTATATGAACCACTGAAGAAAGACTATCCACATTTAGTGAAATCGGACCAGGAACGTGACGACTCGGAGGACGATATTGGAGAGTCGGCAGAAGCTCTTACACGGGAAAATCGTAGCAAACAACCAGCAAATATTTTGGTGCTCTTGTGGAAAATGTGTGCGTCAAAAAAACGATCAGCTATTGTTGTAAAGAACATGAATTGCTTGAGGAAAATATACTGACATTCTGCAGTTGGCGATACGATTGTCAACGATGTTACGTCACAATGACCTTTGACCCCGGTGAAAAAAAGCCAACATGTCCACGCGCTCAACCTTCGTGAGCAAGGAATGTCATATAGAAGAAAAGGAAACGTGGACTTATACATAACCTACCAACATCACGCGATGTTTAAAAGTTAATAATAAGGTATAGTGGATCTTTTTTTAACGCTGTCAATTTTGGGTACGGGGACCCTTTAAAAGTCAGTCTGTGTTTATTCATTTCATTTCATTTTCCTAACTGTTTTATGCTTTATTTGAGTCCCAGAGAGGCTGGAGCCATAGTTAATCCTGAATAGCTCATCAAGGTAAGATAAGATAAGATACAGCTTTATTAATCTCACAATGGAGAAACTCACCAATCCTTCGCAGGGTCAACACAGGCACACAATCATTGTCATAAACACCATGGGTCAATTTGATTCAGTCAGTTAGCCTAATGCACATGTCTTTGATGTGGAAGAAAATCAGAGCATCCATTGGAAACCAAAGCAAGTAGCAAAATCTGCATATAACAATCTGACTAAGAAACAAACAGGAGATGATGATGATTTATTATGTGTCAACAGCATAAACAGGATGCATCTTATGTATTATCATTATATCAAAAAATATGCTTATCTTACACACACACACACACACACACACACACACACACACACACACACACACACACACACACACACGAACAGCGATGCAACCTTTTAGTGATCTTTTACTTTCAAAGCTAATCAATGACCTGGGACTTCCTTTTTAATCCTTTTAGCATATCACTTTTGTTTCTGTCAGTGTTCATTTGATGAGACACACTGCCCCCCAGGTGAAAATATGCAGAATGTTTGAATACAGTAGTTTATTATCCTTTTTTTTAGATTAGACACAAGCCTAGAGATACTTAGCCACTAGTCAGGCTGCAGGCAACTGAGCTCGACCGAGGTGCGCTAAGCATGGAGAGGTTGTGATGGGGGTATCCAATCCTTATTGAAACACTTTTTTTTCAGACTTTTTTTTGTACTTATTTTTTTATTGTTCATAAGTAGTTGCCCTCTCAATAAGCCGGTTGAGAGAATTTTTGTACTTTTCATATCTGCAGAACTTTTACTCTCATGATCAGTTGGGACCGCAGTGCACATGTTACACAATTTCCTCCTTGATCAATAAGTACTGCATTCTGTATTCTGATATGTGTGTATATACAAAACTTGCCATCAAAACTATGGTACTTACATTTTTGTGAGATGCGCATCTGAGTGCGTGTATACATGAATCTGTATGTGTGTGTATTTATATTTTATTTACATCTTATGCATTATGTTTGAATGTTTAATTGTTATTACTAGCATTTATAGCATTGAATATGTATTTATTGATATTATATATACATATACATGTGTTTATACGTCAGTCCTGGGGTGGGGATCCCTACACTACATATATATATATATATATAGGCGGCACGGTGGCGTAGTGGTTAGCACGTCCGCCTCACAGCAAGAAGGCCCGGGTTCGATTCCCGGCCTGGGCGTTTCTGTGTGGAGTTTGCATGTTCTCCCCGTGCTTGTGCGGGTTTCCTCCAGGTGCTCCGGTTTCCCCCGCAATCCAAAGACGTGCACTGTAGGTTAATTGGCCGTTCTAAATTGACCATAGTTTCTCTCCTGCAGCGGCACTGGAACCCAGTCGTATCGGCACTTGCCTTTCCATTGGATCCTTCCGGTGGCGCCGAGACAGGGGGGGACTTGCTGCTTGGGTAACAGCCTGTCCCTCATTACTCCCTACCCAGGCTCTGTGCACTGGGGAGTATCACCAGTCGGGATACTGGCCAGAGCGCAGCCATAGTCCTTCGGGACTGACGGAGGCCTATGCCATATATATATATATATATATATATATATACACTCACACTGGGTTACACATGTATATACTGTGACTATGGGAATTTGTGATCATTCATCTACAAGCCCATTATAAAGGTAAGGAAGTAATGCCAGTTGGGGAGTAGTTCATACCAAACCTGTGCTTTTAACTTTGTTGAACAAACTTTTGGAAGAAGCCATGCATGGGTCTGATGGCCCAGTGTCTGTTTGTCTATATATACCTGTTTCTTTTCTTTCTTTCTTTTTTTTTATTAAGCAATTTGTTATGATCAAACCAAGCAGAATCTTTGGTGAGACCAGTCACCATGCCAGACACCCTTGATTACAAATATCAATTAGTCTAAGACTTCTCTGTGACATTAGGAAAAATATCATGAACATTTATTTTAGTATTTGACCACTGAGTAAAAAGTTGCCTAGTCATATTTTACAAAGCAAAAACGGACCCAGTGTACTAGTATATGTACTCTTATTTGTCACATGGCCTTAATATAGTTAAAAAAAATAATTTTGCACAACCTTGAAGGACATCATGTTCTGATTGAGAAATTCAGACTAACCCATACCTCAGAGGGTTCTTGAATCGCCCTTAGGATGGGTTCATTATTTTCAGTCCATGTGTGAGTGTGCAATGTGTAAACCAGAGTAATCCCTTTATAATCCAGTTTGGAAGGCAGATTCATAAGTCTTCAGCAACTGCCTATTTATTTTAAACTATTTGGGGGGGATAGATTAAGCAAGCCTTGGGTGAACAGAAGGGCTGGGAGATGAGAGGAAAGAAAAAGGAAGAAATGGAGATAATGATGTTTACTTAAACATTTGCAGAGTTTCGTTCATAAAATATTTGAGTGAGCAAGAGAGAGAGAGAGAGAGAGAGAGAGAGAGAGAGAGAGAAAGAGAGAGCGAGAGAGAGAGAGAGAGAGAGAGAGAGAGAGAGAGAGAGAGATTTCTTTAAACCAACTTGATCCAGCAGATAAGTGCAATGCTGCTGAATGGTGCCCATGGAGATGCCATCCTCACACAAAGCATTTAAAAACATACCCAACAACAGGTGGGTTTAATTGAAAACAGGGTTTGATGAGTGTCTAAGCTCCCAGCTCTTCATCTTTAATACTGATCCACAGAGAACCTATTCTTAGACTCACATACTTAAACTTCCATTTCCAGTTTATCAGTTATGAAGAGCTGTTTAAAAAACAGAAAATCAACATTAAGATTATGCAGCGGTAAAGGAGGTGATGTGCGTTTTATGCTAATTTACTTAAACATCTATTATTTTACTTAAACATCCATATTGACTATAGTCCATATTCATAGCTCTTCTGTAACAAATACAACATTCACACTACCAAGTTAAAAAGCAATGGGCAACCCTTAATTTTCTTTGGGTATGCATGAAGCAGAGCCACAAATTTAATAAAAACAGTAAGAAAGCATGATATCTGAAAATATTTTTTTCTTAATTGTAACAAAATTCAAAAGTGAAAGTGACAAATCAATAGTTTGATTCCTTTGCATTGTCACATTACATTTCCCACACTTGTGTTTAAAAAGCATTCCATTAAGATAATGATAAATACAGTAAATACAATTCAAAATCACTGAAGTAGTTAAGTGAGAAAATTGCCTTGTCTGGAATTTAATACCTGTAGATTGGCAGTAGGATGCTGAGGTCGAAACTATCAAGCAGAAGGCCTAGAGGAAGACCAAAAAGAAGACGTTGAGGTTCTCTTTGGGAGTAACGAGGATGGACAGGATCAGGAACGAGTACATCAGAGGGACAGCACATGTAAGATGTTTTGGAGACAAAGTCAGAGAGGCGAGATTGAGATGGTTTGGACATGTACAGAGGAGGGATAGTGGTAGTAGCATGCTGAGGTTGGAACTACCAGGCAGAAGGTCCAGAGGAAGACCAAAGAGAAGATTTATGGATGTGGTGAAGGAGGATATGAAGGTAGTTGGAGTAGAAGTAGAAGATGCAGAGGATAGGGTGAGATGGAGGCAGATGATTCGCTGTGGCGACCTCTGAAGGGAACAGCCAAAAGGAAAAGAAGAAGAAGAAGATTTTCAGTGGCGACCCCTCAACCAGGGAAAAGTCGAAAGGAAAAGAAGAAGAAGAAGAAGACATCGTATCACATTTAGCACATTTATTTCCAACTTGCAATTTCAACCTACCATATCATATTCTGTTTTATTACATATTTTGAAGAAAAATAATGCTTTACCACTGGTAAGCTTACTTTTCCAACCTACCAATGAAGTAAGAACAAAGCCAATCATATTACATATAAATGAAAACAAACACAACACCTGATCAAATACAGAAGCAGTAATTGCTACGCACCTATTTTTTACAAATACATTTACAAGAGAGAAAACGGAGCCTGTACCGGTCGATCGTGGTGAAGAAGGAGTTGAGCCACAAGGCGAAGATCTCAATTTACCTGTCAATCTACGTTCCAATCCTCATCCATGGTCATGAGCTTTGGGTAGTGACCGAAAGAACAAGGTCATGGATACAAGCGGTTGAAATGAGCTTCCGTCGCCGAGTGGCGGGGCTCTCGTTTAGAGATAAGGTGAGAAGCTCTACCATCCAGGGAGAGCTCGGAGTAGATCCGCTGCTCCTCCGCATTTAGAGGGGCCAGTTGAGGTGGCTCAGGCATCTGGTTAGAATGTCTCCTGATCGCCTCCCTGGTGTGGTGTTTCGGGCATGTCCAACCGGGAAGAGACCCCGGGATCGACCTAGAATACGCTGGAGGGACTATGTCTCTCGGCTTGTCTGGGAGCGCCTTGGTGTCACCCCGGAAGATCTGGAGGAAGTGGCTGGGGAGAGGGATGTCCGGACCTCTTTGCTTGGGTTGCTGCCCCCGCGACCCGACCCCGGAAGAAGTGGAAGACGATGAATGAATGAATGAATGAATGAACATTTACAAGAGACACCAGTGACTTGTTACTTGAAAGGTTGAAAATAGGCTGAGGTAATGGTTATAGAAAAGAGGAGAGGAGCTAGACCTTGGAGGAAGACAGTGAAACAGTTGACGATGGAGCTATTCGGCTTTCAGTGCTATTACGTTCTACAAATTTATGAGCTGTGAAGAATGGACCAGTGAAAATTTGACAGAAGTGGCAGTAGGTCTTTGTCTAAACCAGATGACCACACAGTGGCATGAACTGATTTGTGACAGTCTGTGTGTGTGTGTGTGTATGTGTTTGTGGATATTCTGTGTATTCTGATTACATACACCAGTCCAGATTCATAAAGTCGTGTGTAGTGTATCTTTTCAGCTTGGCTAATCTGTCTCCTTGAAAGCCAGCTAGGAGTCCATTCAAGCATGACGATGAAAGCTTCTTCATTGTGCCTTGCATATCATAGGAGCTGAGCTCGCGCAAAGCTGTGCTATCAGCCTTGTACCGTCCCGACATGTACGATCCAGGTATTCACATCTAAGATAGAGATTATTTAGGTTGCATTTATTGCTGAGGTTTTGCTTGTGTTAATTCCCTGTATTTCCCAGGGGTAGAAGAAAAAAAATTGAGCTATATGCATTAAAAATGAAAGCGCTGTCGGCAGCAGGCTTTGCTATGCTGTTTCTTTTCCAGCAGTGCAGCAATCAAAAAGTGAGCAAAAATGTGGCATAGCAACAAACAGAAATCTCAAACTAGGCTGTGCTGACCTATCTACTTCTTGGCACATCGCTTTACAAATGAGTAATTCCTCTGTGTGGATACAAATAGCAGGCTTGAGATGAATATGCACTATTCCTCCAGTTTCCACTAATCTGGCCTCCATATTTGGGTTTTATTCAAGAGTGCTTGTTTTACTGTGAGGGTTGTACAATCAAAGTAGAACAGATAGCGTGTGTGTTTTTCCTGTGTGTACTGATGGTGACGCGGTAGCATAGTGGTTAGCATATCTGCTTCACAACAAGAAGGTCTTGAGTGTGAGTCCCTTACTGGGGCGTTTCTGTATGGAGTTTGCATATTCTCCTGCGCTTGTATCGGCTTCCTCCGGGTACTCTGATTTCCTCCCACAGCATAAAGACATGGACAGTAGGCTAATTGATTGTTAAAATTGCTCCTAGGTGAAAGTGCCACTGCCCTGCAATGTCTGGCAAAGTTTTTCATAGTGTACACCAACTTTGCCCAGTGTCAGCTAAAATAGGCTCCAGCCTGCCTACCAAAATGGTATGGTTAACAGACTTGATAAACGAGTGTGTATATTGCTGGGTTTTTTTGCACTGTGTACATTTGCATGTGGGGATAGTTGTATTTCTGTGACCATTTTTTTTCTCTTGCCATATATTCTGGGAATAATTGGGGTAATATGGCTACTAACTAATATGGACCACTTCTGGATAGACTATCAGTCTTTGTCAGTCACATGAACGACACGCCCTCCGGTGCTATTTTGGATGGTTTCCAAAAGGTAAACCAAATGTGAGCAAATGACAGGAGAGTATACATACACAACAGTCATCTTCTTCTTTTCCTTTCGGCTTTTCCCCTTTTTCAGGAATCGCCACAGCAAATCATCTGATCTGCATGTTTGATTTGGCATAGGTTTTTATGTCGGATGCGCTTCCTGACACAACCCTTTAGCCAGAGGACACGCTGACGGCTATGCAGCTACTCTTTACGAAAGTTAGCAATGGTTCTTTTACATGAACCTCTCAATGTTCTTTGATAACCCAGTTAGCTGCACTGGGGGGGGGGGGGGGGGCAGTGACAACCTTGTGGAGAGTGGGACTTGAACCCCCAACCTTAGGATCAGCGATCAAGCGCTCTTTACCACCAGGCCACCACTGCCCTGTCATCTGAAATGGAAAATGGAGAAACAGAAGAATAATAAGCAGATACCAGAGACAAACTCAACAAAAAATTCTAGAGACAGGTACTTGGCCAAGTTGGCCACCATACACAATACCCAACTCTAGGATTTGAGGGCAAACAGCTGGAGTTCCGATGCAGAACTGCTGTCTCCAACTTATTCCCTGGACATGTGATTTATAGTATAAGTTCTTATACTTTTAAAGAGATTAAAAATTATAAATTTCTTAAAGCTCGTGGACATTTCTCAAATGTCTTGGTCCACAATCGGTTCTCATTTAGACCAGACGACTGTGCAAATATGGTTTTCACAGAAAAGGTGGGTAACTGTAAATAAGTAAACTTGTAGTTACTATATCAGCCTAGAGACATGGTTATATTAAGGAAAAATTTGTTTCCCTTTGTAATGAATATATAATAGTCATTAATATCAAAGTGTTATACCAGAAATAATCACATCTTTTAAATGAAATTACAGTAAAACCTCCGCTGACGAACGCTTAAGCTCACGAACTTTTCGCCTCAAGAACATTAAATTTGCGAGCATATTGTCTCTGCTGACGAACTAGTTTTCGGCGGACGAATCAAACCACGCGGTCGAACAGCGCCACGGTGGCGGCCACGAGAAGCTGACGCACGCTCACGGCGTCACAATTTGTCACACCACTTTCTTTGAGTGCGGAAGTGGTTTGTGTTTGATAGACATTTTGGACCATATTGAGTGTACTTTTGCTATTATGGGACCGAAAAAGACCCCACCACAGGCGGAGATCATTGAAAAACACGAACGAGGTGTGCGTTTGTGTGACTCAGCGTCCCAGTACCAGTACGCTAAGTCTACCATTGCTCCCATCCTTAAGAACAAGGAAGCTATTAAGGGTGCGTGTGTGGCTAAGGGTGTTTCCAAACAGTAGGCGTTTCCAAACACTCCTTCCAAACAGTAAGTCCCTCCCTCCCTCCTCCTCCCACTCCATTCCATCAAGCCATCAACTACCATCACAAAGGTAAATAAAACGACTTTATTATACAGTACAGTTTATTTCTTTAATTACAATACAATAGCACATTTATTATACATAAAATAAGGTACATTTTTGTGTAGTTTTAAGGCTTATTTAGTAGAAAATTATGTTTTATGGGGACCTGGGAACGGATTATTCTCATTTTAATGGTTTCTTATGGGAAATAAATGTTCGGAAGACGAACTTTTCGCCTTACACACACTTTCTGGGAACCAATTATGTTCGTGAGCTGAAGTATCACTGTATTTAAAACAGTAAGAAAAACTTGAGAAGCTATTTCTTAGCATTCTTAATAAAATAATCGTACACCACGATCAACTGTTCTACTGTTTGGATTAGTATTGCATGCTTTCAGGAAGCACCACTGTCCCATTTCTCACATTAAAAGCAATCCTGGACTCTGTTCAGCACTGTATTGTTTACCCACTAAAATATCACTAACGACCCAAAATGCACTACGGATCAGCAAGAGTGACATCAAGTGTTAGAGACAGATTTGTAGCACTCTATGAGAGTCATGCTTTTGTCACATTACAGGATATGATGTCATGAGGTAGCCGTATTCGATTTAGTCATATTAGTTTGATACATCAGCACAGATCAGTGTTAATTCACATTTCTTCTTTCTTTTCTACTTGATGTAACTCACTCAAATGTTTGATATACTTTAACACTTTATTTTATTGACCTGGCTTGGTGCCTATTCGCAACTGTATGGGTAAGAATCCGAATGAAACAGGGAAATGTGAGATGAACAAAGTAGTTTTTGTCAAATTTCAAAATTCTGAAATTTTATGGAAATTGTAATATTAAAACCACTGATTTGGGGTATAAACCCAACTTACCCAATATAAATTAAATTTTGTTAAATGGCATGCGCTTGGTTGTAAACCAAAGTTTTCTGACATACGCCAACTAATCTAATCCTGCAGAAATATTAATTATTATGAATATATTTATATTTAATTTATGTTATAAGTATAATTATTTTATATTAAATATTATAGTGCATGCATCATATGAAATATGTTAATGTACTTCAAATCATTCTTTGGGATAAATAAAGTTGCTGATCACAATTGAATGGCCTGTAGCTGGGGTAGTATGGGCCTTTTTTAATATTTTGGAATTATGGTAATTAACTGTTGTCAGCAGTAAGAAGGCTGTATTTTAAGCATTACAGCCCAATTTAGTTCAAATGGCCCATTTTACCCCAGAGTACCCCCATTGTGTATCTGTTTTCTTCACTTTATGTGGTGATGTTTTTTGTTAGTTTTATTTATTTATTTATTTATTTTTCTCGATGGGGGCTGTTCACCCATTTCATTTTTCCCATTTGATTGCCTTTCAATCTGAAAGAAAAATTAAGATTTGATTTTTTAAAAATCGATTTACACAACATGCCTACTTAGATTACATCATAATTCATAGTAATGATTGGTAGCAGCATTTACAACATTCAAGACCTGTCCAAAAAGTCTTGTGATTGCAAAAAGGTCTGCAATTGGCCAGTTGGAAATATGATTTCTGGGCACCAGCTTGCTGACTGTCCTCGCATTGGAAATAGATAGGAAATACAGTATAGTCATTCATTAATTAATTTTAATAGTTTTATTCCTCTATTGTAACAAAGAGGCATAATATTGCATGACCAACATAAAAAAAACCCTATTCTAATACTTCCACCTAGGGGTAATTTGGAGGAGCCAATTAGCCTAATGTGAAAACAATGATCCAAACCAGTGTGTGCCATCCTCAGTGAAACATGCTGGCTGAGCTGTTCAATCATATGCTTAAATCCATGATCTGTAATTGAATTTCTGGACAATGCTAGTTGAAATGATTAGCTGAAGCCAAACTAATTGATCGCATGAGCGATCTCACAAGTGACCAGAGGATTTTCCCCATTTGAATCGCTGCATAGGCAAAATTCCTGTGGTGCCCTAGATGTCATTAAAACTTATTGGAAAGAAAGATCTTCAATGAGGAAAAATTACATTTTAGACCCGAGAGCAAAACTCCACACTGTGGGTCACTTAACAGAGAACAATTTGCCGTAGGCACAATAACAATAACTGTAGCCGTTTAATAGGCTACTCAGCTAAGAGAATTTTTACTGGAAGATAAAGTGATGGTTCAGCTGCTCACATTGTGGCAAATACCCTTTGAGGTCATACAGCAGATCGGAGACATTGAATGTGAGATTAGACCAACTGACCTCAATCTTCTGAAACTGTGGAGAGAGAAGATTCTTGTGTCTCTTCCAACAAATAGTTCTGGAGTTGGGATTGGAGGTTGCTAAAAGCATGGCTAACTTTACCCCACTTTCCCTATAGAGACCACCCTTTAGTGGGCGCTGTAATCAGCCACCACTGCGCCCACTACAGGGATGGGGGTAGAGTTGTCAGTTGCAGGACAGATGACTAGTGATGATAGGTGAGAGGTTATAACAGAAAGGTTATGATTGAGCACCATTTGCAAATCTCGATGAGTTAGATCAAACCAGCAGGTAATAAGCTGATATTGATGAGTTGTGTTTGATTAGATATTTTATTTCTATGTATTCTATTTGTGCTTGCAGAAATAAGAAAGTATCAGAGAGAATGTCTATCAGCATGTGTGTGCATATAGAGTGTGTTTCATACATTAGACAAAAGTAAAAGTATGGTGTTAGTATTCTGAATAGTCTGCTATTTACTAAATAATATGTATGTAAAATGAAAGTTAAACAAATTATAATAGTTCTTCTACTGATGGAAGAAAACATGACAGACCGTGTCGTTATAATAAATGACAAGATGCTTGATGCTTCCCATCCCTTCGAAAATTAATTTTCATTACCAGCATGCCAAAAGGGTTTTTCTCCTCCTACTTGACACCATTTCCCCCACCTATTACAGTATAGTTATTTTTGTTGCATGAACATATTACTTTAGAATCTATTCCTTTTTATTCTTTATTTCCAGCAGACAAATCTAGTACTTTTAAAAAGAACATTTCATTTAACATGAAAAATTATTTAAATATATTTAATCATTTATTTTCCAAACTGGGTGACACGGTGGTGGAGTGGTTAGTACGTCCACCTCACATCAAGAGTTTGCATATTCTCCCCCTGCTTATGTGAGTTTCCACCGGGTACTGCGGTTTCCTCACAAAGTCCAAAACATGCACAGTAGGCTACTTGGCTGTTCCAAATCACCCCTAGGTGTGAATGTGAGTGTGAATAGTTGTGTGAGTGTTGGCTCTGCGATAGCCTGGCTAGCTGTCCAGGGTGTACCCTGGCCTCACCCAGAGTCAGCTGAGATGGGCGCCACCATCCCTGAGACACTAGTTAAGAGTAAGGGGGCTTAGAAAATGAATGAATAAATGAATGAATGAAATTGCCAAACTGTTTAAATATGCTAGAACCATGAGGCGGCTGGTGCATATCTCTGCTGACTCAGAGCAGCTCACCAGTCCATAGCATTGGCTTATTTTAAAGATTTTGGAGAGGAACATCATCATCATCATCATCATCATCATCATCATCATAAGCATCATCACCACCACTATGTTCAGGCTTTATGGTCAAAATCAAAATCAAATCAGTGAAAATGTGCATAAAATAAGAGACTAAGTACAGTACATGGTTCAGTGCCTGTTACCAGTTCAAACTCTAAAATGAAGAATGAGAAACACAACAAACAAAGATTTCTTGAAATTACTGTGTTTATGATTTAAGTAGAATGGTCTTTTGTACAACAACAACAAGGGTTACATTCTTAAAATAATTTATATTCCATTGAAAACAATACATACAATAAACAATATTATTATTTATAATTATTAGGTTACTGTTTCACTAAGTAAAAATGCTACAGCAATGTTTTAGGAAGCTTCCACAAAACCCCAAAGTGTAATCAGAAAATATTATAGTAGCCTAAAACTTTTAGCTGGTTAGTGTGTGTGTGTGTGTGTGTGTCTATGTGTTCATTACTCAAATAGAGTTCCAGTTCCTCTTGTAGTTCGGTATTCCAGCCCTCTGAAATCACTCTTGAGGCCCAGAAAACGGAAAGGTAATGTTAGGTTATCTGGAAAGGTTATCTCATTAGGGAGAGGAATATATATAATTGGGGAAAGCTGTGTTATTAGTGTAATAGACCACAGCTAATGCCCAAAGTCAAGTGTCCCTATGTGACCCTGAAATGCTGCAGCAATTTTATTTTGTCCTGAAGGGCAAAAAATGTCGAGTGTCTTACCAACGTTGCAGGGTTTGGAGTTGTTTAACAGCCTAATAGGCTCATGTACAGATGTCACGGATTTTGTATGAATCATACAATGCTGTCCTAGTCGGATTCCTCCCTGAGCCATTTTCAAGACATGGTTTGGCTGAGCTGTGCTAATTGGGGCAGCAGCAGCAGAGTGATTCAAGTCAGGCTCCAAGCCAGTGTCCATCTAGAAAGACTCATGGGTCTCACAACCTGCAGCTAGTGCCCTTGTGCTGGTGCACTACAACTGTGTTCTGACCTCAGTCTGAATATAGATGTTAGTGTTAATATATTTAATGACCTGTTTCCATGAACATATTGTCCCTGACTGCCTTTCAGTTTCAGTTTATTAATCTAAAAAAATAAATTAAAAAAATAAATAAATAATTGACAGAACACGGTTTTATCTTGGTACCCAAATTCCATCTAAAATCATGTTTGTCTTAAATCGTGTTATTTGAACAATGTATATTTGAGGAGGTGCAATAAGATTTAAACATTTTCATTCAACTACTTTCTATACATTAAATAAACAAGCTTATGCTTTTTTGGTCTAATAAAAATGAAATCTAATTTAGTGTACATTTGTCAAACATGTTGGTTAAACAAAAGTCCACCTTGTTGTCTGAACTATTACATATTAATATGTTGTGCTTCTGTCAATCTTATTGAATGAACTATCAATGTTGTTGTCTCAATATTGTTGTGTCTGTTGCAGGTACAGGCATCCAATGATAAAATTACCAAAACTGAAAACAATTTCCAATGCTGGATTTTTATTCAACATTTTCTATGAACACACAGCTGCCAAATTCTACATTTTCAGCTCCCCACGAACCATCTCATGTGAAACGTAATTTGATTCGAAACATTAGCATGACCCACGGACCTCAAATTACTCTCATGCAGTGTTACAATCTTATAGTTGTAACTACTACCACACTCAGGAATGAGGGATGTAAAAGGAATAAAAAACAAAAACAAAAAACCTGAGACCAAGGGGACTGAACAGTCTTAAAATACTAGTGTAAACCCTGAACAGACATAACAGCAAAGTAGGCTGTAAAGTGATGTACAAGAAATGTGTGCACTTTTTTTAAGGAAATTTTGTCTTTTTAATGCCCTTGTGCATTACAAAGACAAATCACTCTTTTTGAAATGTTTATGAAATGTAATCGTTGTGTGAGGATCCACTCAAATGAATTAATAAAAAGTGTGCAGCTAACTGGGTTATCAAAGCCGGGCCATGTCTTTGACTGTCTGTGGCAGTGGTTCTTAACCCCACCAGTTTCATCTGCTTATTCACCGAAGCCTTCTTTAGTGAAAAATAAAATATGATTTTTTTTCAAGTTCAAGACAGGTATATGTTTTTACTGGGCACCAAAATGAACCGTGCATTAACATCACTGTGTTCAAAGAACAAAACCAATACAATGCATGAACTCCCCCATCACACGTGCGCGCGTGCGTCTGTATGTGTGTGTATTTGTTTTATTTACATCTTATGCATTATTTTTGAATATTTAATCATTATTATAAGCATTTATAGTATTGAATATGTATTTATTGATATTATATGTACATATACATGTACGTATACGTCAGTCAGCACAGGGTTGATCCTATATTGCAAATCATGCAGATAGGACGCCGACTAATATCCCGTTCCATTATATATGTGAATCCATGTTGTACATATTGGTCCGACCACTTTCTTTTTTCCTTAACATAGTATGGATTAAAACATTAAGAAAGAAATCAGACGACGTACCATCACAAGTCACAATTCGACTACTGAGCCCACCAAATTTCCTGCAGCACAGATTGGCCAAGCAATGTCGCATGATCACCTGCAGCCAGTGATGGCCAAGCGGAGCGTGTCATCATGAATATGAGTCAGGTGTGTGTCTTGACCTCCGCCTAACCCCTGAGACTGACTCACCGAACCCCTAGGGTTCGATCGAACCCAGGTTAGGAACCACTGGTCTATGGTGAGAGGCATGTAAAAGAACCATTGCTGACTTTCGTAAAGAGTAGCTGCAAAGCCGTCAGCATGTTTCTGTCTCTTGTTAAAGGGTTTTGACAGGAAGGACGTTCGACGTAAAAACCTATGCCAAATCAAATGTGCGAATCAGATGGTTCGCTGTGGCGACTCCCGAGAAAGGGAAAAAAGCCGAAAGGAAAAGAAGAAGAAGAAGATAAAATGTATTTATAACTGATCCAGCATCATGATTGCCCTTTAAAATACTGTTGGGGAGAGAAATAAAAAGACAACATTCACACACCAACAATGGCACCCCCCAAAAATATACTAAAATAACATAACAAAAAAGTGCACAGTTGAGGTGTACATTCAAAGGCTGTGCTGCATCTGCTCCAGTGACATAAAACTGTCCATCCCTGCCAATCCAGATTCAGAAGAATCTTCTGCAGGACTTCAAAAGTACACTTAAGGTCTGTTGGGTATTGCAGAATCAAGCAGTATAGCAGTTCAAATAACAGGCATTTTCAATGTTTGGCAAAGCACTGAGCACTTCAACACCTTCAATCAGAACACCAATATCCTCAATGTCATCCGGCACTGCACCCTGCGTCTGTCTGACATACACTCCCAACATAGTTTGTTCTGTGGAAGCACTGGCCTCAGTGTCTGTGTTCTCTGGATTCAAACATAGGATTAGAAACACATAGTGGATTATTAGGTTCTTCTGCAGTAGCCTAATCAACATGGATGTTGCAGTTTTTGAAAAGTTCTACAAGTGTATGTTTTTTGATAGATGTACAAGCTGAACTGAACAACAACAACAACAACAACAACAACAAAAGCGATTCTTCCAGCAATTTATCGACTCTGAAAAATGAAATATATGTTCTAATTTCAACAATATTTCTGTTATTTTCTGCTCAATTAGTTAAGCAAGTTTAGACACATTTTCAACAGCACCATCAACATTTTCACTCACTGACTGAAGCTTCCTGATCTTTGCATTGGGTTAACAATCGTCATTACACGAGCTTTGAAATCATTTAATGTAACATGGATTATGCCTTCTCTCTTTGTGTGTGTAAAATGTGCTGCATAATGTATAATTATTCTTATCTATTGGTCACTTTGTTGAGACAAATAATTATGTATTAATACATTTTAACGTGTTCAGTCCGTGAAAAGTCTGACGAGTGGCTGTTTCTGCTTCTTCCACAAATGGTCAAGAGCATGGCGCAATAGAGGAGCATACAAGAGTCATTGTATTGGTGAACCTCATTCTCATTAGATTGACACGAATGATGGTAATTTACTTGAATTTTCAGGAAATCGTTTTCAATTAGCAATAACAAATAATACAATGAGAACAAACATAATGAATTAATGCACTACCAACATATTTCTGATTTGTTGATCATATACATACCCTAGTTGACTTTTCTGAGTGTAGATGGGGATGGATACTTTAGCTGTTCTGTTTTATAAACTTTCCCTCCAGTCCTCCATGTGTTTAGCATGGATATGGTGCCATTATTCTAGAGGATGATGCTATCACACATGCAATGGCGCTATCTCAGACGTCCATCTCACTTCGTGGCTGGAGTAATCTAATAATAAATGAGCACTTTGTGACTGACTGAGCTTAGGCTTCAAATGCACTGACAGTTTTAGAGCAAGAGTGAAAGAGAGGCACAGATAGAATCAAGACTAAAGTCAAAGAAGTCACACAACCTGATCATGTCCTAATATTAATCCATGGGTAGACATGCACATAAGTCAAACCAAATTTAGCAATTGAACATATACAATAATTTAACTCAGTGCTTCTCAAATAGTGGGGCGCGCCCCCTTTGGGGGCGCAGTGTGATGCTGGTTGCAGCGCGTATGACCCTGGGGAACATGCTTTTCTGGAATTGTGTATGACGATTAAGTGTAATTGCACCTCCACACCACTAGTTGGCAGTGGCGCTCTCATTGCCGCTATGGTGTAGTGGTTTTTCGCACGAGCAAATGATTTGAAGGGCAGTAAACAACCCCTCAAGAAACAACACAGAAAAAATTCTAATGGGAATTTCAGGCACATTGGTGCACTTTAAATCTTTTCTGTTACAGATTAAAAAAACAATGTCAATGAAGTTTTTCTTCATTGTAAGTTGAACTATATTTCTTTCTTTTCTGTTTATAATGTTAATAAAGATACAACGTTATGCAGAGGTGTACTACTAAATAAAAGCATGTCTAGCATCTGGAGCAACAAATAGCACATAGGGGAAGAATAGGTCACAGTTTTGGGAGCATTTTTGATGTTTGGTTGATTTGATGATCCTTGACGAGGCTGTCTGTCTGTGGGTGGTATTCAGTGGTACCCCACCATTAGCAACTGGCAGAGGTCAACATGGACATCCTGCAGGATGTCCAGCTGTCAATGCAGCATTAACTCCCTGGCAATGTATTTATATTTTGCTTTTTGGTGGTGGTGGTGGGGTGCTTCTGGCTATCATATTACTCAGGGCCCTGAGCAGACTTCTGCAATGTTCATATGAATTCCATTCCCACCTACTTGAATGGAACTGTGATGATAGGAAGTGGAATAAGTAGCCGTGTGGTTGACTTATAGGCTGATGTTCAGATAGCTGGAAGAACCACCATCTTGAGCCTGCAAAAAATGTTTTTTGGATTTTATTCAGAGTGTTATTTTATTCTGGGTGGCCTTTTAGGAGGTGAATGTAGACCAGGAGCATTTTTTTTTTCAACTTGGGCCCAGCAGACAAGGACCTGGCTCTCCCCTTTGACCTGGTTATACACATGAGAGAGTGGGTTACAGAAAGAGAAGACTTCAATTTCGCTTTTACCTTTAGCTGCAGCTTACAAGCAGAAGCACAGGGAATTTTTGGGACAAGTCCAATCATTATTGGCCAAGGACTGGCTTAACTGGCAAAGCAGTTGGCCTAACTCTTGTCTAGTCAGCTGTGTTTCTCTCCAGCTCCCTCTCAAAGCTGACAGTATAGATAATGCATGAATCGACGAAAACTAAGTATTAAATCTAGGCTTTTTTTTTACATAAACATACAAACATGCACAAACACACACACACACACACACACACACACACACACACACACACACACACACACACACACATATATATATATATATATATATATATATATATATATATATATATATATATATATATATATATATATATATATTCTTCTATAATCACCTGAAGAGAGAGGATGGTTTCACCACTCCTTGAAACAGATCTGTAGTGATAAATGGAGTTTCAATAGAAAGTCTTTGTCCTGTCCTTTTATTTTTATTGTTATTTGCTCTACCAAAAAGTATTGAGCACTCTCCTACGGAAGGATCTACTCAGAAAATCCTATATATATATATACACACACACACACACACACACACACACACACACAAAGTCAGAGAGGCTAGATTGAAATGGTTTGGACATGTACAGAGTAGGGATAGTGAGTATATTGGTAGTAGGATGCTGAGGTTGGAACAAATAGGCAGAAGGCCTAGAGGAAGACCAAAGAGAAGATTTATGGATGTGGTGAAGGAGGACATGAAGGTAGTTGGTGTAAGAGAAGAAGATGCAGAGGATAGGGTGAGATGGAGGCAGATGATTTGCTGTGGTGACCTCTGAAGGGAACAGCCAAAAGGAAAAGAAGAAGAGGTGAAAGGTCCAGACTACAGGCAGACCAATTTACCACCTGGACTCTTCTGACAAAGCTATGCTGTTGTAATAATCTGCAATATGAGATTTTGCACTGTCTTATTGAAATACACAGGGCCTTCCCCAAAATAGACTTCATCTGTAGGGGTGTGTGCATTGCTTTAAAACCTTTATTGGAATACTTCATTTATCTCAGAGGAAATGTTTAAAAGGAGGGCTTTGATGTGTTTCGTCACCCACAGCTTATTTGGGTAACAAATGACCGAGCTGGGGCAATGGCATCGGTGCGGAAATCTATGTCATGTGAAATACACTTAGTAAGCCCATCAATGTCATCTCCATGGGGCTTACGGAGTGCTTGCCAGTCTATTACTTCAAAGCACAATTGTAGCTCCTCCAAATCCTCCTCTGACCATCTCCTAACAGTCTTTGTAATCACAGGCTTTCTCTTCACAACAAGTGAGAACAATAAATTAAGTTGTTGTCTGACCTCCCCAGTGGGGGAGGAGGAGGAACTGGAAGCATAATTAGTGCTTGCATACAGCAGGTCTAAAGTTCACTCCTGTCTGGTGGGAGAGTCCACGTACTGCACAAGGTTCAGCAGTGTGTAGTGTCTAAGGTGACATGGTTGAAGTCACCCAAGATCACAATGAATGCACTCTGATGTTGAGCCTTTGACTGTGCTAGGGGAGTTGAGTGTCACAGTGTCACAAGCACCTGTGGGGTTATCAGAAGGAGGAACTTAAGCAGCCACTAAGATGACATGGGGAAAATTCCCAAGACAAATAATATGGCGTGAGTATAACTGCATACAGTTCAATGTCCGGTACACAACTCCACTCTTTGATGCTTATGTGGACGGGCTTACACCACTGGTTACTGTCAAGAATATCAGAAATGCTATTCATGCTATTCTGTTGGTCCATACAGTGTGAAAGCCTAGTGTTGTCATTGGTAATATCGTCATGCAGCCATGACTCCATAAAGCACATGACAGTACTTTTCCTCTTCGGTTCTCCACATCTGCTTGCACAGTGTTTTTTTTTTTTTTTTTTTTTTTTTTTTTTTCCAGATTTCAGCTCGCAAGTCTGTGGGTCTGGTTGCTAATCCGGCTGGTATCAGGGTGATCAGCTGATCCCTGGAGAAAACAAAGGTGTGTGTGTGTGTGTGTGGTTACTGCACTATGGTCCATGAAAGTAAAAGTTACGCAGTGATAAAAAGGGAAAAAAGCCTCTCTCAACCAACATATTGAGAGGGCAGCTACTCTTGAACAATAAGATAAGTACAAGATAAAAGTTAAAGCAAGTAAAAAAATAAGAGTTAAAAGTACATGAAGGGCATGAGCAACTGAAACAGGCTGCAAGAAAGTTAATGCATGCACACTGGCTTATATTTTTTAAATTTATAATTATATACCTTTCAGTATTAATGCAGCTGTGAGCAGGCCAGTGTTCTTTCTCAGTCCGGTCCCAAGCCTTGATAAATGCAGAGGGTTGTGTCAGGAAGGGCAGCCGACGTAAAACCTATGCCAAATTCTTTATGCGGATCATCAATATGACTACCAAACTGGATCGGTCGAGGCCCAGGTTAACACCGACCCCCATCAACGACCTACTGTACTACTGTTGGTTGAACAAGGAGAGGCAAGGGGTGTGTCCGTAGGCAGAGAGAGAGAGAAGAGGAAAGACATGAGTCTAGGACTAAGAGTAGGGACTTTGAATGTTGGAACTATGACAGGAAAAGCTAGAGAGCTGGCTGACATGATGCAGAGGAAGAAGGTGGACATACTGTGTGTTCAGGAGACCAGGTAGAAAGGTAGCAAGGCTAGAAGCTTAGGATCAGGGATTAAGCTGTTTTATCATGGTGTGGATGGGAAGAGAAATGGAGTAGGAGTCATCTTGAAGGAGGGGTTTGTCAGGAATGTTCTAGAAGAGAAGAGTGTCAGACAGTGATGAGTCTCAAGTTAGAAATTGAAGGTGTGATGTTCAATGTTGTTAGTGCTTATGCCCCACAGGCAGGATGTGAGCTAGAAGAGCAGGGGAGATTCTGGAGTGAGTTAGATGAAGTGTTGCAGAGTACCCCCAGAGGTGAAAGGGTAGTCATTGGTGCAGACATCAATGGAAATGTTGCTGCAGGCAAGAGGGGGGGTGGATTTGTGATAGGCAGGTTTGGTATCCAGGACAGGAACACATCAGGACAGATGTTGATAGATTTTGCTAAAAGGATGGAAATGACTGTGGTGAATACTTTCTTCCAGAAGAGACAGGAGCATAGGGTTACATAAAAAAGCATCTTTCATCTTCTGTAACTGCTCAATCCTAATTAGGGTCGCGGAGAGGCTGCCATCACAGCCGACTCCGGGTGAGGGCAGAGTACACCCTGGACAGCTCGCCAGGCCATCGCAGGGTAGAAACACGCTGACGGCTTTGCAGCCTTCTCTTGTCGAAAGCCAGCAATGGTTCTTTTACAGCCAATCACCATAGACAGTGAGGGACATGGCCAGCATTTGATAACACAGTTAGCTGCACCGGGGGGTGGGGGGGAAACAGTGGTGATTGGGGACCCAACCTTAGGATCAGTGATCTAGCACTAGGCCACCCCTGCCCTAAGCATTTTTCAATTGTGTATTAATAAGGTTTATTGTTACTTTCTAACCAATGCACTGCAGCTATCCATTAAGGAATCTCTGAAGCAAGTTCAAGCAGCAGGCAGAAAACTTTAAAATGTATTTTATGTTTAAGGCTTTTGCAAAAAATGCTAAGAGACATTACATATGCCGACATGTTGGGGTTATTCCTGGTTGACATAAGGGTAGTTTCTTTCTGCCGGGGTGTGTGTGTGTGTGTGTGTGTGTGTGTGTGTCCTGACTGTTTGTGCTTATTTACCAAATGACAGTTCAGAGGTGTATAGGGGACTCTCTCTGTGTGTGGGAGATTTCAACGCCCACTTGGGCAATGATAGTGTGACCTGGAAAAGGGTGATCGGTAGGTACAGACTCTCCAGTCTGAACCTAAATGGTGTTTTGTTGTTGGCCTTCAGTGCTCGTCATGGCTTATCCATCCTGAACACTATGTTTGAACATAAGGGTGTGCATAAGTTCACCCGGCACCAGGACACTCTAGGCCGCAGTTTAACGATTGGTTTAACGATTGGTTTAACGATTGACTTTGTAGTATTTGTCATCGGTCTTGTGGTCACATGTTCTGGACACTTGGGTGAAAAGATTAACTGAGCTGTCAACCACTCATCACCTGGTGGTGAGCTTGCTCTGATGGCAGGAGAGACCACCCTCCAGACCTGGCAGACCCAAGCATGTAGTTAATGTCTCCTGGGAACATTTGGCAGGGTTCCCTGTCAGTGGGGCCTTTAACTCTCACCTCTGGCAGAGCTACAACCACATCCCAAAGGATATCATTGGATCATGTTAGTTTGATTTTCTGTCCTGACCTGAATAAGAAAAAAAAAAATACATGATGAATGGAGAGTGAAGTAAACTAAAAAGCCACCAAGTATTCATTCCGTTATTTGTAGTGATCATTTTACTGATTGTTTTGAGCCAACTCCAACACCTCAATGCAAAAAGCTGCATGTATTCGGCACTACTACATGTGTAAACAAACAGTGACACTTTGGCGTTCAGATGTTGTCAACATGTAAAAATAATAAAGGGTGAGTTATCAAATCTATCTATTAGAAATATTATTATACATTGGACCTTGGTTAAAAAGAAAGTTTCTTAAACTGTGAAATGTGCACTCTTATAGTGCTACAAGATGATTTCATCTATACAGTGGTACCTCACTTTACGAAAGTCTCACCAAACGAAAAATTCAGGTTACGAAACGCATTTTCCTAAAATTTTTGTCTCTGGCTACGAAACAAGTTCACACTACGAAAGTGCCATCTTAAAAATTCAAATACACAATTCAAAAATTCAAACAATGCACGAGTTGTTTTCCTATTGGTTGTCTCCCAACACCCCACCCCGCTGGCCTCCCATTGGCTAGGAGGGAGCTGAATCTCCATTATACAGTACTGTACCCATAATGCTTTTCATGTGCCTTCGACCCATTGTTCGACACACGCGTGAAGGAGGGTTGTACTGTTGGTTCGTGAGTTGTTGTTTTTTAGTGTTTTCAATGCAGCGTTATTTTTCATTATTAATCATGAGCCCCAAGAAAGTGATTCGTGGTGAGACTGAAAAGAAGAAGCGAGCTCCGTTATCAATAAAAGTTAAACAGGAGACAATAAAAAAATATGAAAGTGGGATTCGGTTGAGTGAAATTGCAAAGGAGTATGGCCGAAACCCCTCTACAATCGGGATGATATTGAAGCAGAAGGAGGCCTGATACGACGGAGGCGATTATTTCAGAAAAAGCAATCGCCATATTTAAGGACCTCGTGAAGGTGGGTGGGGGTGAGGGTTCTTCGGACTAGCAATCCCCGGACTTTAAAGCATTGCATGGGTGGTTCGAGATATTTAAAAAAAAAGGTAAATAATTTTATTTTACTTTTAACATCCATTTCCTACATATTTCATACAAAATTGGTGCACTTTTATAATTTTAAAAGGGTTTATGGGTAGTATTGGGAGCCTTGGAACGAATCACGTGATTTACGTGTAAAATGCGGTTCAACTTACGAAAAATGCAGGTTCCGAAAAAGACACTGGAACAGATTAATTTCGGAAGGTGAGGTACCACTGTATTAAGTTATACAGTTTGTGCAAGCAAACTTAGAAACGAGCCAGAACAAAGTAACATCAGGTCTACACAATTCTAATTTTACATCAGTTCCATTTTTTTCATTTCGTTGGCATCTCCTACATCATTGAATTCATGTTATTCACACACCATGTACTTGTTATGGCAGCTACCCTGAAATGTCATCAGTCCTGATTTCTGTCTTCTTCCGTCAGGTTATAAGAAGCATCACTATGTAAATATAAGAATGTCGGATGATGAATGGCTTTCTTTTTTTGTATGTAGCATATGTACAATATAAAAATAACAGAAAAAAATCTTGACAGGGACTAAAAAAGTGCTTACCAACATATAAACAAGAGTTCATCAATGTTCTCACTGGTAAATTTGGTAGGAATTTTTAGTTCAGTTTCTCCATTATCATGGCTAAAAGAGTACTGTATCAGTTCATTTTCTGTATCCGTTTAATCCTAATTAGGGTCGCGGGGAGGCTGGTGCCCATCCCAGTCGACTCCAGTGAGGGCAGAGTACACCATGGACAGCTTTCCAGGCCATCGCAGGGCGGAAACATGCTGACGACTATGCAGTCTACTCTTGTCGAAAGTCAGCAATGGTTCTTTTACATGCCTCACAACACAGACAGTGAGAGACATGGCTGTCCTTTGATAGCCCAGTTAAGGGCTAGAGTCATGTATATGAGGGGTATTTTATTCACTCTGGGAACCAAAATGGATGTCATGTACTATTTGATTCACATGGAAAAATAAATGATGCTTGCCCAGATCTCAAAAACCTTTTGGCAGAGACCCCACATGAAAGCGCTCTCCTCTGACTGTACTGCATAGACGGTTTAAGTTGGCATGCCAGATTGGGATCGAATAAGGTTGCCGTTATACCGGTTTGGACCAAGCTCGTATTACTGATCTGAGCCAAATGTGCCCAATTACAGAAATGTGCACTATTTGGACCGTTGTGAATCTGGACTAAGGACAAGATCCATTTGCCAAATATGTGCCAAATACAAGTACATTCATGCCTTCTTTGGTCCAGTGTGCACTTGCTATCTGGAAAATTGCTTAACACATGAACAATGGTAAACTAAAAGTTGAATCCTATCACCATAGGCTTAATAAAGTTACTGCTCTTTAAACTGAATAAAATCAGTATTAAATGATATTTAAACTAGAAGCCTACATATATTCAAGTGATTTCAGTTTTATTTGTATTGCACTTTTTACAACTGACATTGTCGCAAAGCAGATTTAGACAGTAACAGTAGGCATTTACAAAGTACAAAAGAATTTAAACATTTTCTACAACCTCTATACATCCCAAATGAGCAAGCCTGTGGTTTTGTTGGCAAGAAAAAAAAAAACTCCCTAAGTTGAGGTGAAGAACAAACCTTGAGAGGAAGCAGGCCCAACAAGGGAAACCAGTCCTCATTTGAGTTCAAACATAAAAATACAAATCTTAAAAGAAAAACTTTATTACAGTCCAAAATGAAGTCCAATTGCTTATACCTCAATTGTAAGTCCTACATAATTGTGGGAAAAGAGTTTATACCGTCAGCACAGAAAAGTCATCTTCTCAGTCTGAGTGCACATTTAACTCTATATAGATATAGATCCTCATCAGCTGGAACAAGGAGCTTCCAGATGGGAACTCCAGCCAGCATCAGTACACCAGGACAAACCACAGGGCTCAGAAATCAGAAGGATCATTATTGCATCCCAGGAAAAGCAGTGTACCTCAGCAAACACACGCACACACACACACACACACACACACACACACACACACACACACACACACAGAGAGGGAGGGAGGCTGTTGGGTATACTCATAATAGTGAAATTGTAATAGAATAATTTATTACTGCTGAGTGCAAACAGGGACTCTGGCATGATCGACTATGGCAGCATCATCATGAAAGACTAAAAGAGAGAACCATAAAAAAGGCAGATATGAGAACATCCTGTGACATTGGCCAGTCAGCCACTCCACTGTCAATGGACCTGGTGAGCATGTCGAGTGAGGGAGTGACAACCGTTCTGCCCCCTGCAGTAGTCTTCATTGTTCGAGGTATCACTAAGCACTCTCCACCTTTTAATCTAATGGGGCATGCTGGATCATAAACAAAAAGAAGTTTACCAAGATAATGTGGCACACGACCATTAAGTGCTTTATAGGTTAAAAGTAGTATTTCCTATTCAGTCTGAAATATAATTGGAAGCCAGTGTTATGTAAATAAGATTGGGGTGATGTTCTTGTGTCTTCTGGTCCTAGTAACGACTCTTGCTTCTGCAAGTTCCGTACTAACTGTATCTTGTTTATGCACCTATTGGAACATCCAAACAGTAACACATTACGATAATCTAATCTTGAAGTAATAAAAGTATGAAAAAAGTTTTTCTGCATCATTTGTATTAGCAATATTCCCGGAAATAAGTCAACCAGTGTAATATTATATACATGATGTCTAATTGAAAGACCAGCTGTTTCCTTAACTCCAACAACATTTTCCAATCTGTCAAGGAGAACCATATGATCAGTAGTGTCAATGGCTGAACTAAGGTCAAGTAACACAAGCAGGGATACACAGCAATAGTTGGCGGCCAGCAGTAGGTCATTTACCATCATAACGAGTGTTGTCTCTGTGCTATGATGAGGCCTAAGTCCTGACTGATACATTTTGTAAATGTTATTTCTATAAAGCTATGAACATAACTGTTGCTCTACAGCTTTATCCAAGATCTTTCAGATTAATGGGAGGTTTGATTATTTGTCTGCAGTTGGACAGCTGATATTTGATCAATATCAGGTTTTTTAAATCAGAGGTTTGATGCACTGGTTTAAATGATTTAGGTACATAACCAATGCTAAGGGAATGATTTATTACAATTAATAAAAATTTGATAACTTTTGATAGTATCTGTTAAAAGAAACATGTAGGTACTGGATTAAGTGCACACATCGACGATTTGGCTGAAAAAAAATTATGATATTCGTTCTGTCTTGGGATAAAACACTAGTTGCAGATCTGATAGTGGAGTATTGTTTACTGTTTTAGTTATTGGCGTAGCATTCCAAGTTTAGATAATCAATTTTTGCCTGATATTTGCAATTTTAGCATTAAAAAGGTTCATAAAATTGTCACTTTGGTTGATGGTCTGCATGTTTTATTTATGGTCTTATTCTGAGTTAATTCTCATTTAAGTATTTTGAAATATATTTTTAAATTTTCTATTTGATTTGAGAAACATACTGCTCTAATAGCAATCAGAGCTTTTCTGTAATAAAGGAGACTCTTTCCAAACTAGTTGGAATACCAATAACATTAAGGTTTGACGGGCAGTGGTGGCCCGGTGGTAAAGGTGCTGGATCACTGATCCTAAGGTTGGAGGTTCACTCTCCACGGGTTGTCACTGTCCCCCCCAGTGCAGCTAACTGGGTAATCAAAGGCCTGCCATGTCTCTCACTGTCTATGGTGTGAGGCATGTAAAAGAACCGTTGCTGACTTTCGACAAGAGTAGGCTGCAAAGCCGTCAGCATGTTTCTGCCCTGTGATGGCCTGGCGAGATGTCTAGGGTGTACTCTTCCCTCGCCCAGAGTCAGCTGAGATGGGGGCCAGCCTCCCCTTGACCCTCATTAGGATTAAACAGTTACAAAAAAAAAAAAAAAAATGAACGAATGAATTCTCATTTTTTTTCTCTCTGATTGGTTTTCTTTTAAGACGAGCTACATTATCTAGTGAATGAGGTAAGTATGACCCAAAGCACTCGGTGTCTTGATCGAGTTCTCTGGGGTCTGATGGTGCTAAAATCATAGTTGATATTTCTGCAAGATTATTAATGAAACTCTGTGCAGTAGTTGATGTAAAAGTAAGCTTAATGCAATAACATAGTGAGGAGTATATATGTGCCCTATGAAGAATTATGAGCAAGATAAGAGAATGATCTGAAATAGTTTGTGACTGTGGAACTGTGACTATATTTTCAATATTTAATTCAAAATTAAGTATTAAAGCTAGAGTGTGACTAGTTTTATGAGTGGGTCCTATTAAATTCTGATTTACCCCAACTGAATCTATGATAGATATGAACACCGTTCTTAAAGGGTCCTCAGGGTTATCAAAATGGATACTAAAGTCACCAATAATAAAAGCTTTATCTAAATAAACAACCATGTTTGAAATAAAGTCTGCACATTCACATAGGAATTCAGAATACAGGCCTGGGTTTCTGTAAATAATTAAGGAATCGACGCCGAAAGGAAATCTCATGCATGAGCATTTTTGAGGAACATATGTAATGTTAGTATATAGAATTTCAAATGCATTAAATTCATGTCTAGATTTGTGTATAACGCTGAGATTATTAGTATAAATAACTGCGATGCCGCCTTCTCTGCCAGTTGAACAAAGTCGGTGTATATTTACATTTGCAGCAATTGGCAGATGCTCTTAGAGCGCTACTTACAATTATCATTTTTTTTATACACATGAGCAATTAAGGGTAAAGGGCCTTGCTCAAGGGTCCAACAGAACCGATAGTGAGAATTGAACTGCTGACCTTCGGATCAGTAATCCATCACTTTATGCACTATGGTACCAATGTCCATAGTGCATATAACTATATCCGGTTACATATATAAAACGACCTCCTGATCAGTAATGATTTCATTAACCATAATGCCTTAGATGTAAGAGCGCTAACATTTAATAACCCGACCTTTAAGATCAAAAGTGAAGGCTGTACATTCAGTATGATTTAAATTTATGTTAATAAGATTACTAAAACAAACTGAGAGTTTTTACATTTTTGTTCAGGTAGTGAAACAGACACAGTTTCTACAGCATTGAACTTGACCTTGAGTGACGAATGTGCAGCAAGCAGATGCTCAGGTTAGCCTGTTTGTCTGCTTTCTGGCCTTGACTCTGGATAGTCACTGACTGTGTAGTCATGTTCTTAGACAATGCGCTATGCTGCAAAAAATGAGAGCGGCACCTTCTGAAGTGGGAAGAATACTATCATTCCCCATCAGACTAGGTTTGCCCTCCAATTACCTATAAAGTCCACTTTGTTTCCGGAACATCTGTGCATATATCACTAGCATTACACCTACACACCAGACCATTTAGAAGTCACATGAACTTATTTCCAGATACAGAAGATTAATGTATTACATTTTGAGATTTTAGGACAAAATGCAAGAAAAAAAAAGTAAACCTTATAGTCAAGCATGTAATTTTAGATAGCGGCATGGTGGCATCGGGGTTAGCACTTCACTTACAGGATTTAGAAATTTCTCTTGTGCGATTCCAAACCTGCATTTATAGTGGGTTGTTGTGACTCTCTTATTTTTCGTAGTTGATAAAAGTTGAATCAAATATGATTCAAATAAACTAAAAATCCATAGATGTAACTCTTTACTGAGGAATAAATTGAAAAATATTTTCTACACTTACCAGTTTATTCCCTCAAACTGTCCACCATAATTATTGGCACCCCAGTTATGGTGCGTTAAAAGCCCTAAAAGAAAATCAATTTTGATTGCAGAAACATTCTCTTACACTGAAAATTGTAGAAAAATGTCACCTGTTCCACAATTAATGACACCTATAACAATTCGGAGGAAATAAATGCAATTGAAGTATTTCTGTAATTTCTACAACAATGTAAAAAGTTTATCAACGTATCTAAGAACATTTCATTCGTAATTCATCACCTCCTGTTTCCCTGGGATATAAATATGATGTGACACAGAGGCATTTCTCTTATCCACTCTACAACATGGGAAAGACAAAGAAACACCATTCAATTGTCTCAACCTTCACAAATTAGGTAATGGCTACAAGAAAATAGCCACTCGCCTACACCTGCCCATTTCTATTGTCAACAACTAGAACAGTGGTAAATAAACCTGGAGGAGGAAACAGGGATATTTTTTCACTGTGCACAGTGAAGAGGACAGTAACAGAAATAAAATGTTCCCAAAAGCTCACTGTTAAATAACTACAACAAATGGTAGCATCTTGTGGTCACAAAGTTCCAAAACAGCCATCAGGTGATATCAACAGGCCAACAAGCTGTTTTGGAGGCATGCACAGAAAAAACTTTTTTCACTCACAATCATAATTGCGAGAGTCCAGAGTTCACGAAACGGTACTTTGACTTCAACTGGGACCATGTGCTCTGGTCAGATGACACCAAGATAGAGTTTTGTAGCAGTAAACACCAAGTGGGTCTGGCAGACCACAAAATATGAGTATACAGAAAAGCACCTCATGCCCACTGTGAAGTGTGGAGGAGGATCGGTGATGCTGTGGGACTGTTTCTTTCCCAGAGGCCCTGGGAACCTTGTTCGGGTGCATGGCATCATGAACACTTTGAAATACCGGGACATTTTAAATCAGAATCTGGTGGCCTCGGATGGAAAACTGAAACTGGGTCATCACTGGGTCTTTCAGCAAGATAATGACCAATATGTGGCCCAGTCTACACAGAAATGGCTCACCAGGCACAGAATCAAACTATTCCCATGGCCATCTCAGTCCCTAGACCTCAACCTCATTGAAAACCTGTGGAGTGAGCTGCAGAGCGGAGGACCCTGGTTGCTGAATGATTTAGAGAGATTGTGCAAAGAGGAATGGTCAAAGATTCCTCTTTCTGTATTCTACAATCTTGGGAAATATTATAAAAGATTGGGTGATGTTTTGTAAGCAAAAGGGGGTTGTACAAAGTATTAACATTGGGGTGCTAATAATTTTGGCACATATGATTTGATGTGAAAGAATTATTTCTTAATGTGGGCTTTTCCCCACTGAATAAATGAATCTTAAGAACACATCATAATCAGGGGTGACAATAATTATTGAGGGCAACTGACACTGGGTGTAGGTGTCGTACACCCTAAATAATAATACACACAACCAGTCACACCTTTGAAAGAGCCAGTTAGGCCGATGTCCATCTCTTTTGACTGGTAGAAATCCGGAATACCCAGAGGAATAATGAATTGAAATGGAATTGATAAGGTTCACAGCACTGAGTGGCTGGATTGATACATTAAAATTTCATGTAGTTAAGGTGGGGAGGTCCCAACTCATAATTTTTAAAAGTGTGAGACATATGCCCCCCCATACAATGGGTCTAATTCCATGTTTAAATTATTTTTCCTCCTTCCCCTCTATAGCCTTTATAGCTTTTAATTATTTTGTCCATATCTTTGGCTAATTTTTGTCCTTCTAAAATAAATTAATTAATTAATTTCCTAAACTGTGTAATCCTAATTAGGGTTGCGAGAAGGTTGGTGCCCATCTCATCTGATTCTGGGCCAGGGAGGGAGATGCCCTGGACAGCTTTCCAGGCCCCCACAGGAAATAAATAAATAAATAACAAACGAAAATGTACGTTATTTGAAAAATAATTTATTCTTTTTTGATAAGCACAACCCTTTTTAGATACATGTGACTGGTTTGGTTTGGAGGATCACAAATAATTGGGTGTCATAGCTGTGAAATATTTATTTAATAAGGAACAAAAGTGATAAATACGTAATTTTTGTGAGTAGTTGTGGGGATTTGTGTCTGGAGCTTTTGATTTACATAATATAAGGGAAACATCAACATTCACACAATGGTGCTGAATTCTAGACTAATGTATTAACTGGTCAACAGTTAAAAAGCACCGAGTTGAGAGCCAAAAATAATTGAATGATTTTTTTTTTCAGTAAATTTTTCTTTTTGACCATCATCAGATGTAAAAAATTCAAATGTATAAAAGATTTTTATTTTGTTAACTGAAATGACAGTGATTGCAAAAAAAGCCAAAAAAAAAAACATGGATTACATATTTGCCTTGGCCGTACAAAATGGGAATCAGAGTCTGCTGAAAATAGTCATCATATTTTTTAAGAATATTTATTTTGTTTAGTCAAAATGAAAATTCTAAATACATTTCATTCCACCCAACATCCCAAACTCGCAAATATGGGGGGAGGGGGAAACATTAAATGCAACAGCTTTAAAACTGTAATTAATATCTTACTCTCCACATTCCAGGCATGTCCGACCAGGCTCACATCGCTGCAGGAGAGATTCTCAGGAAAGTAATGAAAGGAGCTAAAGGGAAGACAAAAAAAATTAATCTTTGTTGTCATTGAGAGTCCTCTTCAGTCAGATCGAGAAGTGCAGCAGAGGCTCAAGGGCATGTGTTGTTTAGCAGAGAAAAAGCAGGGAAGATTCAAAAGCAATATAGTTTCTGTTTGCAAAAATAACAGCATGCCAAGGCCCACTGACCGAACAACATGACACAAATGGGAGAGAAAGGAAGAACGGAAAAAGAGAACTATGGACACACACACACACACACACACACACACACACACACACACACACACACACACACACACACACACACACAGAGTATATGGATGAAAATTTTTTTGGTTTTGGTTATGCTTGGCTGTGCAGTGCAGCACTTATTCTGCATGAAATATCCAGATACAGTTCATGCAAGGCCAGGATAACAAGGCAACCCAGTTGGGACTTTCTTTTTTTTTTAATGCACTACTGGGAGTAAATGGTGTGTGCATGACAAATAGCTTTTGCATCTTAATAGCTTTTTTGCCCAATGGAGACTACCATGTCAAACAGTGGCAAAGTCTAAAATATTTGTTCTGCGGCATATCTGGTCAAACAGTGCAGGGCCAGTGCTTCCAAAAGTAGGTCAGAAGAAGCTAAAAATTTGGTGTGCTATATGCCTGAACCCAAATGAGGTGCAGAATGCAAGCAAATTAGCTTGGCGAAGGAAACTGGAGCCTTTTTTCCCCACTAACATTTGCTGGGTAAAACGAGGCAGAGCGAGAGAGAGAGAGAGAGAGAGAGAGAGAGAGAGAGCGAGAGGCAGGGGGAGAAAAGTAATTGTGAGACATCCCAGTACCCAGCAGGATCTTTGAAGCTATCCATAATCTTGTTCTTTCATCCTCTCTCTGTGGTCACAATGTGCCATCTGCATGCTCTCCCAAAGATTCCCTCACAGACTCAGACCCACACATGCACAAGTACACATGCAAACACTTGTTCTCACTCACTTTTTTTCCTTGGCTCTATGCATTCTAAAGCAGGCTTCACATGGGGGTGGATCTGACAGCAGTTCGGCGCAGTTCATGTTGAACCACACCTACATTAGCTGTTGGACATTTTTTGGCGGTTCTCAAAACTGTGCTTCACAATCTACCTGCCTTGTAGTTGCCAAGTTGCCATCTTTTGCAACTATTTTAAACTCCAGTCAATATAAACTCATGACAAATTATTCACGCCATGTTTTCATCTACTGCTCGTAGTTGTTGTGCCACACCACTGCCGTTTTAAACCACACTGTGCTGCCTTTAAAACGCCCCCTGTGTGAGGCAGTTGTACCAAACCCTGGTCATGTTTTGGTGGTTCAGTGTAGTTTAGAATGTGCTAAACCCCTGTTAGCATCACCCCGATTCATAAAACTGCTCACCCAGGGTTTAAACTAGGCCATAATGTTCATGATGTCTACAATCGGAGACAAACATGGTCAGCACGGAGGGTCATGGTTGAGGATCTTGAGGGAACATGACTCTCAAACATTTTGCCATAATTAGTGTGATTTGATGCCAAATCTTGAGCAACCATGATAAATTGTGAGAATTGTAGTAGAGTGTAATACATCTTAACATAACTGAACAGAGTGCAACAGACTCTGATACGCCATGGTAAAGGATCTTGATGAACTTGGAAGTACAATTCCTTCGTCATCTCTTAGATCCATGGTTCCTCTTTAATATTTCTCGTGACAAAGAAAGGTGACCCCTGCCTCTTTTGTATACCCCAATAGTGCTTCTTTTTTATACCCCAAAAGCATGGCAATATTGCTCACATTGTATTGATAAATTATAGGCGATATGAACAGAACCTAACAGAATATGACAAAACGTATGAGCATATCATGGTGATTGTAAGACAACTTGAAGGATGAAAATCATTTAAGATCAGCTAGAATCGTGTTGGCTTCATCACAAAACATTAGAGATCATAACAAAATGAACAAAGAATGTAGGAAACCGAATGAAAGCATAAAAAAAAAACCCATTGTGGAGCGCCAAGCTTTTTTGAATTGTGGAGATTGTGAACATCATGGCTCCAGTGTAAACTCAAAATGAATACAAATCTACAGTTTTCTGTGAAATTCAAACACATCCCATTATGCCTTGCTTATGAATTTATTACATGCATTTTCCAATTTGTGGTCATACACTGTAGAATGCTTTTATGGTAACAGAATAAAGTAAAACCTATGACTTTCAACCTTACACTATGCTTCACATTTATATGTCATACTGTTCACATTCTTGCATTCTAATATCCACAATAAAGCCAGTTAAAGAACAAACAGATTTATTCACAATTAAACACATAGTATATAATATTTCTATGTATTCACATGCATATGCAGCTATATTATACACACAGCACATTAGTAGCTTTGTGGGATATCACTGACATTTTCACCAATTCATTCATTCATTTATTTTCTATACAGTACAACTTTTGGGTAAACTTAATCTCAGCTCCTATTGGACAAAATGCTGGCTACACCATGGATAGATCTTTGATCTCCCATAAGGTAGCATTGGAAGACCGATAGATATACACATTCCATGCCTATAGCATCTGCGTGGAAAACCCATACAAGTGTGGAGAGAACACAGAAATGCTACACCAAAATGCCTCAGTTGACCATATGGTTACCACCTAGAACCTTCTTGCTATGAGATGACAGTTTGAATTGCCGCACGACCAGACTGTTATTTCCTACTAGGCAATATTCGAAATATGAATTGGAAACCTGTTTGACCACTGAGCAACCTTTATACTGCTAAGAGTTTCCCGAAATTAAATATCATTCATATCGTGTTCACATAGGTCTACAAAGCCAAAAGTAATGTTCATACTACAAACTGCAAAATATACGAGATTATTGGTTGGGGCTCATGTCTCTGCCCTGCTTCCAGTTATTCTGTTTAATTTTAAGCTTGTACAATTTAACTGTTTTTTTTTTCCCCTTATGATTTGCTTGTTTTTATGTCACACATTCTTAGGCCTGTTTGTGCATGAGCTCGCTAAGCAAATAGAATTTTTTTTTTTTTTTTTTTTTTTGCTGATACAGTTGGCCGTCTACTTACAAAAACCTCTGAATACAAAAAATACAGGTTACAAAAACATTTTCCTAAATTTTTTCCCTCTGTGTACGAAACAACCTCTTCTTACGAAAAGTGCCAAACGCACCATTCAAAAATTCAAACAATGCAAGAGTTGCTCTCTCATTGGCTGTCTCCCAACATCCCGCCCTGTTGGTCTCCCATTGACCAGGAGGGAGCTGAACTGTACCCATACTTCCTGTACTCATACTTCCTGTTTGTCACTTCCTGTTTGTCACATGCGTAAAGGAGAGTTGAACAGGACTGTTGGCGCGTGAGTTTTTTTGAGAGTGATCATTGTAGCATTATATTTCGTTATCCATCATGGACCCCAAGAAAGTGATTCCCAGTGACACCGAAAAGAAGAAGCGGGCTCTGTTATCAATCGAAGTGAAGCAGGAGATAATAAAAAAAATCCGAAAGTGGGATGTGGTTGAGTGAAATTGCAAAGGAGTATGGCCGAAACCTCTCTTCAATCGAAACGATATTGAAGCAGAAGGAGACCTTAAAAGCAGAAATACAGTGACAGAGGCGATTATTTCGTAACGATATTGAAGCAGAAGGAGGCATTAAAAGCGGAGCTACAGTGACGGAGGCGATTATTTCAGAAAAAGAAACCGCCATATTTAAGGACCTTATGAAGGAGGATGTGGGTGAAGGTTCTTCAGACCAGCAACCCCCGGACTTTAAAGCATCGCATGGGTGGTTCGAGAGATTAAAAAAAAAAATGTAAATAATTTTCTTTTACTTTTAAGATAAGATAAGATAAGATACAGCTTTATTAATCTCACAATGGAGAATTCACTGTTACAGGCTCTTGAGGTACCATCAGTAGGGGGTGCAAAAATAGATACATATACAAACATACACACATACATATATATTATATAAGTAAATAAATAAATAGATACATAAATAGTATAAATTAATAAACAATAAAAGAAAGAAAAGAAGGGAACGACTTTGTAGACTGGCCTATATTAAAGTGTAATGTATCTGAGGGCAGAGTAGATGGGTTGATATGGTTCACAGTCAGTGGGGTAGATGTGGTTGATTAAAGTGCACGGGGTTTTTATTGCACATAACCGGTATTTTTTTACAGACATTTTAACACATATTTCATACAAAACTGGTGTACTTTTATAATTTTTAAAGGGTTTATGGGGAAGTCTTGGGAGCCTTGGAACGAATCACGCGTTTTACATGTAAAATGCACCTCGACTTACGAAAACCTCAGGTTACGAAAACGACTCTCGAACTGATTAATTTCGGAAGTAGAAGGCCGACTGTATTTTATATTGTCACATTTGTACGCTTAGTTTATGTAAAACAGTCACAGTGAGAAATATAACACATTATACGTATAAAACACATTATATATAACACAAAAACATTATACATAGTAAACATTACACTTGGATTATAATTTGATGGAAAGGGGTTTTTACTGGGCAAATCCTGAATGAACCCCTACTTCCTGCGTGTTTATTGTCTGTAATATATGAAAAGTTGCAGCACACTAGGCTGGATTAAAAAAAAAGAAAAAAATCCTGGGTCTCATCAGCGCCTCAAACACCAAAAAAGAAAGAGAAAAAAGAAACAAGACACTGATAATGTGATTCCATGTTAAATGTTGTGATTGTGATTCTGAGATTGGTTTTGTTCGCTTTGAAATAGTTATATTTTCAAATAGTTTTGGAACTGCAAAGCTGTTGTTGTATATACAATTATTCAGAGCTTCATACACATCAACATGTAGAAAAGGATAGTGTATTGTGAAACAAAACAAAACTGAACAAAAAAACAAATAATTCAAAAACGGTCTTGTTATTTGTTCAAACATCTCAAACAAATTGTTGGAAATTACCTTTAGTGGTGTATTTACTATAATAATTCTATAAAATAAGTAACATTTAAGTGAAATATTTGTTCGTGTTGCATACTGATACCTCATATAATGAAATCTATGGAAGGGCAGAGCTTTCTCTTACAAAGCCCCGTTGTTATGGAAAAGCCTTCCAGTTAAATGTTTGGTACTCACTCACATCTCTGTTTTTAAGACAAGGCTGGAAACTTACTTGTTTAGGCAAGCATGTGATGTTGGGATGCTGTCACTCGTTCACTCTCATGCTCGCCAAGGTCTATCAAGACTGCATTGGCTGATTACCTGATGTCACAGGGGGCCATCATTTCTGTCTTCCTTCTGGGTTTTGGTTATGCTGCAATAGTCAGTCATGTCAGAGTCCCTGCTTGCACTCAGCACTAATAAAACCTTTTTTTTTTTTTAAACCATTACACTGTTATGAGCTTATCTAACAATCCCTGTATCTCTCTCTCTCTCTCTCTCGCTCTCGCTCTCTTTCTCTGTGCTTTTGCTCTGGCTGGAATGACATTATGCTGAGCCTCCTAATCCTTCTGCTCTGTGAATTCTGTGGTTCATCTTGGAGTACTGATGCTGGCTAGAGTTTTCATCTTGGAAGCCCCAGCTCCTGCTAATAATAATCCATGTGAACCTAGATGTGCACTTGGAGACTGAAGAGGACTTTTCACTGCTGGTGACGAAAATCAGCTATGGTTCTTTTACCTGCCTCTCACCATAGACAGTGAGAGACATGGCTGGCCTTTTATAACCCAGTTAGACAGCAGTGACAACTCGTTGATAATGGAGCTTGAACCCCAAACTCGTCAGACCAATTGCAAGGAAACAGGCAAAATCAGTCAGCCATACAGCATGTGCATTCATGTAGTTCATCCAGCCAAAGGCAAATTTAACAATTTCTTTATGCATTCTCAAGACATTTCATGGTGTCAGTTAAAAATGTATTCTACTCCTTAATATGTAGTATGTATCCACATGTACACACACCTGCATGTGTGCGCACACACCCCCACACACACACACACACACACACACACACACACACACACACACACACACACACAAACACAAATTCCTTCAGCATTCTTACCCTTGGGAAATTTCCCCCATTCTGTCTCCTGGATGGGTCATGCTAGACAGCATCAGATAAAGAGAGAAGACAGCCACACAGAAGATGGCCCCACCGCACACAGTCACCTGTTTTTTCTGTTTCATTTTGTCCTTTTAACCAAACAGTGCTGCAACAAAGGTGCACGTGAAGATATTTCTTACCTATGCACAACCTGTGTGTGTGTGTGTGTGTGTGGGGTGGGGGGGTGGGGTGGGGGTTGGCTGTGTGTGAGTGTGTGTGTGTGTGTGTGTGTGTGTGTGTGTGTGTGTGTGTCAAAAATTTGTTAATATGTAGGGTGGCCCAGAAGGTCAAGCTCTATCAGCAAGACTTCATGTCTATTCGATTGGGGCTGCTGGATCCATGGTGGCCAGATTATAATGTTAAGGATTTTTGCAAGGGAAAGGATGAGCCTGCAGCCTAAAATGATGGAGCACAAAAGTTTAAAACACTCGTCCTACCACATCTTCGGATGTTTGTTCATCTGTATCCAACGGAAAATGCTCGGTGTCTGCTTCAATGTTTTCGACTGCAGTAGCAATCAAAGATTCAACTGTGGATTCTGGGACTGTTGCAGGCCGTGGTGCAATGCCGGGGGGTGACCCCAGGGAACATGCTTTTTTTTTTGCCGTGACCCTAGGGAACATGCTTTTTTTTTGCTGTATTAAAATAAATTGCCATTGTACATCCACTACAGCAGATGGCAGTGGCTTCCTCACTGTCAGAGTGTGCCCAGAGGTAAAATAAGAAGCGAAGTTAATAAACCCACCATGGACATTTTTAACAGGAATGGAAAGAGGGGCGAAGAGAGATGGAGACCCGTCTCCCGAAAGCTAAGTCGAGGAGGTATGATGAAGCAAATGTAGCACTCGGCTTCACTGTGTTGCGGTAAGAAACGAGGAAAGACCACCATGTTTACTGCGTCTGAAAACATTGGCAGCGGACAGCATGAATCCAAATAAATAAAGGTGTCACTTCAAGACATTCCATCCTGACCACGGTGATGAGCCGCGTGAGTTTTTTCAATGAAAACGTGCCGAATATTGCCAACAACCATCCCGCTTTGTGAATCCAGTAAACCAGCGAGCTGTTAGCATCAGATAAGGTGGAGTACCAAACTGCTCAGTGCAGAAAACCCCACAGCACAGCAAAGGAACTGATTCTACCTGCAGCAGACACGGTTTCTGTCATGCTGGATGACGTCACTGCTGCAGAAATAAGTGCAGGTCCCAGTTCAGCATAGAGCAGGAGCTGAGAGTTCAGTATTGGGCTTTAAACTCGGCTTCGAAAAGCTGTGCACTACAAACCGTTCTCATTGTACCATTAATCTGGACTTAATCATTTTGACAAAAAATAAAAAATAAATAAAAAATACAAAGTGTTTTATTCATTTTTGTTTTGTAGGTTAAAGTGTTTTGCATATTGTGCTCCTGAGTTAATATTGCTGATCAATTTTAATTTATTGTTATTTATTGATTTTTATTTCATTTAATTTTTTCAGTATCAAATGGTTCAAATTGTTGGTCAAAAAATGTTTACAGTTTAAATAAGGTTTACTTTTTTTTAATTTCAGGCAAATTGATGCACTTTAAATCTCTTTGTTTAAAGACTAAAAAATTGTAAATAAAATTATTCTTTGTTGGAAGTTGATCTATATTTCTTCCTTTTTTGTATTCCACAATGATAATGATTATACAGTGTTATGCAAAGGATTACTTATAACAATTTTATAGACAAATGACACTATTTATATTTGGGGGGCGAAATGTCTTCTCTTCCGGGGGGGAATTGAGAAGCACTGGTTTATAAACAATCACAGACTGTTTCTGAAAGCACTTCTGACTTCTGTTCAACAACAAATTCATATTCTGTTCCCAGCAGGGGTTCTGACTGAGGTCTAGGGACAGAGGGAAATTCAGAATTAGTTTTAAACAGGAACCAAGTCTTAATTTCAGATGCAGGTTCAGACTCTGGTGTTCTATTTGTTCTAGTGGACCTTCTCTTTGGGGTTCATGTGAAATTTCAGTTGTAGTTTCAACTCAATCCTCAGCCTTGTATTCAGGGTCACTTTCACATTGGGAGATTTAATTTGCTCTCATGCACAATAGCAGGCTTGGATTCAGGCATAAACTCAGACTCATTTTCCAACATGCTGTTTGATTTGGGTTCACATTCAAGTTCATTCTTAATTCCAGCTAGAAGTTCAGCTAAAGTTTCAGAAATATTTTCAGACTTGGTCTCAAATACGAGTTGAAACTGAACTTCCAACAGGAGCACTGAAGCTGGTCAGGTGCAGCCACGCACTTGGGTTCAGGCAGGATTTCAAGGCTTTTTTGGTGGGGGTGTAGACCATGGCAAGACTGGCACAGAAGCAGGAGGTGATGGTGGATTGAGAGGGGATTGAAATTATTGTACCTTTGCTCTAAAATTAGCAAAGCCTTTGGACAGGCCTGACAAGGTACTACCAAGCTCCTCTTCTATTTGTGTTTGTCATCTCTAGAACATGACTGCCTGTCATTCCAGTGACTTCCTTTACTGGATCGGGGATGCTGGATCCATGGTGGCCAGATTATAATGTTAAGGGTTTATTGCGTCCATGGGAGCCAAATCATACTGTTAGGGCTTATTTCAGGGGGAAAAAAATCAACTTGTACCCAAAATGATGGAGAACACAAAGTTTATTAAACAGGCCATCACTCCAGAGCTGCAGCCAAAAATTGTTTTCAAAAAGCAGACAATGGTTAGAGAATTCCAAAAAGTCAAGACAGAGAGCAAGGCAGAAGCATCCAAAAACAAGAGACTTACTAATGCAACAGACTTAGTATTGCTGGCCTGGCTCAAGCAAAAACGCTGTCAAGAAAAACTCTAACACAACACTCTGGCACAATCTGGCTAGACTGTCGGTAAATGCTGCGTTTAAATAGACAGACTACTAAGGCAGGGAATGAGATACAGATGATCATAATAATGAATGTACGGAAAGCCAAAGGGATAGATAGACAAAAACAAATAAGTGCAAGATTCCAGGAAACAAAAGCACGGGTCCTAACATGTCCATGAATAATAATAATAAAAAAAAGGTTAGTTGTGGATGGGAAGGCCAGTGGCGTCACCTTCAATTCTCGAATTACCAAATTCATAAAGGAAATCTCATATAAGCATACCCATGAAATCATAATTCACAGACTTACTGCCAAAGTTTGTGCTGTAACATAACATCCTACTTGAGTAGAAACATAGTTTTGCCATCTCCTTCTCTGTCACAGCACCTCATTCTTGCACAATTACTTTGAAAATGCACCAGTGCTCCATGTGGCAAGGGAGTACTTACAAACTGTTACACGCTGATGTGCCTGCCATGTAGCTGGAAGAGAGCCTCATCTGGCAGTAATAGTGTGTGTGTGTGTGTGTGTGTGTGTGTGTGTGTGTGTGTGTGTGTGTGTGTGTGTGTGTGTGTGTGTGTGTGTGAATGAGAATGAGTCAATTCTGATCATCTTATCAAGCACTGTCATTCCACTTAGTTCTTAGATACCCTTGGAAACATGGTTTAGAGTAGGTTTGGTCACTATTTTGAGATTGCTAACCTTCTATGAGCAATGACAATTACAATCATATCAACATTGTCATATTTGGTATTTGCATATTAACATATTGCCACACACTGGGACAAACTATAGACGCTCCTCGACTTACGTTTTAGTTCGGTTCTGGACGGCCGAACATAAGGTGAAAAAAAAAACGTAAGTTGTTACTGTATGTTTCAGTGACGTATGATGTTGATACTGTACTATACAGCCATAGATAACATTACCATATCTCATAAAACACCCCTGAATCAATTATTATAAACATAACACTGTAAAATAATATCAAATATATCAAATAATATCAACATTAATTTCAAATAAATTAAATTCAAGCAAAATAATTTCAAATAGATAAATTTTAATCAAATTCACTCATCAAATATCAAATACAGTATCAAATATAACCTTTAACATTCTCTTTCTCAAGCTCAAGCTTTCTGCTTGTAAATGGTTCCAATGGTCGACGGAGCCAATTTGAAGAAACGTGCAACAATTCACATGTTTTTCACCAGCATCCATTTTCTTGATAATAGCCATCTTAGTTTCTAATGAGATGGCTTGCTGCTTTTACTGATTACCACTATCACTAGTAGGCTTACGCTTCTGACCAACCATATTTGCTTAGGGTTACAAAAGTCCACAAAACAGTGTAAACACAAAGATAACAGAGACGACGTCTTAACACAAGGGTAAGACGCAGTGAACTGGGAAGAAGCAGGGCACGTTCAGTCTGTCGTTTGTAAACAATGGTCACAACATCATTACGTCATTGTGTCATTACGTCAGCATACCACATAGGTACATCTCGTACTACAGAGAGCACGCTAAACTCATAATTTGACACACACACACACACATATATATATATATATATATATATATATATATATATATATATATATATATATATATATATATATATATATATATATATATATAAGTTTTTTTTTTAAAAACATAAAATATAAAAAATACGTAAAATGAATGAACATAAAGCTGGGAGTGTCTGTATACGCTGTATATTCGGAGTTTAATTCCAAAATGTAGTATGTCAATTTTCTTTGTTAGAAGAAAAAAACACTTTTTCTGTTTTGGCATGGTGTTAAGAGAAATCCATTTTTTCCCCCTCCATAAAACGTTTAATAAAGGCATTTGAAAGATAACTGGCAAAGGAGTTGATAACCATAAATATTTTTGCATATAATTATTACTCTCCAGTAGGTGGGGTCACATCTGATGGCCTGTGTTGCCAAGCTATAGTTTAATGTCCAGCCTGACATCATCCACACCATCAGCTATAATAGACCTGTCAGACATCAGGACTACAAAGTCCTTCATAACAATCATATAATTAGTATGCAGTGTTGGAAATGCCAACTCAGCTTTTGATATCTGGAAGCAGCTCATTTTTGCCATGCTGATTACTTTCCTTTGACACAGAAAGCTGAAACAACACCACATGTAAGGGGAAAAAAAAGAACATTGACTTTTCAGGTCCCACAATGATGCATGGACTATGAACTGGTATCACTCTTAGGTTCCTACCTTTTTGTCCATAAGGAAGCCATAGTTTGTATGTATATCATGTAGTCAGAAAACATGAGAGAAATCATTCCAAGCAAGAAAAATTAAGACTTATTGTTATTGTTAATGGTTTTCCCATTTGAACTGTAACTTTCTTCTTGCTGTCACTTGTCATCTTGTACCTCAAACTATTCTTGTTCTTGTTTCAGCTTTCATGTTTTTTTCAGAAGAGACATCGGATATAATATCTGTTCTCATGTATCCAGAAGTGTAACTGTCTACAGTGGAGCTGACCAAGTATGTTGCTCTTTCAAATCTCTTTAACTTTATTGATGTCAAACAGCTCACCAGTGCTGATCCATCAACAGACAGGACGTCTGAATTTGGTTCAGGATTTTATGATGAAATGGAAGGAAATGGAAACTCCAAAATGCAATGAGCAAACCAATGTGACTAATGCAAACTAGCTTACTAATGCTAACTTACTAACTAACAGTGCAAACTGGGACACACAAATGCTAATCTAAAATGTGACTGTCATGGTGTTAAAATTGGCGAAAGGGCCTAATTTCTCTCATTGTAAATTAAATAAATTCTTTATGTGGTAAACCAGCATATATCCTAAGTTCAAGCTAGTTTACATTAAAAACTGTTTATTTAAAGATTATACAGGGATCCCTCACTTTCTGCGGTTAATTGGGACCGAGATCCCCAAGCGATCATTGGAATTCGCGAAGTAGGATCACCCCCCCCCCCCCCAGCTGATGTATACGTACATTATCATCAGTTCATTTTCTGTAACCGCTTTATCCTAATTAGAGTCATGGGGAGGCTGGTGCCCATCCCAGCCAACTCAGGGCGAGGGCAGAGTACACCCTGGACAGCTCGCCAGGCCATCGCAGGGCGGAAACACGCTGACGGCTTTGCAGCCTACTCTTGTCGAAAGTTAGCAATGGTTCCTTTACATGCCTCACCCTATCCTCTGCATCTTCTTCTCTTACACCAGCAACCTTCATGTCCTCCTTCACCACGTCCATAAATCTCCTCTTTGGTCTTCGTCTAGGCCTTCTGCCTGGCAGTTCCAACCTTAGCATCCCAAGGTACATGGCAGAGTAACTAATTAACCACAAATTATGTTAATTAGCCTAATAAACTGCCTTATGGGTGTGGCTCTTTCATCTACTGATTCATTCATTCATTGTCTAAGCTGTTTAAACCTAATTAGTTCGTGAGGAGGCTGGCACCCATCTCAGCCAACTTGAGGCAAGGGAAGGGTATACCCTGGACAGCTCACCAGGCCATTCGCAGGGCCAACACTCATATAACCATTCACACTCGCACACAGAGATGATTTGGAACAATCAGTTAGCCTACTGTGCATGGTTTGGAACTGTGGGAAGAAACCGGACTACCCGAAGGAAACACAACACAAGCAGGCGGTGAACATGGAAACTCCACACAGAAATGCCTGAGCTAAGAATCAGACCCAGGCCTTCATGCTGAGAGGCAGATGTGCTAATTACTAAACCGCCGTGCCACCATATCTGTTTCTTTTTATTGATTTCAAGTAATCTCTACACTCATGGGCCATGGAACCAAATATTCCGGACAATAACACTCGTGTGTTTATTTTACAGATTCAATGAAATTTTTTACACTCCTAGTTAAAAATATAAATTAAATGTCTATTAATGTTTAAAGAGGATGTCAGGTTATAATAGTAAGAAATGTGTAGACACTTGTACCACTTGTAAATATGCCTTGAACAGTGTTTAATGTGAGTGAGCATGAGGTGAGAACATCAGTTATCTGGAAGGGAGAGCAATGGGTTTTTGCTTCTGAGGAAAAATCAAAGATGTAAAATTACTTTTGTCGAGCTTATTCCGATACAAAACTGTGTCTAAATAATTTATAATCTCTACCTATTACAATGCACTGCTGCACAATTTGTAGCTGCCCTAATGCCTACAGAGCTTTTTCTCATTCTGACTCATTACCCACATTTTCTTTTACTCCGGCCCTTTTAACTCAGTCTTTTCTGCCCATAATACATTGCTTTTATAGATGAGGGTGTCAAAACAGCTGCTCTATGAAAAATTGCAGAGAGTTTTGGCAGCATCAAAGGTCAAGCAAAAATACCAGTGGGCCTTAGGTATGCCTCCATCAGCACACCACAGGGGAATGGACAATTAGAGAAGAGATGCCTATTTGTAAAGAAAAATATTATGTGCTTTTGCGAATATGATGGCAGAAATACAATAAAAGATCCTTGCCAGCATTAATAACATAATGAAAATATGATATCCACCATATTTTAAGTTTTAGTTCACACAATATGTTGTTCTTCATCATCATCATCATCATCATCATCATCATCATCATCATCATCATCATCTGCTTAATTCAGAGTCGGGTTGTGGGGGCAGCAGCCTAATCAATGAGGTCCAAATGCCCCTCTCCCCAGCCACTTCCTCTAGCTTGTCTGGGGACACCCTTTCTTTTTAGATATAACAATGAGGAAGCATCCATCCAAGACATGAACCTTGAAAAAAAAAAAATCATGTCTCCAAGTTCATAAAGATCCCCATTAACTCTACTTTGCGTCATATGATTTATCGCGCTCTCTCAGAATTTTCCGTCAAATTGTAATAAGAATGATGATGATTTCACCATGTTCCCTTTCAGATCATCACAATTTTATCTCAGGACCCTGTTCAAATTCGCTCAAATTGTAGAGATCATGGATATCACGGGTAAACCCAGCATTAGAACAACATTTGAGAAGTTTAGTAAATGTTACTATTATTGTCAGCTGTCATTTTCTTTGTAATATATTACTTGTGGGTTCCTGTTTAATGTCAATGAGCCTTCTGTGTGGGTTTATGTTTTTGTTTTTTTTCCCCAACGGGCACAACACAGGCAGCAGTTAAGAGCTTCACTTCACTTATCCCTTAACATCCAGGAATGTCGTTGGGGCATTCGTGTCGTTCATAGAAACACGCTGATGGCTTTGCAGCTACTCTTTACGAAAGTCAGTAATGGTTCTTTTACATGCCTCTCACCATAGACAGTGAGAGACATGGCCCACCTTTGATAACCCAGTTAGCTGCACTTGGGGGAGGACAGTGACAACCCTGTGGGGACTCGAACCCCCAACCTTAGGATCAGCGATCCTGCACCCTATCCACTAGACCACCACCGCCTAAGTTAAGAGCTGCCACCCCTGAAAAAGACTTTAGTTTCCTGTAGGCAAATAATTATTGCTGAAAGTATATGATGTTTTCTCCATTTTAATGTAGACTTCTTCAGACTTCTTCACCAGTTTAGAATTCACTCTCCTCCAGAATAAAGAAAGGGATTTTAAAAGTCCCCTGAAATTCACTGGTCACTATAATTCCATATTTTTTATGTACCTGTTGACTTTCCAAAAGTGGCAGATGTTTTAATTATTTAAACTGTGATACTAGTGTTATATTGTATATTATCGGTTACTTATGTTTAGAATGTTATTTTTAAGGAGTTTGTGAAGGTTTGCAGCTTAGAAACTTTCAAAGCTCTGTAATGAAAATCTGATCTTAAAAACCATGGAATAAAGCCTCATATCAGTAACTACTAGTGCAATTTTATTTTGTTTCTGTCTGAATATTTGTATAGCTTATTTTAAATTACTTACGAATCATGAATCATTTTGGATTTGCTTCAATTTACCACAATTTGGATTTCCTCTTCCTGCCTGGGGACTCTGGGGGGTGGGGTTGGGGGGGGTTGGGGGGAATCACTGATTTATTTTGAAGAATTTTGCTGATTCTAATTAATGACACTACCAGATACAAAACAATCCAAACTTATTTAAACATTGTTTGTTTGTAGTTTCACCTGCCCTGACTGTGACACATCAGAATTTTTACTTCAATAAATAACTTTAAGGGAACAAAAAAGAATTACTTTGTATGGAATTCACATCAGGAAGGAATGCTTCTAATAAAACAATCACTTATAAGCTATTTTTTATGCTATTAAAAAAAAAAAAAAAACTCTCCATAAAACAACATTAAGTAGGTATTTTATATTAGAATATCAACTTCAAAGTTTTTTTTTGATAATTTCTAATTTTGAGGGTATATTTTTATTTATTATTTTTAAGGATTTTGAGAGTTCTTGCTATAGCATTATTTACTTGGGTGACAGACCTCTAGTGCAGTGAAATGAGTCATTCAATCCAATGTAGATAGATGCAAGAGTAATTTTTTATGTGGATGCCTTTTGGCCAACTTTTTTGCAAAGACCACATTAACCATTTAAAATTTCCAATTTTCACTATAGCCACCCATTCCGACATAATATTTGCTTAAAACAGATTTTCCAGGCAATCTGTATTGATTAAATGGTTTAAGATATATTCTGGTCCCATAAAGTCATTTTAATACAGTGGTACCTTGACTTACAAGTGTCTTTATGATGAATTTTTCATGATATGAGCTTCGATCCCACCAAAAATCTGCCCCATCCAACAAACAAAATTTTGATTTATGAGCTCTGCTGGGGAAATGGCTTTTTCCGTGCTGATTAGCCTTGTATTCTTCAGCGTGTATTCCTTCGTGCTTCGAGAACGCCTTGTGCAGTGCTTCTCAAATATTTTCTGTGATGTCCTGTACAGGGGAAAAAAAAAAACATTTCATGCCCCCACCCCACAGCACCCCGCGCATTACTATAAAAAGTGTTTACTGTACTTCACATTGTTTGCTTGATGCTTTTTTCCCTACACCATAGGACGAAATTGAGAGTGCCACCTAGTGTAGAGGATGCACAATTACACTTAATTCTAGCACAGATGGCCAAAAAGCATACTCCCCAGGGTCATATGACCCCTCCTCCCAGCCCCACTATTTGAGAAGTACTTACCTTGTGGGACCTCACCACTAGCCTTTCCTCGCTGGAATTTGTAGCGTGCACATGCACAAAATTCTCCTCCTCCTCTTTCTCTGTTGTGCACCACCTCATGCCTGCCCATATGACATCTTCACGTCCACATGACATCTTTGCCACAGCTGATGATCGGAAGTGTTAGTTGACTTTTGTTTATTCTTGTTTTATTATTATTTATTAATAATTATTGTTAAAGTTAATGTACATGTATTATTATTATTATGAAACATTTATTGGTTTTACATGTTTATCTTTAATATATTAAGTCAAATATATGTGTTTGTGTCAGGATATATGAGTTTGGGAGGGGGTTGGAATGCAATAATTGTTTTTTTATTATTTCCTATGAGAATTTTTGTTTTATCTAATGAATATTTTGACTTACGAACTTGCCCTCAGAACAAATTAGTATTGTAAGTCATGGTACCACTGTACTTCTAGGAGATTTTACAGTCATAACAACTAAATATAAATCAATAATAGTAGAAAGCACTAACCTTCACTTAGTATTGCATAGGCTGCTTACTTGAAGGAAAGGTTTGACTCTAACTCTAACCTTATCCTTTGCTTGTAATAGTTATAAATAGAATATAATGCTTAGCTATGAGACAAATATAACAAATACAGTATTTTTATTAGCGATGTTTTAAACATCTGCCATGAAAAATAGAAATACAAATGCAAATGAATGTTACATGTTATTACAAGAACATATGTATCACTACCTTTGATAGTATATATGCTGCAGCATGTTGTACATGATAGAATATGTAATTGTCAACCTCGTCATGACAACAGATAACCATACCTTCCAAATTGTTACATAAAATGTCAGAAGATATTAGTGTAATCATTCCAGCAAGGAAAGTTCAGACTTATTATTGTTTTGTAAGATGTTTTTCCAGTAGAATGTTAACTTTTTTGTTTTGGTTTTGACTTATTGTTTTACACCTCAGACTAACTGAGAAGTTGCAACTGCTAATCGACCACTGACTATTGTAAACCATCTAGAGTAATTATAATAGATATGATTCTGAAGGTGTCCAAAATTTAGAAAATTTATTTCATTTTTCATTTAATTAATCTTTTGCATGGGGGATTTTGTTTGAACACAAAAATAATCCCCCATGCAAACGCTGAATTAAATGAAAAATGAAATAAATTTTCCAAATTTCGTGGTGCTTGTATCATTATCTGAATAATTCTTCTCAATTGTTGCACCTATCGGCAGGGCTGCTCTGAGACATCTTGTGAGAACTGCATAATGCTTTTAATACTAGAAGAATTTATTTAATTTATGGTCTCCCATCCATAAGAAGAACAAACAAGCTTGGTATCTTATGGCAGAGGGAAAGTGACCAAAAATCATGCAGTTGATGGGAGCCAATAAGAGACCAATGGGGACCAAGAAAAAGACAGACAAGACTAAAATTTCCCTTCTTTTTATTCCTTGGAGGGAGATGAATGAGATAAAATGCTGCCAGATGGATGCCAAGTTTACTTTAGTCATGTCGAGCTATATTTCAAATACAGTACATAAAGTACAGAATCAGAATGATTAGAATTCATCGTTTATGAGGACTACCCCTTCCCCCCGGTCTTTTACATGACTTTTATAAGTTGCACTGAGTAATTGAGTAATTCATATATTTTCATGTCATGCTGCAGATGATGAAAATGTTTTGAAGAAGGTACATTCATTTCTGTACTCCCTACAGATTGGCAGTATCATGGAGTTTGAAGGGTACGTCCATGTGATAACAGGTTTGCAACCGTTAGGTTCACTGAAACAAATTGTAAAAATGCATTCTAAACCTGCGTGATTCCAATTTTGTGGCAACAGTTAGGGGCATATGTGATGCTCTGCTGTCAACATCATTTTGGCAATGTATGTAGTACAGTAACCACTTTCAAAATACGAAGTGTCACTTTTTTTTTTTAGAATGAAAGTTGTTATTTATCTAGGACAATCTGTTTAGATTTCCAATAAATTTAGAACTCATTGAATCCTATTCTGCTAAAAGTCTCCCTAAAAGCTTTGTATATAATATAATAAAAATATAAAATATGCAAGTGACTGTGATGATTCTCCAATTTCATTTTCTGTAACCGCTTCATCCTAATTAGGGTCGCGGGGAGGCTGGTGCCCATTCCAGCCAACTCAGGCCGAGTGCAGAGTACACCCTGGACATCTCGCCAGGCCATCACAGGGCGGAAACACGCTGACGGCTTTGCAGCCTACTCTTTTTACGATAGTCAGAAATGGTTCTTTTACATGCCTCACACCATAGACAGTGAGCGACATGGCCGGCCTTTGATAACCCAGTTAGCTGCAGTGGGGTGGGGGGTGGGGGCAGTGACAACCTTGTGGAGAGTGGGACTCGAACCCCCAACCTTTGGATCAGCGATCCGGCGCCTTACACCACTAGACCACCACTGCCTCCGATTCTCCAATTTTTCAAAGAAATATCAAAGTATTGGTGCATGAAAGGGAGGAATGGTTGCACAGTGGTTAGAATGCCCTTCTGACAGCAATAAAGCCTGGGCTCGATTCCCAAGCTTGGGCATTTTTTCTGTGTAATTTGCATATTATTTCCATGCTTGCATGGGTTTCTCTGGGTACTCCGATTTCCTCCAACAGTCCAAAATTATGCACATTAGGATAGGCTGTTCCAAATTGCCTCTAAGTGTGAATGTGGATGTCAATTTCTGTAAGTGTGTTGGACCTGCAATGGTCTGGCAAGCTGTTTACGGTGTTCCCCGACTTCACCCGAATCAGCAAAGATATGCTTCCCTTCTTCTTGCAACTCGAATTACGATTTAGCATCTTTGAAAAATTAATGAATGAATAGATAGTGCCTTGAAAGTTCCATATGTAGGGGTATGTTATGTCGGTACAATGCAGCCGTGAGGATGGGCACAAACAAGTGTCCGTCATCATGCCGGTGCCAAGCCCGGATAAATGCAGAGGGTTACGACAGGAAGGGCATCCGGCGTAAAACTTTTGCCAAAATGCAAACCGTCAACACAAATTTCATATCGGATCGGTCGAGGCCCAGGTTAACAACGACTGCCATCAGCGCTATTAACCAGCAGGGTGCTGGTGGAAATTGGACTACTGTTGGTTGAAGAAGGAGAGGTCGAAGAAGGAGAGGCGGGAGGCGTGTTCGTAGGCAGAGAGAGAGATAAGAGGAAAGACATGAGTCTAGGACTGAGAGTAGGGACTTTGAATGTTGGAACTATGACAGGAAAAGGTAGAGAGCTGGCTGACATGATGCAGAGGAGGAAGATGGACATGCTGTGTGTTCAGGAGACCAGGTGGAAAGGTATCAAGGCTAGAAGCTTAGGAGCAGGGTTTAAGCTGTACTATCATGGTGTGGATGGGAAGAGAAATTGAGTAGGAGTCATCTTGAAGGAGGGGTTTGTCAGGAATGTTCTAGAAGTGCAAAGAGTGTCAGACAGAGTGATGAGTCTCAAGTTAGAAATTGTGATGTTCAACGTTGTTAATGCTTCTGCCCCACAGGCAGATGTGAGCTAGAAGAGAATGAGAGATTCTGGAGTGAGTTAGATGAAGTGATGCAGAGTACCCCCAGAGGTGAAAGAGTGGTCATTGGTGCAGACTTCAATGGACACTGTTGATGCAGGCAATAGAGGGGACGAGGAAGTGCTGGGCAGGTTTGGTATCCAGAACAGGAACACATCAGGACAGATGTTGATAGATTTTGAAGAAAGGATGGAGATGGTCGTGGTGAATACTTCCAGAAGAGACAGGAGCATAGGGTGACTTATAAAAGCGGAGGTCAGAGTGCCCAGGTAAACTATATCTTGTGTAGACAATGTAATTTGAAGGAAGTCATTGCCAAACAGCATACGATGGTGGTGTGCAGGATGACGCTGATGGTGAGAAAGGTGAAGAAGGCAAAGGCAGAGCAGAGGACAAATTGGTGGAATCTGAAAAAGGAAGAATGTCGTGTTGTCTTCAAGGAGAAGTTGAAATAGGCTTTGTGTGGTCAGGAAGTGCTTCAAGATGACTGGACAACTACAGTTAATGTGATCAGGGAGACAGGTAGGAGAGTACTTGGTGTGTCCTCTGGAAGGACAATGGAAAATGAGACGGTGGTGGAATGAGGAAGGGCAAAAGTGTGTACAAAGGAAGACGTTAGCTAAGAAGAAGTGGGACATAGAGATGACTGAAGAGAGGAAACAGGAGTACAGGGAGACACAGCATAAGGCGATGGTAGTGGTGTCAAAGGCCAAACGGAGGGCGTATGATGACTTGTATGCGAGGTTGGACAGTGAGGAGGGAGAAAATGATTTATACAGGTTGGCCTGGCAGAGAAACCGAGATGTGAAAGACGTGCAGCAAGATAGAGTGATTAAGGACAGAGTGGGAAATGTATTGACTGATGACAGAAGTGTGCTGTGAAGATGGAAAGAGTACTTTGAAGAACTGATGAATGAGGAAAATGAGAGCGAAAAAAGAGTACAAGAGATGACTGTTGAGGACCAGGAACTAGCAAAGATTAGTAAGGGTGAAGTGAGGAGAGCATTGAAGAGGATAAAGAATGGAAAGGCAGTTGGTCCGGATGACATACCGGTGGAGGTATGGAAGTGTCTAGGAGAGGTAGCAGTAGATTTTCTGACAAGAACATTCAACAAGTTCTTAGAGAGTGAGCAGATGCTGGAGGAATGGAGGAGAAGTGTGCTGGTGCCCATTTTTAAGAACAAGGGAGATGTGCAGAATTATGGCAACTACAGAGGGATAAAGTTGATGAGCCATATGATGAAGTTATGGAAAAAATAGTGGAAGCTAGACTAAGGGCGGAGGTCAGCATTTGGGAACAACAGTTTGGTTTCATGCCAAGAAAGAGCACCACAGATGCAGTGTTTGCTTTGAGGATGTTAATAGAGAAGTACAGAGAAAGTCAGAGGGAGCTGCATTGTGCATTTGTGGATCTGGAGAAAGCATATGACAGGGTGCCGAGAGAGGAACTGTGGTATTGCATGAGGAAGTCTGGAGTGGCAGAGAAGTATTTTGGAGTGGTGCAGGACATGTATGAGAGATGTAAGACAGTGTGCTGTCGGTGTGACAGAAGAGTTCAAGGTGGAGGTGGGACTGAATCAAGGGTCAGCTCTCAGCCCCTTCTTGTTTGCTATGGTGATGGACAGGATGACAGACCAGGTTAGACAAGAATCTCCATGGACTATGATGTTTGCAGATGATATTGTGATCTGTAGTGAGAGCAGAGAACAAGTGCAGGAAAATCTTGAGAGGTGGAGGTATGCCCCGGAAAGAAGAGGAATGAAGGTTAGCCTCAGTAAGACAGAATACATGTGTGTGAACGACAAGGACCCAAGAGGAACCGTGAAGTTACAGGGAGCAGAGATAAAGAAGGTGGAGGATTTTAAGTACTTCGGCTCAACAATCCAGAGCAATTGAGAGTGTGGAAAAGAGGTGAAGAATCGTGTGCAGGCAGGTTGGAATGGTTGGAGAAAAGTGTCCGGTGTGATGTGTGATAGGAGGGTATCGACAAGAATGAAAGGAAAAGTGTTCAAGACGGTGTTTAGGCCAACAATGTTGTATGGTTTAGAGACAGTGGCCCTGGGGAAAAGACAGGAGGCAGAGCTGGAGGTAGCAGAGATGAAAATGTTGAGGTTCTCTTTAGGAGTAACGAGGATGGATAGGATCAGAAATGAGTACATCAGAGGAACAACAAATGTAAAATGTTTTGGAGACAAAGTCAGAGAGGCTAGAGTGAGATGGTTTGGACATGTACAGAGGAGGGATAGTGAATATATTGATAGTAGGATGCTGAGGTTGGAACTGCCAGGCAGAAGGCCTAGAGGAAGACCAAAGAGGAGATTTAGGGATGTGGTGAAGGAGGACATGAAAGTAGTTGGAGTAAGAGAAGAAGATGCAGAGGACAGGGTGAGATGGAGGCAGATGACTCGCTCTGGCGACTCCTGAAGGGAACAGCCGAAAGGAAAAGATGAAGATGTTATGTTGGTACAAAATATTGTACAAGTAACAGCTTGGGGAAAACCAACTGTGTGAATTAAACATGTTAGAAGAAAAGGCAGTTCAGACCAAAAAAAAAAAAAACCCGTCATGGACATATTGTAACATTGCCACTCTCCATGTATTTAACAATCATTGCTTCTGATCAAGAATCATCAACATAATGTTTTAAATACAGTAGTAAACATTGCTTTCATGACAGTTAAGGAAAAGAGTAGCAATTCCTAATCACGATGTATTCTACATCTGAAAATAAATTCATGAACATTGACAATTGAATTGGAATTTAAAATGAAACATATCGAAGGCTTCAAGGTGTTAGCTACAGATTAGCAAATGCTTAATTTTTTTTGCAAATGTTTCACTGGATTTTGCAAACCCACCCCTTCATTTTCCTTCTCTATACACCGTCCTAGGCTTCATATATTGCTAAGTAATCAGGCAATAACCCTCAGACTAATCCATAAATATCAGGTGGTAAATAATTGTGTCATTAGCCAGTTAAATTTATCTATTTTTTAATGTATGCGATGTTGTACCCTCACTGCCCAGTAAAGACTCTAAAAAATGGGGATAAATACAAAAAACAATAACCAACCAACCAACCAAACAAACAAACAAACAAACAAACAAACAAACAAACAAAACCTGATGGCTTTGGTTTCCACAGTGATTGCCAGGACAGTTGACTGAGACTTTTTCAAAACACTTACAAAATCGACGTCAACGTATTCGAGCATCTAGCAGTTACTCTGTATGGATTTATTTAGTTAAGGATGAGCTAAAATACACCAAAAAGCTGGAAAACTTTTACAGAACACAACTAAGTGGACTGGTGGTTAGCACATCTGCCTCACAGCAAGAAGGTTCTACTAGAAGTATTCTAAAGCATTTGCAAAATCTTAAATCCCACGCCCCTAATGATAGTTTTAGAGGGTGTTATTGTTCGGATACTGAAACTCACAAAAACTAGCGTTTTATTAGCAAGGCTCTACTCATATGAATATACCCAAATTATTTCCAGTGGTAATTGAACTTTAAATAAGTTTTTAAACCAGTTTAAATCTCTCAGTATTTATTCCTATACTTATGCACATACGTACTTATATACTTATATACTTATGCATAATTATTATTATTATTATTATTATTATTATTATTATTATTATTATTATTATTATTATTATTATTATTATTACTACTACTACTACTACTACTATACACTTTTCACATGACACATATTATATTATATAATATTATATAATTTACTTTAAAAAGATTGTCTGAAATATAATAAAGATAACAGAGGAGCACAAATAGTTAGACAGAAAATATCACTCTAAATTCATAAACAAATGAATCGGGGTGTCCACGGAATTGAATCCAGGTTCATTTACAATGTCAGTCAAACAGCACGTCAGCAAATCAAGAGAACAGCGGGAGGGACATCACAGAAGACAGCTCAGCTATGAAATTGGAATTACACACCAACCAGAAAGCCGCCATCACTCACACTGGCCTGAATATAGTTATCAGTATAGGGTGTTTCATCACCATTGGCAGACAATAACTTGGTTTGAAATATCATTTTAAACAATCTGTTCAGGTTTAGCGTGAGGTTTGGCCTGATTCTTCCTTTATAAGGGCCAATATGAGGCTGAGTGCAAAAGGTATGCTACCACTCAAAACACAATACACATAAGACTGATAAAGTTCAGTGGCAGTAAACACGAAAGGTTTCAAACAATGTATTATTCTCTTGTGAACTTAATGTCCTTTCATTTCTGCTTGACAAATTCAGCTCATCTAAACAGATACTTCTGTTCTGCAGAAATGATGGAAGCTACTTTCCCCTCAGTGCCAATAACACTTAATGAGAATTAGATTAAATGAAAAATCCCAGAGTAGAGGGTTGTGCTAATTAGTTAGCTTATGACCCAGTAAGTATATGACCCACTAAGTCTAATATCACAATCCATCACTGCTAACTGTAATGCATAAATCATCAGACTATTCAATATTCTTGGGAACTATTCCCATTGAAATCCCTCAAGCGCGCTGATTATGTAGGCCCATTTATCATGAGTGCTATATTATGCTTTTAAGCAAAGTAAATCTGCCATAATACCCTATCTAGGTATTACTGTTTGATTCCATGTGCTCTTAGAGTTAAATCACCGGAAGCTGCACTCAACAGCCAGGTCAGTAGCTGGAACTTTGTTGCTGTTAATTTCTTTCAGAGGTTTTAGTTCATTGTGAGACAAAACCTCATTTATAATGTATCGTTCGTGTGTCCAAGATAGGACGGCAGGAAATTAAACACACTAATGTCAGGATAGGAGGATATGATGATCAAAGCTTAATTAAAGACTCAGTGCAGAGTGCATATATTCACTATGATAGATATTCTGACTCAAGAGATGGATTAAGGGATTATGCAGCTGTGATTACTAAGCCAAATTGTAGACCCTTGTACTGACCATGCCCTCCATTATAAATAGATTTTTTTTTTTTTTTTTTTTTTTGGAATGATTAGTATCCTAAAGTGGTGGCCCAGAAGTGCTGGATCACTGATCCCAAGGTTGGGGGTTCAAGCCCCACTCTCAACAGGTTGTCACTGTCCCCCCCAGTGCATCTAACTGGGTTATCAAAGGCCAGCCATGTCTCTCACTGTCTATGGTGAGAGGCATGTAAAAGAACCATTGCTGACTTTCAACAAGGGTAGTCTGCATAATCATCAGCGTGTTTCTGCCCCGCAATGGCCTGGTGAGCCGTCCAGGGTGTACTCTGCCCTCACCCAGAGTCAGCTGAGATGGGCTAATTAATCCTAATTAGGATTAAGTGGTTCAGAAAATGAATGAATGGATTACTATCCTAGTCTTTACACTGGTACATCATATACGTCTGCATTACTTTGACATTGGTCGAGAGTACAATAACATGTAAACCATGCAGCTGTTTGATAATAAAATGAAAGTAATATCTCCTCTCAGAGACAGAATTAAAAATCAGATCAGAAAAAAAACCCCACTAAATAAACAGAGGATTAAATCCTTTCTCTGGCATTTTCCACAAACTCCATGGTGCATTACTCCAGAGACCTGTAAGAAGTATTGGCCTATTCCTACTATTAATCTTTATCGAACTAATTACACTTGCTTTAATAGCTCTCCAATGTCGAGGTCATTCCATAAATAAATGCAGCTTTTTTTCCCCGATTTACAGACATCTCTAGAGAAAAAGGTTAGTCCTCGTGCTGCTTGGGGCCAATTTATTTTCATGAATGAGCCTCTAATATTGAGTTTGAGTTTCTTTATTCATTTTAAACATTTTTAATGAAATTACATATACTTTGATTGTTCCAAAACACTGTTGCATGTATTTTAGTGTCATCCAGTCAAAGACAATGGTAACTCAGTGGCTAAGAGTCTGGATTATGGATATAAATGTGAGGGGTTCAAGTCCCAGTACCGCCAAGCTGCCACTGTTGGGACCTTGCCATTAACCTTCAGCTGCTTAGTTTTTATGATTATTATTATTATTATTATTATTATTATTATTATTATTATTATTATTATTATCATTATTATTAGTAGTAGTAGTAGTAGTAGTAGTAGTAGTAATAATAATAATAATAATAATAATAATAATAATAATAATTAAAATAATTAAAAAAAAATTGCTCTGAATAAGGGTGTGTGTCAAATGCCATACATCTAATCAAAAGTTTTTGGGTTTCACTACATTTTTGCCATAAATGGACATTCTTCGTCAATGTGTTGAAATTTCTATTTAATAAACAGTACAGAAAAGAATTAACTTCCTTAAAAATATTCACATAAAGGACTCGGACACACGCGCACACACACACACACACACACACACACACACACACATTTTCATGACAGTGACCCAGAGCACACAGCAAAGTTAAACATGCATTGGCTGAAGAAGGTGAATGCCTTTATATGGCCTGGTGGGAGCCCACATTTAAACCCTATTGAAAAGCAATGGAATAACATGAAGCTCGCAGTCTAGCAACAGTTTCAATTGAACTGAGGTTGAGCAGTTTTGTAAAGGAAAATAGGCAAATGTTGCACAGTCTATACGTGCTAAGCTGGTAGAAAATTATCCCAAGAAATCTATAGTTGTACTCAAAGCAAAAAAAGTTGGTTCTGCTATGTATTAGTACATGGGGGTAATAATTTTACCATCTCAGTGATCCTGTTTATTAAATTGTTTGTTTAGTAGGATTATGATGTTACATACCTGCATTCTCTCCCAAAATATGCAGGGATATTATTACTGATTTTAATAGGAGAATATATTTGCAGTTTCATTATTAAGTTTGTATTAAATTATTCATCCAATGAAATGATTAGTCAGACTTTATAAATCTACTGTATGTAAGACTTTTCTATGTGCCGTTTAGAAGGTGTCTCAGCTTCATTAGAAGGGATTTTGTACAATTAAATGAGCTTATGTAGCAAAGATCACACCAAGGAATTGACTCTGATCTGAGATCAGAACAAATCAAAGAGGCACAATGATTTTACTACACGGCAAATATTCATTTCTAACTGTGGACTAAAACTTTAGGAAACAAAACAACACATAACATAAACAGAAATGCTCAAATGAACAACATGCTAAATGGAAATACAGTACTGTGACCTGATTATAAGTAATTTATGGCGATATGAAATAACAAATGGTAAGTGACCAAGCACTATAGTAACCAATGAGTCAAAGCCTTAGAAATATGAGCTACGCACATGCTAATGATTTAGAACGCCAAAGGACAGTCCAGATTGCTCAGAGTAGATGAAAGGCGGTTACTTTGTTTGTATTTGTTGAGGAAGATTTTAACTGATCGGTCTGTCAGTTGAAGTGGGCTTGAAGAAGAGTTCTTGTAATTAAATCTTGAGAGTTGAATAGTCGAGTGGGTTGTGAAGATCAAATGATGCTGCCTCACATAGAAAATTGTTGAGCTCCTGTGATGTTGACACTCTTGCTATGGTTGGGCTGAATAGTATGTGCATATGAGGTTTAACAAGCAAATGCTATTGTTAAGAAAAGAAAATACATATTGTGGTACTACATTTTTTTTTTTTTTTTACATGAAACAGAGATGATATGAAATTGTATACAACTGTCTGGTAATTAAATAATCTACCCCAGTGGTCAGTAATAAGACTGGTGGTCTACTACCATGAAGACTTTAGCTCCAATGATAATCATGCCTACCTGACCATATAATAATTGCCTTAGAGGTTTTTGATGAAGTTTTTGATTTTAGTTGGAGCTGAAACCTGCAGGAAAGTAGACTTATAGGAACAGGGTTGATGATCACAGGTCTGTCTTAATATATCCTGAAGGGCACTGGCTTGTTTACTTATGTAATAAGAGCTGTTCAGATTTTAGAATTTTCTTGTATGCACTCGAAACTGTGTAATTTCGGGTTATATTTGGGGCATTCTAGAATTCTCACTCTTATCAAGATCTTCAATTTTACTCACAGAGAGCTTACTATTAAAGGGTCCCGGTACCCAAAATTGACAGCGTTAAAAAAAGATCCACTATACATTATTATTAACTTTTAAACATCGCGTGATGTTGGTAGGTTATGTATAAGTCCACATTTCCTTTTCTTCTATATGACATTCCTTGCTCACGAAGGTTGAGCGCGCGGACATGTTGGCTTTTTTTCACCGGGGTCAAAGGTCATTGTGACATAACATTGTTGACAGTCGTATAGCCAATTGTAGAATGTCAGTATATTTACCTCAAGCAATTCATGTTCTTTACAACAATAGCACTCCTGATCGTTTTTTTTTGACGCACGCATTTTCCACAAGAGCACCAAATATTTGCTGGTTGTTTGCTACGATTTTCCCGTGTAAGAGCTTCTGCCGACTCTCCAATATCGTCCTCCGAGCCGTCACTTTCCTGGTCCGATTTCACTAAATGTGGATAGTCTTTCTTCAGTGGTTCATATAAATAACTTTCTAATCCTTCTATGACATTGTCTTCGTCCATGGTTTAAAAAAAAAAAAACTAGTATAATGTCTGCTTTTTCCAAGTTTCCGTGAGCTTGTGTTGTTGTGTCAGGTATAGAGCCACCGGTTTACATTGCAATCTCGCAGTTCCGGTGGAGGCTTTGTCAACGATGTGACGTCACAGGAAATGCGAGGCTGCAAAACTCCTGTGCTCTGAAACTTGACTTTAGTGAAGCCCTTAAATCACTTAAAGCTGATTTGTGAGAGAATATAATAAACGCCTTATAGGTGTATTGTCACTAGCTATACACAATAAATCAAATTAGGTATATGAGCGCTTTCACTACAGGTACCCTTTAAACCTACTCCCCTGATACTGCATCACTGCATTTATAATCTATGTAATACTAAAAAAGTTTTATGTCTGAGGGTAATGTATTCCTGTGATTTATTATGATAGCATATACAATGTATAAATGTAGGTTCTAAGATGTTTTATTTAAGGCTGAAATTAATTTTTATTAATGAGCTGGTCCTGGTACCTCTGGCCAGTGGCCAATAGTCCTGCCTTATGTGCAAACTCCAGCGGGTCCTCGACGAGACTTTTCCCATTGTTACAATAAAAGAAATAAAACTTTTCTTGGGCACACTTTTGTGATAATTGGTACCGATATCTAGACTTAAGTGTCATTATATTGTGCAATGTAGCTTATTTGACCGAATGGTGATAGTCTTCTGGTTATTTGTACAGTGGAAGAACCAGTGATTGACAAAAATTATATATATTTTTATATTTTTATTGACAAAAATAATAATAATTTGCCTTTTGACCTTTCAAGGCCAGTAAAATTGAAACATAATCATTACTTAAATTGTAAAGAAAGCTGCTAGGTCAGAAAATTTAGCCACCACAATACAATGAAGTTGAGTTATTTTGTAATTAATATGCAAATGAGCCAATATAATTCACTACTGCATCAATCATTCTGACTTTTTTTGTGAAAATTGCACTTGTATGGCTTTTGGGCTACAACTGAACTAAATTACAAAGCAAAAGTTGTGACATCAAAGAACATCAGAGTAATTATTGTGACATGTTTTTAATTAATTGATGTCATTCAACACACATTGTGCATTGAAAACTTGACATAATGACATAATCAGCCTGTGAAATATGATATCATGATTTCGCCAAAATATCATCATTTCAGTAGAATCGAGCAGATCATCGTAATGCTTCTCCCTACCCTAAATACATTAATAAAGACCTACCTTGACTTAAGCTTGCATCTCAAAGACTTGGCAATTGATTTGACTTGCAAAGAAAGACTGGTATGTATCTCTGCCAAAATACCAGAAACAAAAGCAAAACAGATAACATTCTGGAGAAAAAACAACACATTGTGAAAGTTCAGCATGAACATCATCGGAACATTAATTTATTCATTTGCTGAACCGCTAATTCCTCCTGGAATCTAGTTTGCCAGTCCATTTCACTCACTAGTTGCACTCTGTTTGAATCTGTTGCTTGAAGCAAAAATATATTATTGTAATCTATTTGAACTATGAATTTATATGAAAATACAGCAATATAATTTCACTCATTAATTAATTTTCTGAATCGGTTTATCTAGGAGGGTCATGGGGAGGCTGGCACGCATCTCAGCCGATTCTGGGTGAGGGTGGTGTACACCCTGAACAGCTCACCAGAAATATAATTTCTTAGGTCGTATTGCCTATCCTCATTATACATAGTTCTTGAAAATATTGAATCAAACCCCATGACACTGTGTTTAATGTGAATTAACATACAGACAGGTTCCAATTATCTGGCACCTTCGGGACGAAGCAGATACCGGGAAATCAAATTTGTTGATATATCAGGACCTTCTCATAAATACATTCATTCATTTTATGAACTGCTTAATCTTAATTAGGGTCGTGGGGAGGCTGGTGCTCAACTCAGCCAAGTCTGGGTGAGGGCAGAGTACATTCTGGACAGCTCGCCAGGCCATCGCAGGGCAGAAACATGCTGACGGCTATGCAGCCTACGCTTGTTGAAAGTCAGCGATGGTCCTAATGGACACCATAGACAGTGGGAGACATGGCCGGCCTTGGATAACCCAGTTAGCTGCACTGGGGGGACTGCAGTAACAACCGTTGACAGTGGGGATTGAACCACCAACCTTAGGGTAGGCAATCCACACCTTACCACCAGGCCATCACTGCCCTTTCCCATAAATACATGTAAATTAATTTAAACTTAAATCTAGAGTAAAAGAATAAAGAAATGGTGTACAATATTATTATCCAAAAATAGCAGAATACCAAAAAAAAAAAAAACCTGAGTATGCTAGCTGTTCCTATTCTTGCGAATGCCATGCCAAGCCTTAAAAATTACGAAGCCAGCCAATAGAAAAATTACACTCTTCCTCGATACTGAGGTCATTACCCAACTTGGCCGCCTTCTCCATAATCAAAAGCCTGCTAACAGACTTCCCTTCCGCATGCCAGCCCCTGAACCAAATGTACAAAGCCTTATCTAATTCTCCAAACTTGGCCCCTTTCAGCAATTTCCTCTTCTGGTGTTGTTTTGTTGGTCATACAAACATAAACAAATGCCAGTCTTGTTGTTTTCTTTCAGCTCGCTGCTGCTAGAACATAACCGTACACTTTTTCAACAAAAATGTGCTATCATACCAACAACAAAATGTGCCGTCATACCAAGTAGGATCTTTATTGTTCAGCATTTTAAAAAAGTGCCACTAAATAAGGCCTGCCGATGTATCAGATGCCGGATAATTGGAACCAGTCTGAAACACTATTGTCAGGTTCACCCATAGTAAGAACACCATATCATGAGCTGTTGTTTTTCCTACTTATCACTATCACAATAGCTACACTTTGCCCAGATACTGTAGCTTAAAACAACAACAACAAAAACAACAACAACAACAACAACAACAACAACAACAATATTGTAATCTATAACACCAATCAGTCTCTTTGAAACTTTGTCTCTGTTTCACAGTGTGGATGTTTACTTGATAAATGACGCTGAAAGTAAAGTCAGTATGGAGATTGTTTCCGTTTTTTATTGTACAAGAGGGCAAGTTGACGCAGTATGGATGGTACTGTCTCTTGGAGCTAATGGACCACACACTCACTCAGCATTGGACAGGAGTACTGAATCACTGTAAAACATATTGGTCGTACTCTTCCTTGCACATCACATACTTGTATGTGAGCAGCCATCACAAGTCTCTGTGCCTGGAACATTGATAAACATAGTTATGTACTCAGAAAGGTTCAAGATTGCTCACGTTATACTTTAAATCGGCATTGTACTTTAGAGCAGTGAGAGATTGATCAGATGAGTTGAGAAGCAATGCTGTGGTTGAAGGTTCCCATATATTGTGTAATTGTTTATTGCAAGTCTCACTGTGCAACATGGGGGGAAACAAACAACCAAAACAAAAAAAACTTGGGTATAACATCAAGTTCAATGTATGTAAATTGTATAATTATCACATATAACAAAACGTAGGTTATGAAAAAGTCAATTCAGAAATATCCATCTATGCCTGCATAAACAATGAATCGAAGCAAGAAGCAATCCCTTGCAGAAGTGCCGCCACTAAGTATGGAAAATAAATCATAAAAGGTCACATCACTGAATCGTGTAATATGGGCTGACAGCCACAAAAATAAAAATAAAACTTCACGAGCATATACTTTGGTAACTCTTGCTATCTCCTTATGTGCTTTGTCCTTTTTGGTGCGATCAAAATAACAGCTGGAGGAAACATCATACATATAAGGCTCCTGCTGTCATTACTAATCAATCTGTGCTTTTTTTGTTGGAACCCTAAGCATTTGGTTTTGCCGGTTTACTTCAAGCTGATCAGTGTGTAATTTCTTGCGATATTCCTATCCACTTGGTTGGTAAATGTAAGTCATACAGTCATGGACAGGAGTTTTGCCCCATGTGCGCCTAATAATACTAATACTGACAACCAATAATACTAAAACTGACTGATTTGAACGTTGTGGATTAAATTATCCTACTTCTTCTTCTTCTTCTCCTTTCGGCTGTTCTTTTCAGGGGTCGCCACAGCGAATCATCTGCCTCCATCTCACCCTATCCTTTGCATCTTCTTCTCTTACACCAAAGACCTTCATGTCCTCCTTCACCACATCCATGAATCGTCTCTTTGGTCTTCCTCTAGGCCTTCTGCCTGGCAGTTCCAACCTCAACATCCTACCACCAATATACTCACTATCCCTCCTCTGTACATGTCCAAACCATCTCAATCTAGCCTCTCTGACTTTGTCTCCAAAACCTCTAACATGTGCTGTCCCTCTGATGTGCTCATTCCTGATCCGATCCATCCTCGTTACTCCCAAAGAGAACCTCAACATTTTCATCTCTGCTACCTCCAGGTCTGCCTCCTGTCTTTTCCTCAGGGCCACTGTCTCTAAACCATACAACATCGTTGGCCTCAACACCGTCTTGTACACTTTTCCTTACAAGTATACAAATTGTTTAGTGAAAGCAACAGGAAATGATACATTTATTGCTACTTTTTAAATCTGCATGTATCTACAATCTCGTTCTTGCTGTCACTTCCCAAATCTCATTTTCATGGGTAAGGGTTGGGACTTTCCTGGACTGGGAAATTGAACATTTTGCACTTTAGGTCAGATCCCACTTTATTCTACCATCACTCTTGAACAAGATCCTGAGGTAACTGAACTTCTTTGCCTGAGGCAAAGCATCATCCCTGAATCAGAGGGAACGAGTGCATTTACTGACCATTGTGAAACCATGCCACTCCACAACTATCATTATATAATAATAAACGGAGAGACAGAGCAGCAAAAACTTTCCTACACTACCACCACTGAATATATGACAACTTGTCACAGCACTATTTATTTTGTTTTACTATCTGTGGTTATGTTTTAAATCTACGATTACAAAATTAAATGCTGGATGTTTTTTCTTTTCTTTTTTTTATTTCAGTTTAAAATACTTTAATTGGTAAACTCTCAGACTGTCACACACATACTTCTAGATTAATATCAGCAATAAGTCTAGAGTAATATTAATATAAATAATGGGCATCTATTATAAAGTGGAGGCAGTGGTGGTGTAGTGGTTACGGCGCAGGATCGCTGATTCTAAGGTTGGGGGTTCGAGTCCCCACAGGGTTATCACTGTCCCCCCAGTGCAGCTAACTGGGTTATCAAAGGCAGGCCATGTCTCTCACTGTCTATGGTGAGAGGCATGTAAAAGAACCATTTCTGACTTTCGTAAAGAGTAGCTGCAAAGCCATCAGCATGTTTCTCCTCAAACACTCACCAACCCGCACTGAACCAGCGTGGTGAGGTATGGTTCAAACCCACAACTATGAAGGTTGTGGAGGCCATCTAGCAGTAGTGGTATGACAGGCTGATGATGATGATGATAATGATTATAAAGTGGTATTTGAACAGATTTACTTGCAAATTGTTCAGAGAAGCATTTACAGAAAAGCTTTTTGATAATCCAGTACAAATAAAAATGTTCCATGAAAGCTCCTGAATTTATCCACATACAAACATTTTAATTATCCTTGCAATGCAACCCTGAATTTCTTCAAAGTTAGATAATACTTGCTCCAGTTATTTGTGGCAGGCAGTGGTGGCCTGGTGGTAAAGCGCGCTGAATCACTGATCCTAAGGTTGGGGGTTCGAGTCCCACTCTCCACAAGGTTGTCACTGTCACTGTGCAGCTAACTGGGTTATCAAAGGCCAGCCATGTCTCTCACTGTCTATGGTGTGAGATTCATGTAAAAGATCCAGTGCTGATTTTCTACAAGAGTAGCTGCAAAACCGTCAACGTGTTTCTGCCCTGCGATGACCTGGCGAGCTGTCCAGGGTGTACTCTGCCCTCGCCCCCGCAACCCTAATTAGGATTAAGCGATTACAGAAAATGAACTGATGAACAGTTATTTGTGACCCAAAAGTGGTTTTAATAATGAATGAATAGATTGATGATGGATGGATGTTAAAACATGACTCAGTAATGCAAACATTGCATGACAGTTTTTAAATTCTAAAACAGACATTGAGTTGTAGGCAACATTATATGTTAATTTCATTCAACTGCCCTCATAAATTTAATGAAACGTTTGTAAAATAATGGTATTTACCTGAGCCCATGTAAACAGCAACACAGCCAATTGAGTTACTGATCACCCCATAAATTATGAATTACAATGGCAGAGATCAGAGAAAGCAAGCGACTGCATGTAAAATTCCAGTACAATCATTCATCAGGTGGCTGTATTAGCCATAATACATAAGATGGCTGTCTTAGAGTAAATTATTCTTTATTTATTTTTTATTTTTTATTTTTTCACATACCATCATATGCTAATAGCTAACTGGGTTGTCAAAGGCGGGCCATGTCTCTCACTGTCTGTGGTGAGAGATTCATGTAAAACAAACATTGCTGACTTTCATAAAGAGTAGCTGCAAAGCCGTCAGCGTGTTTCTGTCCCTTGCGAAAGGGTTGTGACAGGAAGGGCATCCGACGTAAAAACCCATGCCGAATCAAATGTGCAAATCAGATGATTCGCTGTGGCGACTCTCGAGAATGGGAAAAATCCAAAAAGAAAAGAAGACCATCATATGCTAATACATTCACTATGCTTCTCCAAAAACACCACTACACCCTCTTAAGCTGCCCTCACCTGATGACAAATTGGCCCAGGACAGGTATATGGATAGTTTTTGGCATTTGCTGCCGAACGCTGAAGTTAGTTTTGATTTTGTATAGATTTAATTATTATTCATTTAAATCATTTCCCTGTTGTTGGTGCCATTCATCAGAAATGTTATTGCAGTTTGAATCAGTAAGAGCACCCCATTTTAACCACTACCCAAAGAAAACAGGCGTTATCACAGCAACCAATTTTACTAGACTGCTCAAGCCCAACTCTGTTTAAGCCAAAGATATGCTTGATTACGGACATAGCTCGTTAGTTTCACAATGTTATATGCTAAGATAGGAGTTATTGAGATGGATGGTAATCAGTTCCTTTACAATCTGTTGATATTCACTCAGCACATCAGGCTTATTACCTGCTTCTTCATGCATCAGACGACTCCCAGGGACAAAAGGACGGAAAGGCTGAATCAGAGATGGGGACCAGCCAGGCAAGCAAATGCAAGTATGGAAAATAAATAGACAAAATACTTTAGTAGCCCTAAATTAAATCATTTTGAAATGGATTTTATTACTGAATAGGTACACAGATAATGTTAATTCTAAAAATTAAATAGGTAACACAAAGCATTTTTGCAATCAAAAAATCAAATGTTACAAAAAAAGTTCTCTTTAATTCATACATCAGACTATTTTCAGGGACAAGAGGACATAAATTCTAAATCTGAAAGTGAGACCAGCCAGGCAAATAAACAAGTTTAGAAAATAAATAGACAAAATACAGCAGAAGCCATAAATTAAAATTATTTTGAAAATGAAATTATAACTGAATGAGAAAACAGATAATGCTAATTATAAAATGTAAACACGCATTTCAAAGCATATTTTCCAAAACAATAAAGATTACAAAAATGCCCTATTTAATCCATGCATAGATTTATAAGTATTTCACATTTATTCTCTGTGGTGAAACTTCATATAACTATATTTATATACAAATATTAATTTTCTATTTATGTGTGTGACAAACAGGACTCGATTGTCCATCCGGAACATCAATTACTGTTCCATTGGACGAGTGTATCTTTGAAGCTCACAAAATATCCGTATACAGGGATCTTTCGCTACTTCGTGCTTCAATTCATGCGGCTTCAGTGCATCAGGTTTTTTTTTTTTTTTTTTTTTTTAATATTCATTGAATTAAAAAAATGGGGCAGTGGTAGTCTAGTGGTACAGGGTGCTGGATCGCTGATCCTAAGGTTGGGGGTTCAAGTCCCAGTCTCCATTAAGTTGTCACTGTCCCTCCCAGTACAGCGAACTGGGTTATCAAAGGCGGGCCATGTCTCTCACTGTCTATGATGAGAGGCTGATGTAAAAGAATCATTGCTGACTTTTGTAAAGAGTAGCTGCAAAGCCGTCAGCGTGTTTCTGTCCCTTTCTAAAGGGTTGAGTCAGAAAGGGCATCCGACGTAAAAGTCTATGCCAAATCAAACATGCGACTCATTTGCTGTGGCAACCCCTAATAAAGGGAAAAAGCTGAAAGGAAATCTCAATTCATCGAATTAAAAAAATAAGGAAATTAAGGAAGAATAGGGTGAAAAAGGTAAGGAAAATGCTACAAAAACAAGGCCAATTAGGCAAAAACAAACAAACAAACAAAAAAAAACCCAAAAACAAAACCCTAAACACAAAACAAAAAAACAACCCAAATTTTCCATCCAAACTACTTACATTTTTGTAAAGTGTGCATCTGAGTGCGTGCACACGCATGTGCGCGCTCATGTGCACATCTGTATGTGTGTGAATTCATATTTTATTTACATCTTATGCATTATTTTTGTGATGAATTGTTGCTATTATAAGCATTTATAGCACTGAATATGTATTTATTGATATTATATACACATATACATGTACATATACGTCAGTGTGTGTGTGTGTGGGGGGGGGGGCTTCCTACTTCGCGGAATTCGGTGGTTGCGGGGGGGGGGTTCTCGGTCCCAATTAATCGCAGAAAGTGAAGAATCCCTGTATTATTAATTTTAGAATACACCGGGCATGCCTGTATCTTTTATTTCTTAAGAGAAAAAAATTCACAACATTTTTACATTTTATCTTTTAATTTGGGTTGTGACAGGAAGGGCATCCGACGTAAAAACCTCTGCCAAAATCAAAACGTGCGAATCAGATGGTTCGCTGTGGCGACTCCCAAGTGAAAGGGAAAAAGCCGAAAGGAAGACAGAGACATCTTTTAATTTGTACTTCCGACATGTATATTTTCAACTTACTATACAGCTTTTTACTGTCTTTTTGGAATTGTACGGAAGTTAGACATAATTTAAAGGATGCAAAACAGATGGGTTTCTGGTGGTTCTCTGATGCTGGTTTAAGCCAGAATGCCAGGCTTAATTTTTGGTACAAATCCAATCCTGGTGACAAAAAAAAAAAAAGCTGCTTTCTTGTTTTATTTGAAATAAAAAATGATGTGTGGGAAATAACTAGTTTTGAATAAGAAAGAAAATAAATCCCCCAAAAACACCCCCCACCCCCCCCACACACACACACCACTGTACATCTCCATATAACAACATTCACTGTTAAACCCTTGCAATTTACACCACATTCACATTGTACTGTTTGTCATATCTGCAATGGCCTGGTAAGATATCTCATGTGCCGTTTATTAATTCGATGTAGAAGTAAAGAAGGACTGTTGGTAGACCCATTAGAGAAAAAATATGGCAGCTGTACATTCTTAAAAAGAATTTTAAATAAACACAGCCTGTGTTGTATTTTTGCACATTAATGAGTTGAATTTGGTACAACACATGCTATGTTAATGGTGACACATTTAATAATGTAATTTACACATTACAAATTACATAGCTGTATAATAATGTGTAAATTGTTACAGCTATGAGTTATTTTAAATATTTTAACACAGTGTGTTGCTCAAAATTACACAGTAATCAACGCAAGCATGCATTGCTATACAAAAGTCTTTAAAATGAATAAAAATGAAAATATAAATTGATACTTTCAAACTATTATTCATTTTAAACTTTTCATTGCATGTTAACAGACTAGTTTATCATCCTTATATAATGATCCAAGGACTTTTCTTGATTGCTAGTCCATGGACTTGTGGCAGACATGGTTCGTCTCCATTTTGCTCCATTGAGACTAGAGAAGGGCTGGGTGGGGGGTACAAGGGGAAAAGATAGTAATAGTACATTATCAAAAATTCTCTCTCTCTCTCTCTCTCTCTCGCTCTCTCTCTCTCTCTGTTACACACACACACACACTCACACACACTCACACACTTACTCACTCCTTAACTTGAATCCAAACCTAATCATCTTCCTATAGCTGTCATCCACCCACTTTTACTCATTCACATACTCATCTCTCTCGTACACCCACTCACTTAATCACCCTTATCACGCTCATCCACCCACTCACGTGATATCTCTCATCCACCCTTTCACTCTGTGGAGTCTTGCATTACATCCTCATGATGAGCCTGAGTCTACAAAGGATCTCAGTGTCATAGAAGATATCATGCCTCATTCCTCAACCTAAGACTACACGTCCCTGTAACTCAGGATTACACACCCATGGCACTGACTTCACATAATGAAAATACTAGATACTGGAATACTGGATTAACTCCAACCAGTGGTTAGACAACATATGGACCCCCATCAGTTCACCGACCAATCTTGTTTTCGGAGTCAAGGACACCACCATCTACTTGCTTAACCATGTCTACACCCACCTGGACCAACCGGCAAGCACTGTGAGGGTCTTTTTTTTTTTTTTTACTTTTCCACTGCATTGAATACAATCAATCCAAACCTCTTAAGTGAGAAGCTGACATCAATGCAGGTGAATGTCTCTCTTGTGTCCTGGATTGTGGACTACCTGAAGAGAAGGCAATAATATGTGTGCCTACAGCACTGCGGGTCAGACACTGTGGTTGGTAACACCAGAGCACTACAAGGCACCTTTCGGTCCCCTTTCCTCTTTATCTTCTACACAACAGACTTCAGCTACTACACAGAGATCTGCCATATTCAAACGTTTTTGATGACTGTGAAGGTGAGGAGACAGAATATCAGGCTGTGGTGGATTCCTTTGTCATGTGGTGTGAGCAGAATCATCTGCAGCTACATGTGACAAAGACCAAGGAACTGATAATGGATTTTAAGAGATCCAAAAGATCACCAATGATGTTGGTGTTGATGGATGGATTGGGCTGGTGGTGTAGTGGTTAAGGTGCTGTGTTCATGATCGAGAGGTTGTGTGTTCAAATCCCAATTAGACACCCACTGTGCTAAGACCCCTAGGCAAGGTCTCAACCACAAGTGTGCCTCTGTTCACCCAGCAGTATAAATTGGTACCAGTAAAAATATTCTGGGAAGGTAAACTGTGATGGAGTAGTGTCCCACCCAGTAGGTTTTAAATATATTAGCTTTATGGAGATGAAGATTTCATTTTTCAGCACAACCTGGCACCTGCTCACAGTGCCAAAACCACTGCTAAATGGTTTACTGACCATGGTATTACTGTGATCAATTGGCCTACCAACTCTCCTGACCTGAACCCCATAGAGAATCTATGGGATATTGTGAAGAGAAAGTTGAGAGACACCAGACCCAACACTGTGGATGAGCTTAAGGCCGCTATCGAAGCATCCTGGGCCTCCGTAACACCTCAGCAGTGCCACAGGCTGATTGCCTCCATGCCACGCCGCATTGAAGCAGTCATTTCTGCAAAAGGATTCCCGACCAAGTATTGAGTGCATAACTGACCATAATTATTTGGAGGTTGACTTTTTTGGATTAAAAACACTTTTTTATTGGTTGGATGAAATATGCTAATTTTTTTGAGATAGGGATTTTTGGTTTTTCTTTACTTTTTTGCCGAAATTATCAATATTAAAACAATAAAACTTTATCACAATATACTAATTTTTTGAGAAGGACTAGTATATATGTATATATATATATATATATATATATATATATATATATATATATATATATATATATATATATATATATATAATTTATCTTTATCTCACTCTTATTTCTATGGACAAACTGCATGCACACAATTTCCTCCGGGATCAATAAAGTATTCTGATTCTGATTATTAATTTTTAATTGACTATTTGAAGTGGTGTTTGTGATGTAGTATGGTTGTTAAGGGTAATTTAATGAGAATAAGATATTCTTTTAATGAAACATTTAAATGTGGCTAAGAATAATTGACCTGAACTGTGATTCAATTTTAACTATTGACCATTAACAGTGGCCTACTTTATGCTCTCATTTTTCAGAATGAAAAACCACTTAATTCTTCATGGGTCATGGGCAAAGTCAGGGTACACCTTAAACACCTGACCATCCCAGGGTCAACGCATATCTTCACAACCATGCCCACCCACACCTAGGGACAACTTGAAATATTCAGTTAGCCTAATGTGCATATCTTTAAACTGTGGGAGGAAATCAGAGTACCCAGATTAACTTATGCAAACGGGGCAGACATGCAAACTTCACACCGAAACGTTCTCAAATCCAGAACTTGAAGCCAAGAACCTTTTCACTGTGAGTAGTGCTAATTACAATGCAACTATCCATTCATTCATTTTCACCGCTTAATTCTAATTAGGGTCACGGGGAGGCTGGTGCCCATCTCAGCCAACTCTGGGTAAGGGCAGTGTACACACTGGGCAGCTCGCTAGGACATCACAGGGCCAACACTCATGCAACCACTATGTAACTATGCTGGCCTTAAATGTAATTTATTGATGATGAATATATTCTGATTCTGAGTCTAAAAACTCACTAGGAATTAATAAACGACTGCATAATGAGCTTCACCTTAATCACTGATGTATTTTTGTTTCTTTTATGAATTTTAACACCATTTTCACAGGTTAATTGTTTTGTTCTGTGTTTTTTCTTTTGTTTTAAATTAATATTTTTAAAAGCATGTGTTCAGGAACTGGCAGCTGTCCTTGTAGAAAATGTTAGTTCTTTCCCCGCTCTTGTCTGTAATTCCCAAATGCTTCAAGAGGACCACCACTGTCCCTGCCCCAAAAACCTAATATGAGCGCTCCAGTAGAACTTACCTCATTTGACATGAAGTGTTTTGAGCACATAGTTAAAGCTCACATTGCATCTTTACCAACTGCTACACTCAACTCATTTCAGTTCACCCCCCGGCCAAACAGATCCCCAGATGATGCAATAACATTGGCTGTGCATAGAGCCCCCTCCCATCTGAACCACACGAGCTCATATGTGTGAATGCTGTTTATTGACTACAGCTACACATTCAACACCATAATTCAACCAGGCTTGTCATGAAGCTCCATGATCTGCGCATCAGTGTCTTTTTATGCATCTGGGTTCTGCATCTCCTGAAAGGCAGGCCACAGGTCATGTCAACCACGCTGATGCTCAGCACTGGTGCCCCTCAGGGATGTGTGCTCATCACCTGGCTGTACAAGCTGTTCACTCACGATTGTATGCCCACACACAGCTCCAACACCTTCATCAAATTTGTAGTCGACACCACCATCATTGGCTACATTTCAGATTTCATCTGTTTACAAAGCAGAAGTGAGAGCCCTGACATCACACCTGAGCAGCTCGCCAGACCATTGTCGAAAAACACACAAACAACCATTCACACTTATATCCACACCTATACACAACTTGAATAGCCAAATAAATATGCATGTCTCATACTACTGGAAAAAACTGGAGTACCCAGTACTAAATCCTGTGACTTTGATGTACACATTTCAAGGGCACTCAGAGGGCAGTAGGCTGCATGAAAGCACGCATATGATTGTGTAATTTCTTCAATCAGTGCATCTAAGGGTTTGTGTCACTTTGTTTCTCACATATAAGCAATTTCAGTAAAAAAAAATATATACTACTACTACTACTACTACTACTAATAATAATAATAATACTAACAACAATAAAGGAGACCCCTCTGACTTTTTTCTGTTTAAATTCCCTTTAAATTGGCATCTATGATATATGATCAGATAGAGTGTTCCCAGTATGTTTGATGAAAATCCCTGAATGGGTGTGAACGGGATTTTCTTTAAACTATATAACTTTTTTTTTTTTTTTGTCAGTGAGAAACAAACACAAATGATTACAATACCACCACCAAAATAAAGCTTTGTAGTAATAATAACCAAAAACTAGAACTGCCGACTTTACTGATTTAGTTATTTGTGTATCAGTATTACACTACAGTAATGTATACTATCAATCAGTACAGATAGATTGCAGTTTTTTGCAAAAAGGAGCTTCTCCAATAATTTAATTCAGCTTTCTAAACTATGCAAATTAGTTTTGCTCTCTCAATGGCACTGTCTCCCAACTTTTTTTTTTACTGTAAAACTAACTATTCATTCATTTTCTGAACTGCTTAATCGTAATTAAGGTCACAGGGAGGCTGGCGCCCATCTCAGCTGACTCTGGGTGAGGGCAGAGTACACCCAGAACAGCTTGCTCGGCCTTCGCAGGGCAGAACCATGCTCCTACATGCAGCCTACTCCAGCCATAACCAGCAGCCTACTCCTGATGAAAGTCAGCAATGGTTCTTTTACAGCCTCTCACAACAGACAGTCAGAGACATGGCCAGCCTTTGATAACCCAGCTAAGCTGCACTGGGGGTTACTCTACAAAATCTCTTTGTGTGTTTGTCTCCATCTATACGTAAGGATTTTCTTACATACCAGAAAGATAGAAAATATGATAGATAAACTACGCACTATTGACAGCAATGTTGAACGCTGAAACTTTGTGATGTTGTTTTGATCATTGCTACTCGTTCTTAGATACGGCTTACAACAGCATAAACAGTGAGAAAATAAAAAGAAAGGCCACAGTGCTTTTCTGTAAATTGTACTGCCAAACTACCTAAGCTGGCAGACAGGTGGAACCAACTGCCTCGGAGCATAGACTATGATATGTACATTGAGGAATAAAGTGCAGTAATCGTTTATCTGTTAAGTTTGAGAGGATTACATTAAAATACGTAATCTGTGCTTGGTTGTCCTTTTTTCTCTTCACCTTTCCTTCCCTGTCTCGTGTGCATCTTTGTAGTTTGAAATGTCTGACTTTGAGAGTGCATTAAAACGTCCTGCTACTGAGCAGTATGGCATTAGGGAGATAGAGGACTGATGGAAAGTGCATGCATGCAATTCCTTTGAGAACCAGTGATTGATGCTCAAGGCAGGCCAAGAAGTGGGCAAGCTGCCTGATGCTCCCAAATTCATCTGGTCAGTCTGCACAAAACTGAGAAAGGCATATGAAAAAGAGAGAGGAAAAACAGGTGGGGGTGGGGTTACCAAACCTTGGGCTATGAAATTAATTGTAATTCATAAATAGGATATAGATTTAACAGAGGTGTGATATGAGTATGAAATAAAGTGTGTGTGTGTGTGTATATATATATATATATATATATATATATATATATATATATACATATATATATATACACATAGAGGATTTTCTGAGTAGATCCTTCCGTAGGAGAGTGCTCAATACTTTTTGGTAGAGCAAATAAACAAAAAAGAATTTTCTATAATCACCTGAAGAGAGAGGATGGTTTCACCACCCCTCGAAACAGATCTATAGTGATAAATGGCGTTTCAATAGAAAGTCTTTGTCCTGTCCTTTATTTTTGTGTATATATATATATATATATATATATATATATATATATATATATATATATATATATATATATATATATATATATATATATATATATATATATATATATAAGTGTATATAAACAAGACAAAAAAACATTACATTTGTCTGCTATGAGATTACTTTTGCCACATACACTTTTCTTTGACCTTTCTCTGTCCTCATTGGAACAATGAGTGGTTCAGACGAAGTGGTGTAGCACTGTAAAATAAATCACGCAACTGTCAACAACAGCACCATTCACTGAGGAACAATTCAGACTAGGTTGTCATTAATTCATTTACTCTGATGTTTCTGCTGAACTTTATGCAGTTGACTACTTCTCTCCATGAAGTGCAAATTATAGT
>CM045742.1:26417500-26492500 GCA_024760905.1 Plotosus lineatus
GTCAGAAACATTTCCCCCTCCATGCCAACATTCTGGATCACTGGTGGAACTGTCCCAAGGTGTCATAAATGACAAATGAAGTCCTTCGACAGGATTTATTATTCACAGGTTGGTTAAATGCCTTAAATCTATAAGGAATTAAAAGGATGTCCATGTATGTATATTTCAGTCATTTATTATAGGAATTTTAATAAGTTACAAAGTTTTCTTTTTTATTGGAGAAATTTCTCTTTCAATTCTAAAGTCTGAAATATATTTTGCATTTAAAGAAAGGTTTAAAAGATTAGTTTCCGTCAGTGTTGAGTAAAAAATAACTTTAGGTACTCTGTAGGGTTTGACCTTTACAAAAAGCTCCAATAGGTTTTCAGCTTTTGGCAGATACCTCTGTAATATCTCTCTCTCTCTCTCTCTCTCTCTCTCTCTCTCTCTCTCTCTCTCTCTCTCTCTCTCTCTCTCTCCCCCACAATTTCCTGTGGGAACAATACAGTATTCTGATTCTGAAGAGTCTCTTTCAGTCTCTCTATCTGTCTTTACCACTCGATCTCCATGCATGCTTATATCTACCTGCCTAACAAGGAATCATATTCTGTAATACCTTTTTAAGCTATAGCTAATTACTGGAAATAACTATTGATTTAATCTTCTAAAGTATTCTTGGCTCTTCATATATTGCTTAATTTCTTTGAATTTATGATATTATCAGTGGCAGAGCAATCACTGAAAGTAAGAAGACGAACCTTCCTGGCTAGTAAATTTTATTTTATGATCTTGTCCAAATATGCTTAATTGCGACCATCATTACAGTCAAGGGTGGCATTATATTTATGCAATTTTTACATTTCCTTAAAATAATAGTGGATCATAAAATAGATACCAAGAATAGCTATGCAAAATATGCAATTACGAATGTTTTATAGTGACATAAAGCTTATGTATATATGTTTTGCCTGACTAACCTGCATCAATATTTCAGTCTTATTATAAAATGTGGGCTGATTCATCACAACTAACATAACACTTTTTTGTTGAAGTCATGGCGGAAATGGACGCCAAGCCCTCATGACCTTATTTAGGATTAATGGTTCAGAAAATGAATGAAAAGGATGAACGGATGTTAAAGGTAGATGGTATGGCATTGTAACCAGACTAAAGCTAGTTGGATTGAGTCATTTGAGAGAAGTTCCTGAGGGACTGACATAGGTATGACTCATGACTTGGATTGTTGTCCTGTGTCTATGCCCACAGGAAACAAAAATAAGGTTAAAAAACAAAAAAAAGCTTTATTAATAATATTGAAACTAAAAATAAAACATATAATAACAATTAAACATTCAAAAATAATGCATAAAATGTAAATAAAATATAAATACACACACATACAGATGAGAGCACGTGCACAGATGCGCACCTCACAGAAAAATTGAAGTAGTTTTGATGGGGGGGGGGGGGGGTTGTTTTTTTGTTTATGTTTGTTTGGGGTTTTTTCTCTCAATAATTGGCCATTGGCCTTGTTTTGGCCCCTATTCTTCATTCATTTTCCTTATTTTTTAATTTGATGAATATTAAAAAATAAAAATAAAAAAGGCAATGCACTGAAGCCGCATGAATTGAAGCGCGAAGTAGCAAAGGAACCCTGTATATACACACACACACACACACACACACACACACACACACACACACACACATACATACATACATACAGGTCAGGTCAGGTATGAGGGCATGCGCCGGTACGGCACTTCGCTGTGTCCACCAGCCACCTCCACTCATCCAGCCGTCTCCTGGCGATCGACCAGGACTGCACAGGGCCCATACCCCCCGGCAGGGCAGTTCTCAGCTGCAACAACCACGTTGCACGCGGTCATCTCCACGATCGGCTCCAGCCCCTAGGATCCCGAACGGACAGGATCCGGTGTGCTTGGTCCGAAGGCGGGAAACGCGCCAAGTGCCCATAGTAGCGCAGCTGACGGTCGCGGATCAAGCAGGTTACTCTTACCATCCCCACATCCCCGAGCACCTTCTGGTTGGTAACAAAGTCCCACCGGCGGTATCCGAAGATGCGACGAAGGGAAGTCGTAACAAAGGAGTCCAGTCGTCGTCCAAGCTCAACTGTGAGCGTCTATGTCTCGCTTGAGTAGAGCAAGACAGGGAGCACAAGGGAGTGAAAGACTCAGACTTTCGTCCGCCTGCTCAGATACCTCGACCACCACACATACATACATACATACATATTAGCATACTAGCATATTAGCATACTAGCATATTAGCACATGCACCTCACATCAAGAAGGCCTGGGTTCGGTCCTGGGTTCGGTTCTCAACTCGGGCATTTCTGTGTGGAGTTTGCATGTTCTCCTTGTGCTTGCATGGGTTTCTTCTGGGTACTCAGGTTTCCTCCCACAGCCCAAAAACATGCACATGCACAATAGGCTAACTGGCCATCCCAAATTATTGTGTGTTTTTGCTATATTTTGCTGTGAAAGCTTCCCTGCAACCCTAATTAGGATTAAGCGGCTTAAAGAATGTAGGAATGACTTAACAATCGGTGCCATCACAGGGTTATTTTAAGTCATAGTTGATTAAAATCAGTTAATAAGTTGGCAAGATATGAGCTTTCATGCATGATTAAACACATTATGTAACAAGACCTTTGTCCATGACTGCATGTCTTGGTCATTTTGCATACTGCTCAAACATGTTAAAACACCCTACTACAAGTTGCAATAATAAAGTTCAAACAGAAAATGGGAACATGCAAACAGGCTACTTTTTTTTCCATTTACCTTTTGTTGAACTTAACCATACATTATTTTCAGGATCTCAATCATTTGCCATCACATTTCCTCATGCACACTTGCTCTCGCTCTCTCTCTCTCTTTCTCTCTCTCTCTCTCTCTCTCTCTCTCTCTCTCTCTTTCTCTCTCTCTCTCTCTCTCTCTCTCTCTCTCTCTTTCTCTCTGTCTCTCTCGCTCTCTCACACACACACACACACACACACACACACACACACACACACACACACACACACACACACACACACACACACACACACTCACACCATCAGTTCTCATGAGATGCTGCCTTCCCCTTGGCTATCTTTCTCCAGCTTTTAGGTTGTCTGCCATTCAGTGCAACCAGGGCACACTCATTAATTTCAAAAATTTATTTAATTGCAGACAGTTGAATACAGAATCATTCGTGTTTTGTCTAGTCAACATTATTTGATTTATAAATAAACATCTATTCTTGCCATCTTCTTCTTCTTCTTCTTCTTTCAGCTTTTTCCCCTTTTCAGGGGTCGCCACAGTGAATCATCTGATTCGCATGTTTGATTTGGCATAGGTTTTTATGTCGGATGCCCTTCCTGACACAACCCTTTAGAAGGGGACAGAAACACGCTGACGGCTTTGCACCTACTCTTGTCGAAAGTCTGCAATGGTTCTTTTACATGGACCTCACATCAAAGACAGTGAGAGACATGGCTGGCCTTTGATAACCCAGTTAGCTGCACTGGCCATCATAATGCTGATCATTGCAATTGTAAATATTCATCATCTTTCCCATGCCAACTCCCATGAAAGGTAAACAATTGATTAATTAAGCTGAGTCATCTCTGTACTGGTAGGCAGTTGAATATGAGACCAGTAAAGCTCATTTGAAATATGCAATTTTTGCCCTGTCATGTGTGCACTGTAGCTTTGCCACTCGCAGAATGATGCTATTCTAATCAGTGTACTTAAAGGAAGTGACAAATATTCAGTAAAATATGCACCAACTGTAGTTTTATCTGTCTCTGTGCATTATCACGGTTACATTTTATGCCTTACTCTCTGACTGGTTAGCAACACCTGTCTTCTGATTGAACAAAACATTAAGCTTTTTTATGTCAATTAAAGAAAAAATATATATAATTAGCATATTTACATACGTACAAGCACATTTCGCCCACTCTATCCTCATTTTGCTAACTAGCCATACATTTTAGGATTCATTTTTTAGGTTATTTTATTTACTTTTAAGTATATAAATAGACTTATTCCTTCCTATCTCTCAGAGCTGCTTCAGCCATGTCGACCCACCCGGACACTTAAATCAGCTGAGCAGCTGATCCTAAATGAGACGAAAACTAAGAGTAAACACAGTGATTAGATAGTTGGCTAATTGGCTGTACCAAATCACCCTGAGGTGTGAGTGTGAATGGTTGTCTGAGTGTTAACCCTGCGATGGCCTGGGGAGGTGTCCATGGTGTACCCTACCCTCTCTCATAGTTTGCTGAGATGGGCACCAGCCCTCCCATGATCCTAATTAGGATTAAGCGGTTTAAAAATGAATGAAAGAATGAAGTGTTTTTTTGTTTTTTGTTGTAGAAGTCAATCTAAAATGCAAAAAACAGCTGAGAATAAGTATACCTTTTGCCTCAACTGTAAATACTATACACTGAATTTGACAAATACCCTGAATGCCCTTACAACTGACTTGATGTAATCTGACATATGCTCTAAATTTAAAGTGTACATTTTCTTCCATGTTTATAAGAACAGAGGCTAAAATTGTGACATGAAATAAAGTATTACATGGTAAATGGGGAAAATTAGATAATTAATATTATATGTCACCAATTACAGAGATGAATACTTATAATAGGTGAATAAAAACATCATGCCTAAACTACATAATGTACACTTTATCTTTACAGCTAAAGCATAGGGGTATTAACTGTTAACCATATTACTGCCCTATATAGTAGTTCAGAGAAAATCTGAAATTAAATAGTCTACAAAAATTCAGGCAATATTCTATTTATTATATTAGATTCGTGTTTCTACTAGTTAAATAGGACTTACCAAGAGAGTTGTCAATGCAACTTCATTTCTACCCGTATCCTTGACCCATTTGACAAACTTCCATCTCAGGTAAGGGAGATGATTTTAAAAATGGAAAGAGAAATTCAATTATATTAAATTTAGTATTTTCCTTGAACTGTGGGTTAAGGGGAGTTAAAGTTTCACTCTGGGTTACATCCTTAGAGATATGTTCTTACCTTTCTCCTACATTCATAGAACAAAGTTCAAGGCAAAAGCAGAGGACAAAGGATGGTAAATATATAAATAACTAAGCCCAATTCATCAATCTGAGGATTACAATGTGTTCAAAATGATTACTTGGCAATTCAGAGAATGTAAATTTAACAAGAAAGTAGAATACAGCGTGAGAGCTGTATATACTAAAGGAAATCTGGTTACATAAGTATAAATAATAAAAAGGCAGTATTTTATTTGGTTGGTACGGAATACGCACAACACAAAACATCCAAAAACTTTCATAAACTAGAGAATCATTTGAATTTCGACAATACACCAACTTCTAATTATCTAATTTTCAAAAAGAGTACCATATACAAATAGAGTGTACAATAACAATTATAAACAGAACCATTTAAAAAGCATTGAAGTAATACAGCATTAATCAATAATTGATATAATCAAAATCATGCATAAACATTTAATTTACATTTTAAGCATTTATGTTAATCAGTCTGCCTTAAAGTATTTATATCCTAAGGCTTATGAGTTAATCACGCTTTTCTCAATAACTGATTACCAGGTTTATAATCAGGTTGCGAATAACATGCCAGTGTAACAGATATTTTAAGGGTTTAATCATGAATGTCATTTATAAAGGTAACAGTAAAATACAAAAGCCATCACTTACAATTTTAAGATAGTAGTGGATACACTGGCAAAACGGTGGCAGGGGTGGTGGTTACATACTCTCTGTATTTGAATGTAAGTTTGTTTGTATGTTTGTTTCTATCTTTTTTTAAATTAAAGACAAGGGCAAGTTTTAATAAGGCAAAACCTGAAGAGGCTTGCTAGATATTGGGTCCACATTTATTAAAATTGGGCTGAATATGTTCAACCTGTTGGACAAGAAATTAAGATATTTATTCTCCAGAGAATACAGTTCATGCTATGTACAATGTAAGCTGATCATTTCTTGAAAGTAAAACTTGCATTAAATTAACAATACTTTTGGGATTGGAATACACTGACATATATACTGCTACTAGAATAAATTCCAGATTGTGCACTTAGAACAGAATCCATATTTGAGGCCCAAATTTATTTATTTGCTGAGATTGACTTCACAAGAGCGGCTGTCATGAAGCTGTGCATCACCTTGAGCCAGTACTGCAGGCTCATACATGATGCTCCAACCTGGTCCCACCATATGTTCAGGTATTGCCTGACATGGGTTTTTCATCACAAGGACATTTCAGAGGGAGCTTACATAATAATATCAAAGGCATCTACTAGCCATTGCCTTCTGTGTGTCCTGGAGGATATCTTTATGATATTTGATAAAAATCATATATCATTCACTTTGGAAATCTGTAACAGACACCTCCACTCCTCCAGTTTAAAGAATTATTGTTTATACAAAGGCCTCAAACAAGGCTTTAACGCATCATAAGAACAATGGAGAACAATACTTTTTAAACAACCTCCCATCACCAATGTAAAGAACATCATAAAGTTTCATATCAGGGGCTAAAGGAATGTATCTTCCTAACCACACTACTAAACCCCTTTCTCTGAGTGACTAAATGTGATATAAGTTTTTTATGAAACATGACCAATTTCAAATTAACCAACCCCACTAGTTAATGTTTATGTAATTCAGTGTCACAATGTTAATTGAAGGGCCACAATGGTGTAGCTCTAGACAGACAGACAAAGAGAGAGAGAGAGAGAGAGAGAGAGAGAGAGAGAGAGAGAGAGAGAGAGAGAGATGGGTGTTATTTCTTCAAACATGTATTAGTATGACCAAGAAATGCTCTGTATGTGTAATTAATATGTGGTAAATGTATTCCTGTGATATTTTATCTAATTTAAATAGTCAATCATCTAGAAAAAAAAAGTTATTTATCCAGCCGAATGTAAAAATATTCATATCAAAATGAAGTGCATGCTCTCCTAAATAGAGATATGTTTGTTTACTTTCAAACAAATGCACCTGGAAAAAGGTAAATTACTTTAATCCCAGCAGCATGCAAACTATGATCTGAGAAGTCAGAAATCGTAACCCTCTAGAGATAACGCTTCTGCACAAGGCTGAACTACTGCCTCATTTAATGCTAATTAAATGCATAACATTTAAACTGAAATTCACCGTACCAGAACACATTAGAGTAACACAGGAAAAATAGTATGGAAAATAATATGAAGAAACACCAGAGAAGTAACAAGAAAAACAGGTAGAAGAACTTTAGTTGCAGTGAAGGGCAGCATTGTAGTCATAAAAGTCTTCTTCACACAGAGATGTTTTTTGAAATTAATTTAAACCAAACCATCACACACACACACACACACACACACACACCCGTGTGTGTAATATGTAATCGGAATGGATGTATTCTTGTTTGTGTTTCACATCATTCTGTGACTGAATTACAGTGATTATTGTGCCTGAAAATTCCAAGGGATTAGCAGTTTCTGAAATACTTAATCCGGACTGGGAACAATACCCATGCCAAACAATCAATGAGATCACATTTTTCCCCCATTCTTCTTTGATATGTGAACATTATTTAAAGCACTTGGCCTATATCTGCATAAATTAACACAGTACACTTTTGCTACCATATTGGCTGAATGGATAACTCATCAACCGAGAATTAACAAATTTGACGTTGAACAAGTTGAAGGTTGATTAACATTTGAATCAAATGGCAGATAGACCTTGTTAATTCTGAACACCATTATCTTGACAGTGTGTTTGTGTCAGCATCTCTCTCTCTCTCTCTCTCTCTCTCTGTCTCTCTCTGCCTGTCTGACGCACACGCATGCCCCCCCCCCAACACACACACACACACACACACACACACACACACACACACACACACACACACACACACACACACACACACACACACCACATTTTCAACAGTCTTCTAACATCTGGTCATTTGAACTGACAGATGAAAGAAAGAGCAGAAAAGGGAAAGGGGGTTAGTGAGAGAGGGATAGAGAGAGAGAGAGAGAGAGAGAGAGAGAGAGAGAGAGAGAGAGAGATGGGAAGGAAAAAGACTGACCTTTTGGTCTACCATCACCTTTTTTACTGGAGACTTATGAGTCTGACTTTTATTATCTGTAAGTGGGACTGTGGGTACTTGGATTAGAAAATGTATGTGTACAATATATGTACATATAAATACATATATACATATGTACATATATGAATGCAGCCGTGAGGAGGGGCACAAACCAGTGTCTCTCCCTCACGCCGGTCCCAAGCCCGGATAAATGCAGAGGGTTGCGTCAGGAAGGGCATCCGGTGTAAAACAAATGCCAAATAAACTATGCGAATCACAAGAAAGAATGACATACCGGATCGGCCGAGGCCCGGGTTAACAACGACCGCCATCAGTGCGGTCAACCAACAGAGTGCTGATGGAAATTGGACTACTGTTGGTCGAAGACGTCGAAGAAGGAGAGGCGGGAGGCGTGTCCGTTGCCAGAGAGAGAAGAGGAAAGGCATGAGTCTAGGATCAGGCAAAAGGCCTAGAGGTAGACCAAAGAGACGATTCATGGATGTGGTGAAGGAGGACATGAAGGTCGTTGGTGTAAGAGAAGAAGATGCAAAGGATAGGGTGAGATGGAGGCAGATGATTCGCTGTGGCGACCCCTGAAGGGAAAAGCCGAAAGGAAAAGAAGATGTGTACCATATATGTACAGTGTGCACATTTGGTGAAAAAACAATCCAGATAGGATTTTTGAAACATTTATGTACTGCATATAGCAGACTATATTTTTGTCTCTTAATCTGTCTAAAATGCCAGGTTACACTATTTCAACCTTGTAACAAAGACAAGAAACCGTTGAATAGCAAGCTTTTTATACAAAGATCGACGTATAAGTAAATATATAGTACACTGTCCACCAGTGAAGCTAACTGGGTTATCAAAGGCCAGATATGTCTCTCACTGTCTATGGTGTGAGGCATGTAAAAGAACCGTTGCTGTACTTTTGATAAGAGTAGCTGCAAAGCCGTTGGTGTGTTTCCGCCCTGTGATGGCCTGGCAAGCTGTACATGGTGTACTCTTCCCTCGTCTGGAGTCCGCTGGGATGGGCATCGACCTCCCCGCCACCCTAATTAGAATTAAGGGGTTGCAGAACATGAAAGAATGAATGAAAGTATACTGTGTATATCATTAGGGATTTTAACTGTAGTACACCTAACTTATATGTACCCCCATTTCACTGGAGTGCGGAATGCAATGATCGTGGCGGAAAGGTGTGGGACACACTCTATGGAGGAGTTTTGCATTTTTACACAGAAAATGGGTCAAAAACCTATGGAAAAGTGTACCCTCAGAACACCTTTGGAACATTCACGGAATGTGCGGAAAAGAGACGGAAAGACCACAGTACAATGTCGGAATACATGCAAAAAAGCGCTTGGATTACCTTTAGAACTAGTGCGGATTGCAAAGGAAGACCTTCAGATAATTCACGGAAAGCACGGAACACTTGAGGAACGACTACGACACTACTCCATTTTAGAAGGAAGAGCTACGGAATGATTGCGGAACAGGCGGAATGAAGGCGGAACGTTCATGTTCAACATGGAATGACTAAGGGATGACTGAGGAATGATTGAGGAATACCCGGCGTAATCACATTTCAACGGGAAAAAATCGGCAAAGATCAAAGAATTTTCTCCTGATTCCGCTTATAAATAAGCGGAATTGACCAAGGAAGCTCATTCTCTCATTCATACTATATGTTTACAATGTACAATGTTTGTAATTTACCATATGTTTCTAATGTGCAATATGTTTATAATTTACAATAAATTTAAAATGTAGCAATTGTTAAAATGTTTAATATCAATAATGTCAATATGTTTCTTTTATTTGCACCTCAGTCATCCCAGACTAAAAACCATGCACACAAGACCAAACCACAGTGATTATAACTTTAAAACTTTATTACATAAACAGGAAAACAGAAAAAATAAAGTGAATGAACTGGAATAATTTATAGTGGAAGTGACTTCCTTGAGTGTTCTGCAAGTCTTCTGTGTTATCTACAACCATTCCGCAAATCTTCCGTGAGTAATCTGTGGGGATTCTGTGGCCACTTTTGATCACCTGAAAGAAGGAGGAATGTTTGTGGAACGTTCACGGAAGACTTGCAGAATAAAATGAACGATAACAGAACATTTGCGGAAGGACTGCGGAATGTGAGGGAACACTGTCGGAACATGTTTAAAAAGCACGTTTGCAGAAGATTTTAGCCTGACAGAAGAGGAGAAATACCTTCGCAATTGTATAGGATATGGAAGATGACGGAATGACTGAGGAATGTTGGAGGATGACTAGGGTTTTGCTTCTGTGAGTCTGCCGTGCTCTAGTGAAATGGGGGTATTACGGAAAGGAAGACATGCAGTTTATGAACGATATTATACTGATGGAATCTATTGCTGACCAGCTTTTGAATGATAAACAATAGAGATAAGTCAAAGTTTTACTCAGATTTATTTCAACGTATATCCTGCAAGGAGAGAGTCCAGGTATCTAGAATAGAAGAACTAAATAAAGTTACATTATATTGTCTTAGTTTCAATACCAGTTGACTATTGTCAGATACAGGAAGTTAAAGGTGAGTAAGGACATGCCCTTTTTTGGATGTGACTGGACTAGTGACACCTTTGTGAGTTGTGCTCAGACAAGGAAACAAAAATACAGATATAGGGAAAAAGAGATTTATCCTTCAGTATGTTGCATATAGCATCAAGTTTGGGAAGGCTCCAGTCTCAAAATAAGGTTTACAAGTACTATTGTTTGTGAGTTCAAATATCCTCACCTTTGTGGTACTGTTAAGGTATCTTTAGCTCACAGATGACATTTTCATTTTAATTTATAAACTGCTTTATCCTTTTTAGGATCATAGCATTAACCCATCCCAGCCAACTCCGGGCAAAGGTGGCTTACACCCTGAACAGTGCACCAGACCATTAAAGGACCAACACTGACACACAACCATTCGCTCATACTCACAGCTAGAGAGAATTTGGAACAGCCAATTAGCCTACTGTGCAGATATTTGGACTGTGAGAGGAAACCTTAGGAGAACAGGTAGTTTCCCATTTAAACTCCTGGAAGCAAAGGAAGAATATACAAACTTCACAAAGAAATGCCCTCACTAGGCCCAGGACTTAAACCCAGGACCTCCTTACTGTGATGTGAAATTGACAACCAGTGCATCATTGTGCTGCCACGAGTAGAATTGGAATGCTACTTGATATGTGATTGGGACAAAAGATATAGGCCAAGGCATTGAGATTAGAATTAAATAAAATGAAGCAGTAAACTAGAATAACATGTATGCAATTTTAACTTCTGTTGCCTACATACAATTCCCCAACTGATACTTATATTTTACACACTGGAAGCATCATGTAGAAAACCAGTTAAAACGAGATGGTATCTTCTATATCATGCTTATACATTAGATAATCTCTTTATTCTGAGACCTTTCTCTTGAAATACTGAAACGAGCCTGAGGCAGTATGGGGACAGTATACAATATCATAACAAAAGACATTTCATGGTCTTGCAGAAAGCTAAGATAGTGTTGATTGCCAATAAGATGTCCACCAGCACTGAGATTGCTTTCATTCTTACCCCTAGAAGCCCACTTCCCTCCCCGATTATCAGAATCAAAATCAAAATGTTGTATTGATCCCGAAGGAAATTATGTGCACACAGTTGCTCCATAACAAAAATGAGATAAAGTTTTGATAAATAAAAATGAAAGAAAAATTACCTATATACATATATAACAAAAACTATTAACTGTATAAATGTTAATCATGGCTGTAAAATTGGGGTTGAGGATAGTAGTCCATTTAAATTTTTTCTCCCTGAAACTATGAGGAATTAAGCAGAACTATTGTGAATGTTCATCAGACATATGGAGGTACTGTACTTGGAAAAAAAAATCCAGAACGGTCACCTAGGAATATTTTGAAAATTTGGTAGATTTGGCACAAAATTACCTGCATGGGTCAAGACAAATGGGTCCCATTATAAAGCTAAAATGAACAAAAGTTTAACGTGTCTAACTGGGCTTCACAAGCTCGTCCATCAGTCCATCCCTTGCGAACACAAACATGTTGAGTTGATTAATAAGATAATAATGTTGAATAATGAGCTAGTGCACACAATAAAGCAAAATTATAATGTTATTAACTAGGTTGTAAAAATTTTAATTTTAATTTTTTTATCACAGTTCTGTCACCATTTATTTCATTAGTTCGTTCATTTGTATTGCCCAGTTATTGTGAAATTCCATTTTGTTGCCTCTCATTGAACTAGTTCAAAGCCCTGGCATTATTCATTATTATCAACTGCATTGTTTCATTGGGCAATGAACAGATATTAGCAGCCAAAATACTGAATGATTATTTATCATCTTGAAAGCAATGTTCTACATCCATTCAGTGACATATTCACACTGCACCTCATTAGGACCCTATTACCTCAGCAGTACATTTTAAAGCTGCAAATCCCCACTGATACTTATGAAGTGAGAATGGGTTTGACATTTCAGGGTCAGGCAAAATACCCTTTTTCATTGTTCCATCATTCTTTGATTGATTATTTTGGAACCTTTTAGTGTCCATTCACCAAAAAATGTGTCTAAGATTGCCACTAAATTTATAGAAATACTGAAGCGTAACTGAAAACTACTTGAACAGAAAATATAAATCCTTCATCTTCCTTTTATTTCCTTGCATTAGTATTTCTTATTATAATAATATCAGTTGAAATCATGCTGATTTGAATGTATGAAATTATGGTGAACTTGAATAAATCTTGAGTGCATACCTAAAAAGATACAGTTGGGCAGCATATTGCAATAGCCCTCCTTTTCAAAGTTAACATTATGCCCTGGTCCATTCAGGTCTCAATTACAAGTCAGGGTTTGGGGTGATTTTTAAACTGATTTGATCAAATTGTTTGACTTTCCTGAAGATTTCATGATGAAAAACAATATAATGATATCTGTAAATATTTATATTTGGTGCAGTTGTACTAATCATCATCATCATCATCATCATCATCTTCTTCCGCTTAGTCCAGGGTCGGGTTGCGGGGGGCAGCAACCTTAGCAAAAAGGTCCAGACATCCCTCTCCCGAGCTACTTCCTCCAACTCTCCCGGGGGGACACCGAGGCGGTCCCAGACAAGCCGAGAGACATAGTCCCTCCAGCGTGTTCTCGGTCGACCCCGGGGTCTCTTCCCGGTTGGACATGCCCAAAACACCACACCAGGGAGGCGTCCGGGGGGCATTCTGACCAGATGCCCGAGCCACCTCAACTGGCCCCTCTCAATGCGGAGGAGCAGCGGATATACTCCGAGCTCTCCCCGGATGGCGGAGCTTCTCACCCTATCTCTAAGGGAGAACCCCGCCACCCGGTGAAGAAAGCTCATTTCAGCCGCTTGTATCCGTGATCTTGTTCTTTCGGTCATTACCCAAAGCTCGTGACCATAGGTGAGGGTTGGAACACAGATCGACTGGTAAATTGAGAGCTTCGCCTTGCGGCTCAGCTTCTTTTTCACCACAACGGACCGATACAGGCACCGCTTAACAGCAGAGGCTGCAGCGATCCGTCTGTCGATCTCTCGCTCCATCCTTCCCTCACTCGTAAACAAGACCCCAAGATACTTAAACACCTCCACTTGGGGCAGGACCTCATTCCCGACCCGGAGGGTGCATTCCACCATTGTCCGACTGAGAACCATGGCCTCGGACTTGGAGGTACTGATCTTCATCCCAGCTGCTTCGCACTCAGCTGCGAATCGCTCCAATGAGAGCTGGAGGGCCCGACTTGATGAAGCCAAAAGGACAACATCCGCAAAAAGCAGAGACGATATCCGATGGCCACCAAACCAGAACCCCTCATCGCCTCGACTGCGCCTAGAAATTCTGTCCATAAAAATTATGACCAGAATCGGTGACAAAGGACAGCCTTGGCGGACTCCAACTCCCACTGGAAACGAATCCAACCTGCTGTTACCAATACGGACCAAACTCTGGCTCCGGTGATACAGCGACCGAATAGCTCGTAGCAACGGATCCAGAACGCCGTATTCTCGGAGCACGCCCCACAAGATCCTTCGAGGGACACGGTCGAAAGCCTTCTCCAAATCCACAAAGCACATGTGGACAGATTGGGCAAACTCCCATGCCCCCTCCAGAATCCTGTGGAGCGTATAGAGTTGGTCAAGAGTGCTGCGGCCAGGACGAAAACCACATTGTTCCTCCTGAATCCGAGGTTCGACTATCGGTCGGATCCTCCTCTCTAGTACCCCTGCATAGACTTTCCCAGGTAGGCTGAGGAGTGTAATTCCCGATAATTGGAACACACCCTCCGGTCCCCCTTCTTAAAAATTGGGACCACCACCCCAGTTTGCCAATCCAGAGGTACAGCCCCCGATGACCATGCGATGTTGCAGAGACGTGTCAACCAAGACAGTCCTACAACATCCAGAGCCCTGAGATATTCCGGGCGGATCTCGTCCAACCCCGGAGCTCGACCACCGAGGAGCTTTTTGACAACCTCAGTGACCTCCACTCCAGTGATGGGCGGACCCTCACCCGAACCCCCAGGGTCTTCCTCTTCCACGGAGGGCGTGTTGGTGGGATTGAGAAGGTCCTCAAAGTATTCCCTCCACCTCTCAACAACATCCCCAGTCAAAGGTAAGCAGCTCCCCACCTCCAGCGTAAACAGTGTTTGTGAAGAACTGCTTCCCCCTCCTGAGGTGTCGGATGGTGGCCCAGAACCTTTTTGAGGCCAACCGATAATCATTCTCCAGGCCCTCACCGAACTCCTCCCACGCCCGAGATTTTGCATCTGCGACAGCCTCGGCTGCAGCACGTTTGGCCTGCCGGTACCCGTTTGCTGCCTCAGGAGTCCCACAGGCTAATAAAACCCGATAGGCCTCCTTCTTCAGCTGGACGGCCCCGTCACCGCAGGTGTCCACCACCGGTTCGGGATTACCGCGCGACAAGCACCGCCGACCTTACGGCCACAGCTATGGGCTGCCGCCTCAGCAATGGAGGCACGAAACATGGCCCATTCGGATTCCATGTCCCCCGCCTCCTCCGGAACGTGGTTGTAGCTCTGCCGGAGGTGGGAGTTAAAGGCCTCTCGGACAGGGGGCTCCGCCAAACGTTCCCAGCAGACCCTGATTACACGCTTGGGCCTGCCAAGTCTGGAAGGCAACCTCCCACACCACCGAAGCCAACTCACCACCAGGTAGTGATCGGTAGACAGCTCAGCTCCTCTCTTCACCCGAGTGTCCAGAACATATGGTCGCAAGTCCGATGACACGACTACAAAGTCAATCATCGAACTGCGACCTAGGGTGTCCTGGTGCCAAGTGCACTTATGGACACCCTTATGTTCGAACATGGTGTTCGTGATAGACAAACTATGACGAGCACAGAAGTCCAACAACGACACACCATTCGGATTCAGACTGGAGAGGCCGTACCTACCGATCACACCCTTCCAGGTCACACTATCGTTGCCCACATGGGCGTTGAAGTCTCCCAAGACAACGAGCGAGTCTCCCGAGGGGGCGGTCTCCAACACCCCCCCCCAAAGACTCCAAAAAGGGTGGGTACTCTGAACTGTCATTTGGTGCATAAGCACAAATAACAGTCAGGACCCCCCCCCCCACACACACACCCGAAGACGGAGGGAAGCTACCCTTTCGTCAACCGGGGAGAACCCCAACATTTGGGCACCGAGACGGGGGGCAACAAGAATACCCACACCGGCTCGCCGCCTCTCCCCATGAGCAACTCCAGAATAGAAGAAGGTCCAGCCTCTTTCGATATGGATGGTTCCAGAGCCCAAGCTATGTGTTGAGGTGAGCCCGACTATATCTAGTCGGTATCTCTCCAGCTCACGCACCAAATCAGGCTCCTTTCCCGCCAGAGAGTTGTAATAATGTGTTGGGTAAAAAATTGAGCACACACACACACACACACACACACTCCTTCTTTAATGCTTTCAAAGGCTCATATGTAGCAATGCGAAGGACTGCAGTTGTGCAGGTGAATGCATCCTTCTCGCCATTAGCAATGGGTGATTCATGAATGATTTGCTCAAGTTGAATCGATTCACAAATGCGACTAAATCGATTCACCAGCACTTTGCTAATATAACTGTCTATTATCACATAAAGTACTTGGAATCACTCATTAAACTTCAAAGCTTGCAGAGGAGGAAGTGCTGTGTGACGCACAGTGTGTAACTCACTGTGCAGCAGGCAGTCTCAACGGCTAGATCTCGAATCGTATCGTGTAGTCAAACACTGAATTATTGAGCGACCATGTCAGGCCAAGTCGCTGACTCATTCAGGGAATCGATAATTCTCTGAGTCATTTACAAACCGATGACTCGCTGATTCGTTTTGAAACCGATGTCTTGCTGAATCTTTCATTAAACCACTAAGTCTTTGACTGAGATATGAGATGCCTCTACCTTAACAAGACAGAAGCCATAGTGGAAAATGAACAAACAACAAGGCGATTGTGGTGATCTGCAGTCAACAATTTTTGTAATCTTTAAGTTTAGTTGCAAGAAAATAAACTAATTAAATAAAATTAAACACAGACCATTAAGTTGTTTTAAGCAGCATTAAGTAAAGAAGAGTTTATATAATTACAATAAAAATATTACTTAATTCCAACAATAATGGAGGCCTCTGGTCGGAAGAGGACTTTGACATAATGTTGTTTATGACTGCTCAGTGTCAGCATATGTCACCTTCCTTATCATTCTTGGTAAGTTCTACTTTGAATTATTGTAGCTTTAGAACAGTGGAGGGGGGGGGGGTGATGCCAGGGGGAGCGCTTATGACCCTGGGGAACATACTTTTTTGGAATAGGGTATGAGAATTAAGTGTAACTGCCCCTCCACTCCACTAGTTGGCAGTGGGGCACTCATTGTTGCGCTATGGTGTAGCATTTTTTCGCATGAGCAAATAATATGTCTGTCTTCCTTTTGGCTTTTTTCCCTTTTACTCAAGAGTCGCCACAGCGAATCATCGGATTCTCACGTTTGATTTGGCAGAGGTTTTTACGTCGGATACCCTTCCTGTCACAACCCTTTTTAGCAAGGGACCGAAACACGCTGACGACTTTGCAGCTACTCTTTATGAAAGTCAGCAATGGTTCTTTTACATGCCTCTCACCATAGACAGTGAGAGACATGGCCTGCCTTTGATAACCCAGTTAGCTGCACTGGGGGGGGACAGTGACAACCTTGTGGAGAGTGGGACTTTGGATCAGTGATCCAGTGCCCTATACCACTAGACCACCACTGCTCCGCATGAGCAAATGATCTGAGGTGCAGTAAACAACCCCTCAAGAAACAACACGGAAAATTTCTAACAGGAACGAAGAGAAAGGTGGAGAGAGACAGAGATATTAAGACATAAATAAGTTGAATTAGTTTAAATAAGGATGTACACACACGTGTGATTTTCGGTGTGAGTGAGAAGAAGAAACAGGCTCGAGTGATATCACAAAGGAATATGGCCAAACTCGTCTACCATCGGTACAATATTGAAGCAGAAGGAGATCTTAAAAGGTATGCTTTTATCATTTTTAAAGGGTTTAGGGGGTAGCATTGGGAGCCTTGGAACAAATCACGCGTTTTACATGTAAAATGCTGTTCAATTTACGAAAAATGCAGGTTACGAAAAGGCGCTGGAACAGATTAATTTCGTAAAGTGAAGTACCACTGTATTCTTTTAATTTCAAGCACATTGGTGGGTGCACTTTAAATATTTTCTGTTACAGATTAAAAATGTGAATGAAGTTTTTCTTTATTGTAAGTTGAACTATATTTCTTTTTTGTTGTTTTTTTTAATGTTAATAAAGATACAATGTTATGCAGAGGTGTACTAACAATTTTACATACAAATAATGCTATGGGGGGTGTGAAAGGTTTTTTTTTTGTTGTTCATAGAGGGGGCACCACAGAAAAGAATTGAGAAGCACTGCTTTAGAGTGACATTGCATCTAATGCCTGTGTACTACCTGATGTGTACTGTACGGATATGGCAGGGATTTTATTATTCCTCTTCATAATGTAATAGAGATGCTGCCTGCTTGGTATGTAGCTTTTAAGCAGAGTAGCCTTACTCTAAGTAATATTTTTGAAGCAGTTAACCTATTGTTTCATTAAAATAAGGCCTCCTGTTGCTGGTGGTGAGTTTATCATGCCTACTATAAAATGATACCTCCTTGCCGTTTTTGGGAAACCTTCCTTACCTCTTTTGCAATAGTTTATTTTAATCTGCCTTGGTTGCTTGTACTGCTTGTTTTTCTCAGGGGGACGGAGTTTGCTTTGCTATGATATTGTGCTTCAGCTCTAGTAGAGCATGCACCTTGCATGTGAAGAATCTATTCTTGCTATTCAGGAAAGAAAGTTGACTGTAAAAATGGAAGAACTGTTTATGTTCTGAGTTGGATTGCATAGCTCTGCTTTAAATGGTGATTTATTTCCGATTGTTTTCAGAAGCTGTTGGAGGGATTGACATTCTGGTGGTGGTATTTTCCTTCTGTGGTACCCTCTATGAAGGTTATGGCATTGAAGTGTTCACTTTCGGGTGTCATTGATCAATGCAATGTCTGCTCATTTGTCTGCTCTTGACGTTTGCGTTGTGTAAGTAGTTTACTTTTATTTTTAAATTGTTTATCTTGTTTAAAAAAAATATATTGTGTTTATGGAACCATATCTTATGTTCATTAAGCCATGACTGCATGTCTTTTATTTAAATTGTTAGGTTAATTATAATTCCCAAGGTGGTATAATTGTGATTTTGTTTTGTTACATCTTTTGCTGACCGCCTCATATGTGTATGTATCACTCTATAATTGGTAGGATAGCTTTTTAAGCCTTGTTCATACTCGTACATAAATTACCAAATCAGATTAATACACTTCTTACCCAGTCTGTGAGTTGTGGTGGCTGGGCTGATCCTCTTTTGGCAGGTTGGTTGGGGTGCCACATACTTTCTCTTTTTTTTTTTCTGATTATGTATTTAATGGATCTAGATTAGATTCAAATCCAATTTTTCACAACCTTTTCCCTGACCTGTTTAGAAAGCTCCTTGGTGTCACTTCACTGGTGACTCTTGAATAGTGGTGTTGCAAATTCTGGAGTATTTCAATACACTGATTTTGTGACACTGATTGTATGCAGGTGGATTGGGGCAGTGGTGGTCTAGTGGATAGGGCGCAGGATCACTAATTCTCAGGTTGGGGGGTTCAAGTTCCCACAGGGTTGTCACTGTCCCCCCAGTGCAGCTAACTGGGTTATCAAAGGCGGGCCATGTCTCTCACTGTCTATGGTGCAAGGCATGTAAAAGAACCATTGCTGACTTTCGTAAGGAGTAGGCTGAAAAGCCATCAGCGTGTTTCTGTCCCTTGCTAAAAGGGTTGTGACAGGAAGGGCATCCGACGTAAAAACCTATGCCAAATCAAATGTGCGAATCAAATGATTTGCTGTGGCGACTCCCGAGAAAGGGAAAAAAACGAAAGACACTGCTGATTGTATGCAGGTGGACCTTATTAAACTAATTGTGTGAGTTCTGACAGTAATTGTTAGCACCAGATATTATGGTGAATAAAAAAAGGGGGTGAATACATATGCATGAACAAGTTTTATTTACTTAGGTTTTTGTTTCCAATTTGAAATATTTTGTGTTAAAAACAAATAAAAACCTTACACTATAGGATGCAAGGCAACAAAATAAGAGATACTTATGCACTGTACAATATATATATATATATATATATATATATATATATATATATCATCGTCATGGTAAAAACCTTTCAATCTAATTCCGGATAGTGTGTGTGTGTGTGTGTGTGTGTGTGACATCCTTAGTATAGTTAGCTGTTCAGTGTATACTCTATCTTTGTCCAGCATTGGCTGAGATATATAGATGCTTTCAATAGATCGTAATAGGATTAAGAAGTTTGATAAATGTGTGTGAGGGAGAGTAATCTGAAAACCGGTGGGATGAGATGTATGGGTGGGTGCATGATAGGACCTGAAACTGTGGATAATCCGAAGAGATTCTGTAAAGATAACTGGTCTCAGATGCCATGCTCTGTATTCTTTAACCTCAGTGCTGTTTGATTGGCAAAGAGAAGTTCTGGGAGATTTGTGGTGTGGAAACCGAAGCTGGAAGGAAGTTGACTCACTTTAGACTCTCGAATTGAAAAGTTCTAACCCTGGATTCAAGACAGTTTTAATGTGGAAAGTTGCCTAAACAACACGTTTTGTTACATAATTTATCCTAGTATTATACTGGTATTTTTAATTCAATTTAATCTGAGGTCGTGTTAGTTTTGCAACTTCACAGATCGCTCTGACAAGGAGGTAATGTTTACCTTGCAAGAGTAGTTGGCCTTTGCGGCGTGGACAATCACGTAGGCCTATCATTGTACATTAGGCCTAGGTCGGTTGGTTCTAATCTTGGAATACTATACTGTAGCTCATGTTTACAGGACCCTCACCATCCCTGAAACACCAAGACTAATTGTTCAAGGTATTATTAAATAAAGTAATTTAAAAATTTTAAAAGCCTCAGGAATCTTTTGCAGGTGTTTAGAGTTAATTGGTTGATTCAGATGATTAGGTTAATAGCTCGTTTAGACTACCTTTTCATAATATGCTAATTTTTTGAGATAGGAATTTTGGGTTTTCATGAGCTGTATGCCAAAATCATCAGCATTAAAACAATAAAAGACCTGAAATATTTCAGTTGGGGTGCAATGAATCTAAAATATACGAAAGTTTAATTTTTATCAGTACATTACAGAAAATAATGAACTTTATCACAATATGCTAATTTTTTGAGATATTATGTATATAATTATATTGTAATATGGATGAAAATGACTGTATTTTCTTGTATGAACCCTATATTAATATGATGAGTTATGATGTTGCTCTAAATATAAAATATAATCGTAAATAATCATAATTATATTATATATGTTTAGGCTCTACGCTGAAGACTGGCACAAATTGGGCTTGCTGGTACATTTATCAACTTTGTAGCGGGGCAGGTGGTGCTTCTGGAAAACTACAACAACTTTATTCTGCAATACCAAGAAGATGCTTCCTGCACATTGGAGTTCATGCAGAGGTGAGTAGCTAGTCCCAACATAAATTGTTCATACTGAAAAAAGAGAATTATGTTATGCTACAGCTCTCAGCCAGACCCAGAAATGCAGGAAACGGAGTTCAGTACAACGGGAACGATTATTTATTCTCCAGGGCAATACTGGAGACAGGAGACAACACAAACACTGGAGGTGACGGAGGAAAAAACAACAAACAAACACTGGAGACTAAAAACTGGCTGAGCACAGCTGTAACTAGAGGCCAGAGAGAAACACGGGGTATCGACTGCGCGATGCGGGACAATCTTCTAAAACAGAGGTGAATGTGCCACTTGTCTTTATATGGAGTAGATTTGTGCAGTGGAATCAGGTATGTGTTGCTGCAATCAGCCCACGTAGGTCAGTCACACCGCTCAGCTAGAGCCTGCACCACTGAGGAGAAAACAGTTAGAGAACAGAGCTGTGAAATTCAAAGTTCCCCCAAAAAAGACCATAACAGTAAACCCCCAACCAGGGGTGCCACCTGGTATCTTACCAGGCTTGTCCGGGAACCTGCTGTAGAATTTGGACAGCAGGTCAGAGTCCAGGATCAGGGACCGAGGGAATTGTTATTTAAACGTAATGTGGAATGCATCAATACATTTTATGTAATTATAAATATATTATTTGTAAATAGTTTGTGATTGAAAAATAGAAAAGTAATTGTATGTGTAATCAACTTAATCTGGCAACAATATTGCTATAAATTTCTTTAAATTGTTAACTCAATTTGGTATATGGATTTAAGTAATTACTTGTAAAATAATAATATTGCATTAAAACGTGTATCCCCCTCCTTGAATCGCCACCTTATCGTGGTGGAGGGCTATGCGTGACCTAATGATCCTAGGAGCTATGTTGTCGGGGGCATAATGCCACTAGTAGGGTCACCCAAGGTAAACAGGTCCTGGACCAAATGTGGTTCAGAAGACCTTTATGTTAAATAAAATTAAAAGGACACCGTTTCCCTTGCATGGACGCGGGTCACCGGGGTCCATCCCTGGAGCCAAGCCTGGGGAGGAGCTCAAAGTCCAGTCCCTGGTGGTCAGGCTTCTGCCCATGGACCCCGGCTGGGCGAGAGATTCTCCGAGAGAACTACAACCACGTCCCAGAGGAGGCGGGTGACATGGAATTCGAATGGGCCATGTTTCGTGCCTCCATTGCTGAGGCGGCAGCCCATAGCTGTGGTCGGAAGGTTGTTGGTGCTTGTTGTGGCGGTAACCCCCAAACCTGGTGGTGGACAGCTGTGGTGATGTTGACCGTCCAGCTGAACAAGGAGGCTTACTGGCTCTTATTGGCCTGTGGGACCCCTGAGGCAGCGGACAGGTACCGGCAGGCCAAACATGCTGCAGCCGAAGCTGTCGCAGATGCAAAATCTCTGGTGTCGGAGAAGTTCAGTGAGGGCCTGGAGAGTGATTATCGGTTGGCCTCAAAAAGGTTCTGGACCACCATCCGACGCCTCAGGAGATGGAAGCACTTCTCCACAAATACTGTTTACAGTGGAGGTGGGGAACTGCTCACCTTGACTGTGGATGTCATGGGGAGGTGGATGGAACACTTTGAGGAGCTCCTCAATACCACCAACACGCCCTCCATGGAGGAGGAAGACCCTGGGGGTTTGGGCGGGGGTCTGCCCACCACTGGAGTGGAGATCACTGAGGTAGTCAAAAATCTCCTTGGTGGTCAGGCTCCAGGGTTGGATGAGATCCGCCCTGAATATTTCAGGGCTCTGGATGCTGTAGGACTGTCTTGGTTGACATGTCTCTGCAGCATTGAGTGGTCATCGGGGGCTGTACCTCTGGATTGGCAAACTGGGGTAGCAGTTTTTAAAAAGGGGGACTGGAGGATGTTTTCTGATTATGAGGAAATCACACTCCTCAGCCTACCCGGAAAAGTCTATGCAGGGGTACTGGAGAGCAGATTCTGACCGATTCAGGAGGATTCAGGAGGAACAATGTGATCACGAATGAGGGAAGGATGGAGTGGGAGATCGACAGATGAATCGCTGCAACCTCTGCTGTTAAACAGAGCCTGTACCGGTCCATCGTGGTAAAAAGGGAGCTGAGCTGCAAGGCAAAGTTCTCAATTTACCAGTTGATCTACATTCCATCCCTCACCTATGGTCACGAGCTTTTGGTTGACCGAAAGAACAAGATGGTGGATACAAGTGGCTGAAATGAGCTTCCTTCGCTGGGTGGCGGGGCTCTCCCTTAGAGATAAGGTGAGAAGCTCTACCATCCAGGGAGAGCTCGGAGTAGATCCACTGCTCCTCCGCATTGAAAATAGCCAATTGAGGTGGCTAGGGCATCTAGTGGACAGAATGCCTCCTGAATGCCTCCGTGGTGTGGTGTTTTGGGCATGTCCAACTGGGACGAGACCTTAAGATCAACCTAGAACACGCTGAAGGGACTATGGCTCTCGGCTTGCCTGGGAAAGCCTCGGTGACCCCCGGAAGAGCTGGAGAAAGCGGCTGGGGAGAGGGCCATCTGAACTTCTTTGCTTAGGTTGCTGCCCCCATGACCCAACCCCGGAAGAAGACGATGATGATGATGATGATGATGATGATGAACTTGTATCTGTGTATTAGAATAGAATTATAACTCATTTAGTTTTTCCTTTGAAAAATAGTTTTAATTATTTTTTATGTGCAATCAGTATATTTATATTTATATGTAGGCTATACTTGGATAACAATATTTGTGACAATATATATGATTGATAATTTACTATTTTAATGTTTTTTTATTTTTTTTTGTGAGTGATAAATTATAAGCTATGTGAGTGTCATTCTACTAAAACAAGGGCCTAGCTGTGTAATAAATAGGATACAGTGTATAATATTTTGTAAAACTGGTCTTTCGGAATATAGTTACTTTTATAATTATACGGTCTTATTATGTACTTCTTATATGTAACAATTACAGTAATATACTGCCAAGTATTGCCCCATACTTCCGTAAAATTACAGTAAGATGCTGTTCAAAGTACAGTAACCTACAGTGATAAATACAGTAATATATTAGTCATATACTGTTACTGTAAAAAATTCAGTAAGATACTGCATATGGATTTACAGTAAGTTTTCTGTTACTGTAAAATTTACAATAACTTACTGGCTTCTCTGCTGGCAATTTACAATAACGCACTGCTACTCTTCTATTACTGTAAATTTTACAGTCTATATATATATATATATATATATATATATATATATATATATATATATATATATATATATATATATATATATATATATATATATATATTGTTCAGAGTAATTGCAGCTGAGGCTTAAACATGAACATGGTAAAAGGCCTAATCATAAAATAGTATGTTCAGGTGAGTGTGACAGATTGATTTTAAGCTTGATTTAGCATCACTGGCCGTGGAGACAGTAGCCCTTACACCTCAATCAGAATAGACCAAACCCTCTTTATCATCCATCACTTCTGCCATCGCACAGCCAAACTGCCTTTCCTTATAATATCTATTTCCACCTCAACCATCACTCTCGCACTCACGGTCACCCACGAACACATCCCCTTTCTCTTCTCTCATGCCATTTCTTCTTATCATGATAGATGATTCAGCCATTTTCAATTTCTACCTTTCAAAAAAAAAATTCAGAGATTGGGGAGAAGCCCAGAGAATGCAGATGTGTCATTCTTTTTCCTCACTATGAAAATAGTGGTGTATTTTAAACAGAAGATATATATATATATATATATATATATATATATATATATATATATATATATATATATATATATATATATATATATTCCCCCATACTAAAAATCCGGAAAACCTATGTGCTATATATTTGGCCAGATATATTCTACAAATATATACATGGCTCCCTCACTTTCCATGGTTAATTGGGACCAAGATCCCCCTGCGACCGACGAATCCTGTGAAGTAGGATCAACCCCCCTGACTGACGTGTACGTGTATGTGTATATAATATCAATTAATGCATATGTAATTCTATAAATGCTTATAATAACAATTAAACATTCAAAAATAATGCATAACATGTAAATAAAATATAAATACACACACAGATGCACACCTCACATAAAAATGTCAATAGTTTTGATGGGGGTTTTGGGTTGTTTTATTTGTTTGTTTGTTTGCTTGTTTGCATAATTGGCCTTGTGTTGTGCCATTTTCCTTAACTTTTTCCCTTTTAATTTGATGAAAAAAAACAACCAAAACAAAAACCCCACAATGCACTGAAGCCGCATGAATTGAAGCGCAAAGTAGCGAGGAATCACTGTACTCCTTTTTCATGAATGAAAGATAAAACAGTAAAGCTTTACATTTCTGAGTTTGAGTTCCAAGCTTGGGCATTTCTCTGTAGAGCATGCATGTTCTCCCATGCTCTGGGTACACTCTCACAGTCCAAAGACCTGCATATTAGACTAATTGGTTGTTCGAAATTGTCCGTAGGTCTGAGTGTGAATGTAAAAGGTTGTGTGTGCCTGCAATGGATTGGTGGGTGTGCCCAGCCTTTGTCTCATATTGGCCCGTAAGCCTAAAAGGATTAAATGGTTTGAAAAGAAGTGAGCAAGAGTGCCTTGATAAACTAGTACAACAACGGTCAGAAAAACATGCCTCTTAAATAAAATAATATGTCAATGTAAACCCCTGCGACAGTGGGGCATTGGTTACATAAACATAGTTCAAACATTATTTGTTTTTACATCTAATAGCAATTTCAGGTAATGGACTGTTACTTTAGTAATTTTTTGTATAGGTCTCTTGATACAATTTCATATTTATTATTTTCTCAGTGACTGTGAGGCATATTGATATAATAATTTAGGACTAAGATTTTTTTTTCCTTCAAGCAGCAGATTTTTACCATCCAGGTATTTGTTAAAGACCACTTACTTAAACAGACATGTGCAGAGAAGTGGAAACCATCTTTAATTTATTATTATTTTTTAAATGATCATATTATTATTTTTTTAACTGGGAATGTTGTGAGCTGAATCCACAAAAATGAAGAACCCTTGCATTTTTCTCATGAAAATGTGAGCAATTCTCTTAGCAAAGCAAGTCTGCTTTAAGACCGCAAACATGTATTTGTGAATATATATATATATATATATAGTAGGCCCTTGTGATTCGCGGGGGTTTGGTTCCGGCCCTCCCCCTTCCCGCGAATGAAGATAATCCGCAAGTTCTGTACCCGGAAGTAAAACCCCATGTATCATATTACATGCGCGAATGATCAACCGGAAGTAAAACACTATGTATCGATTATATGCGATAAAATATGCTTCTTAAACACATTCTATAGACAGTCTTACTCATTAATACAGTATTAATGTAGTAAAATGTAGTAATGGTGAAGAAAAACTTAATTTTTTACTGTGATATTTATTAATAATAAAATATAACATTATACAGCATATACACACACACATATATATGGTCGAAGAAGGCAAGGTGGCAGGCGGGTCCGTAGGCGGAGAGAGAGGAGGAAAAGCGTAAGTCTAGAACTGAGAATAGGGATTTTGAATGTTGGAACTATGACAGAAAAAGGTACAGAGCGTGCTGATATGATGCAGAGGAGGAAGGTAGACACCAGGTGGAAAGGTAGCAAGGCTAAAAGCTTAGGAAGAGGGTTTAAGATGTTCTATCATGGTTTGGCTGGGAAGAGAAATAGAGTATTAGTCATTTTGAAGGAGGGGTTGGACAGGAATGTTCTAGAAATATAAAGAGTGTCAGACAGAGTGATGAGTCTCAAGTTAGAAATTGAAGGCGTGATCTTCAATGTTGTTAGTGCTTATGCCCCACAGGCAGGATGTGAGCTAGAAGAGAAGGAGAGATTCTGGAGTGACTTAGATGAAGCGATGCAGAGTACCCCCAGAGGTAAAGAGTGGTCACTGGGGCAGACTTTCATTGGACATGTTGGTGCAGGCAACAGAAGGGACGAGGAAGTGATGGGCAGCTTTGGTATCCAGGACAGGAACACAGAAGAACAGATGTTAATAGATTTCGCAAAAAGGATGGAAATGGCTGTGGTGAATACTTTCTTCTAGAAGACAGGAACATAGGGTGACTTATAAATGCAGCGGTATGAGCACACAAGTAGACTACATCTTGTGTAGACTATGCAATTTGAAGGAAGTCAGTGACTGCAAAGTAGTACTGGGTGAGAGTGTTACCAAACAGCATAGGATGGTGGTGTAGATGAGGTGCAGGATGAGGCTGAAGATGAGGAAGGTGAAGAAGGCAAAGGCAGAGCAGAAGACAAAGTGGTGGAAGCTGAAAAAGGAAGAGTGTCGTGTTGTCTTCAAGGAGGAGTTGAAACAGGCTTTGGGTAGTCAGGAAGTGCTTCCAGATGACTGGATAACCACAGCAAATGTGATCAGGGAGACAGGTAGGAGAGCACTTGGTGTGTCCTCCGGAAGGAAAGTAGATAAGGAGACTTGGTGGTGGAATGAAGAAGTGCAGGAGTGTGTACAAAGGAAGAGGTTAGCTAAGAAGAAGTGGGACATAGCGTAAGGTGAAGGTAGCAGTGTCAAAGGCCAAACAGAGGGTGTATGATGACTTGTATGCTAGGTTGGACAGTGAGGAGGGAGAAAATGATTTATACATGTGGGACAGCAGAGAAATAGAGATCGGAAGGATGTGCAGCAAGTTAGAGTGATAAAGGAAAGAGAGGGAAATGTATCGACGAATGACAGAAGTGTGCTGGGAAGATGGAAAGAGTACTGTGAAGAGCTGATGAATGAGGAAAATGAGAGAGAAAAAAAGAGTAGAAGAGGTGACCATTGAGGACCAGGAAGTAGCAAAGATTAGTAATAGTGAATTGAGGAGGGCATTGAAGAGGATAGAGTGGAAAGGCAGTTGGTCCTGATGACATACCGGTTGAGGTATGGAAGTGTCATGAGAGGTACGGAGCAGTAGATTTCCTGACAAGAACATTCAACAAGGTCTTAGAGAGTGAGAGGATGCCAGAGGAATAGAGGAGAAGTGTGATGGTTCCCATTTTTAAGAACAAGGGAGACGCAACTACAGAGGGATAAAGTTGATGAGCCATACGATGAAGTTATGGGAAAGAATAGTGGAAGCTACACTAAGGGCAGAGGTCAGCATTTGTGAACAACAGTTTGGTTTCATCTAAGAAAGAGCACCACAGATGCAGTGTTTGCTTTGAGGATGTTAATAGAGAAGGTCAGAAGGAGCTGCATTGTGCCTTTGTGGATATGACAGGGTGCCGAGAGAGGAACTGTGGTATAGCATGATGAAGTCTGGAGTGGCAGAGAAGTATGTTAGAGTGGTGCAGGACATGTATAAGAGATGTAAGACAGTGGTGAGGTGTGCTGTCAGTATGACAGAAGAGTTTAAGGTGGAGGTAGGACTGCATCAAGGGTCAGCTCTGAGCCCCTTTTTGTTTGCTATGGTGATGGGCAGGCTGACAGACGAGGTTAGACAAGATTCCCCATGGACTATGATCTTTGCAGATGACATTGTGATCTGCAGTGAGAGCAGAAAACAAGTGCAGGAAAATCTAGAGAGGTGGAGGTATACCTTGGAAAGGAGGGGAATGAAGGTTAGCCTCAGTAAGACAGAATACATGTGTGTGAATGACAAGGACCCAAGAGGAACGGTGAGCTTACAGGTAGCAGAGATAAAGAAGGTGGAGGATTTTAAGTTCTTAGGCTCAACAATCCAGAGCAATTGAGAGTGTGGAAACGAGGTGAAGAAGCATGTGCAGGCTGGTTGGAATGGTTGGAGAAAAGTGTCCGGTGTGATGTGTGATAGGAAGGTATTGGCAAGAATGAAAGGGAAAATGTAGAAGATGGCGTTGAGGCCAGCGATGTTGTATGGGTTAGAAACAGTGGCCCTGGGGAAAAGACAGGAGGCAGAGCTGGAGGTAGCAGAGATGAAAATGTTGAGGTTCTCTTTGGGAGTAACGAGGATGGATAGCATCAAGAATGAGCACATCAGAGGGACAGCATATGTAAGACATTTTGGAGACAAAGTCAGAGAGGCTAGATTGAGATGGTTTAGACATGTACAGAGGAGGGATAGTGAGTATATTGGTAATAGGATGCTGAGGTTGGAACTACCAGGCAGAAGGCCTAGAGGAAGACCAAAGAGAAGATTTATGGATGTGGTGAAGGAAGACATGAAGGTAGTTGAAGTAAGAGTAGAAGATACAGAGGATAGGGTGAGATGGAGGTGGATGGTTTGCTGTGGCGACACCTGAAGGGAAAAGCCGAAAGGAAAAGAAGAAGAAGACTGTACACCTATACCTCTGTCCACATATTCACACATTTATAGACCTATACATTTAAAGAATTATACATTTATCCACATATTCACACATTCACAGACTTCTACATGTATTCACATTTTCACTCATATAAACATACTAGTATATACAGAAGGGTGCTTGAGATACACCAGGTAAGAGGTAGAGCTTTTAATTATAAGGTACCTGGTGCTATCATGTAATATAATGGTCGAGACCTGCTCTAAACATAAGTATTGCACTTAGAAGGATAGTATTGCCGGTCCAGGAAGATGGTCTGAATGATGGGTTGTGTTGTGTTCTGTTGGTGGGGTTACACATTTAACAACTTGTGGGTAAAAGCTGTTCTTGAGTCCGTTAGTTCTGTCTGTTTTTTAGTGTCCTGTGCATTTTTTCAGAGTGGACAGGGGGGGGGGGGGGGGGGGTGTCCAGGGTGTGTGGGGTCTCTGATAATTTCTCGGGCTCTCCTCTGAAGTCTGCCGCTGTAAATGTCACTGAGGGCAGGTGGTGTGGTACCAGTTACCTGCTCTGCTGTCTGCACCATGTGCAGCAAGACCTTCCTGTCCTCTGCATTACTTCTGCTGAACCACATTCTACAGTAGTAGGTCAGGAGGTTTTCGAAAGCAGAGCGGTAAATGTTCATCAGTAGGGGTCGTGGTAGGCCAGCTTGTCGGAGCTGGTGGGAGATGCTCTCTATCAATGTAGAGGGCAGAGTGCAAAGTTTGTTTCGATCTCTTGAAGTCCATTATCATTTCTTTGGACTTGGATGTGTTAAGTTCCAGATTACTGTTACCTTTCACTGTTAATAAGTTTACAGATTACAACAGGGGTGTCAAACTTGTGCCACAAAGGGCCATGTGGCTGCAGGTTTTTGTTTCAACCAAGCAGCAACACACCTGACTTGGCTCAGTTAATCAACTGATCTGAGTGTTCAGGCAGTTGATTGGTCAGTCTCTGTACAGAGCACACAGATTGACCAATCAGTGCCTGAACACCCCTGGATTCCAATATACTGTAGATTAAATCTTCTCATTTTATAAATGTTTGGGTTTTTAGGTGCATACAAGGGAGAACAGAGTTTTAAGAATTTTCACCTTGACCTATTGTTGTGGCTGAGGGTCATGAATAGCCATTACTGAATTCTCATTTTTAACTTGTGATAAGATTAGAGTGATACTGTGGCCTTGTCCTTAAAGTTTTCTTTGTGTAGAAACTGTAAAGTCTTGTTATTTACCCCAAAACATGGACAAAATGTACTAATTATTTCTTGAGGGTGGATGTTGCTGAATAATCTACTATAACGATAAAAACATTATATAGTTTGTTTGTATGTATTTATTTATTTATTTTTCCATGACAGGCAGATGAGTTCTAAATATGCATAGTTGGCTCATAAGAGAATAGACACTGTAACTGCATAGAAGAAACACAAGAAAACAAGATGGGCGCCAGCCTTGCCGCAACCCTAATTAGGGTTAAGCGGTTCAGAAAATGAATGGATCATAGTCCTTATTGAGACCTGAAAAACAAATTCTGCACCTTTTTCCCTCAGGAAATTTAGCATTTTGTGCCCTTATTATATGTCTTTGCAATGAACATGTAAAAGTTGCAAACAAACTGTGTAAACAAGCATTTCTCTTCTTCCGAGTTCATTTATTCTTTATGCTGTTTTTTTTCCTCTCTATTATTTTTGTATGATCTTCACCTATCTTCACTGTATAAACACTGCCAATATCATCATATTTGTAAAGATCATGAGGTTTTCATTGTTCATCCGTACCTTTTCTGTAACCGCTTAATCCTAATTAGGGCCATGGGGAAACCAACTGTGGGCGAGGGCAGAGTACACCCTGAACGGCTCGCCAGGCCATCGCAGGGCATTATCACACCGACGGCTTAGCAACCTACTCTTGTTGAAAGTCAGCAATGGTTCTTTTAGATGCTTCACACTATAAACATGGCTGGCCTATGATAACCCAGCTAGCTGCACTGGGGGGACAGTGACAACTTTGTGGAGAGTGGGGATTGAACCCCAAAACTTAGGACCAGTGATCCAGCACCTTTACCACCAGGCCACCGCTGCCGTCTGAGGTTGTCCTATAAGAAACAAAAACATTAATGTCTAAAATAGTAACCATTATCAAAAAGCCCAAAGAAGCTTCTATGAACGAGAGCTTTTATGCTACATCACAGATAAGCACAGAAAATATCTCTATCTTGCCTAAGTTACTTAAAATATACTGATATAAATTATATTGCCAGCAGTCCCCAACCTTTTGTGTGCCACGGACCAGTTTCATACAAAACAGTATTTTCTCAGAGCTGTATAGAAACAACATTTACAGATTTATACATCTATTCACATATTCACACATATAAACATATATAGAGAGGGATGCATGATATACACCACGTAAGAGATAGAGCTTATAATTATCAGGTACCTGGTGCAATAATGGTATATAATATTTAAGACCTGCTCTAAACATGAGCATTGCACTTGAACATGAGTATTACCCTGTCCAGGAAGATGGTCTGAATGATGATTATTCAATCAGATGGTTGTATAGAAACGGCTGAAAACAAAGTGTATAAAAATACAACTCAATACCCCACTGTAATAGTGGGAAGCTCTCCACAGACATTTGTTTATTATTCATTGTTGCCAGCTTGTGGATTTAGTTTTTGGTATATCACATTGGGTGACTAGGACAAGGTTTTTTTGTTTTGTTTTGTTTTGTCCCCCAAAAGACTCATAACATATATTTTTTTATTCAGCCTTCCTTTTTGAGGGCCTGTTACCAAATGACCCACAGACCAGTATCGGCCCATGGCCCAGTGCTTAGGGATCTCTGATATAAATTATATAGACCCCATCAGCAAAAACTCAGGGTAATGCTGGCTAGGACATGGAGGTCTTTTCAACACTCTAAGAATATGCCTTCCCAGACCATCAATGGCCCACCACTAGATCGCCATTGCTGAGTTTCGTAAAGAGTAGCTGCATAGCCGTCAGCGTGTTTCTGTCCCTTGCTAAAAGGGTTGTGTCAGGAAGGGCATCCGACATAAAAACCTATGCCAAATTAAGCATGCAAATCAGATGATTCGCTGTGGCGACCCCTGAAAAAAGGGAAAAAGCCGAAAGGAAATGATGATGTTAAAGGCAGCATGATGTTGACCAATGTGTTTAGACTTCACACCCGTCACTTGGGCTCAGACAGTGTAAACCTGTTTGCATTTTTTAAGAGAACTGGGTGTCAACATTGACCTGAAAAATGTATAGAAATTTATTGTGACGGATTGATTTGCTAACATGAGGGAAATTAATTATGTAGAATTATTGCCCTTGTTACATTGAAAATATTTCATTCAATAAAATAGTTTAATCAGACATATAGTAACAATACAATTAGAAATATAGTAACAACAGGGTACCTTTTACTGCACACGTAAAATGAGTTTTGTTCTCATTAAAGGGACATTTAATGCTTATAGAATGTGAATTATAATAATAACTGTTCCAGAACACAGTATTTACAGAGACATAATCTTGGCAAATGTGGATTATGCCTCAGAGCAGAAAGAGAGATTAATCGTGGTTTTGCTGTAGGACATTTAAACAAAAAGGCACCATAAATTATCAAAATGTTAAATATCCATGTTACCCATTCCTTCTTTTCTGAACTGGGCTCCTGCGGTGTTTTGATATGGTCAGTCATCTGTTGATGTGGTATAGCTTTCTCTACTGGATTTTGTTGTGAGCTGATCTTCTTGGCTGCAAGCTGGATTGGCATAAATCTCTTAGGAAACCGCCACACAAACTTTTTCAATGTGTTATGGACACCTCTCTGAAGACTATCCAATGGCTATACAGTACAATACTGGAATCTTGGTGGGCCGTAACTATCCAACCAAGATTTGCACGGTGGCCTTTGGTTTGCTTGGAGCTCATTTTGGACTCAGCTTGGAGCCCTTTGACAGTCCTTGTATTTTGTCTTGCTGGGTATTGTGCTATCCTCCTCACCAGCTCAACGCTGAAGAAAGTTGTACTGGGTAACAGTGTTACCAGTAGCAGAATAAACTCTGACTTCACCCTATGGTAGATGCTAAATGGCCTGAAAATGATTTGGCATTCCAATATGTTCTTGGGCATAAAACTGACATTTTTCAAGGTAACCATGGAATCTGTACTCCTTTATGGTTGTAAAAAATGGTCCCTGACTCCTACCTTCACAAAGTTGTTGAATGGCTGTTACACTTGTGTGCTGCGGGTGGTATTGGATATTTCCTGGGACAGCCTATCCTCCAATAATGAGCTCTATAAAGACCTGTCGAAAATAGGAAACATGGTATCAACAAGAAGGATGAAGCTGTGCATTGCCAATAGCATTATAATCTTCCAGCACAAAAACTTATCCTCTGGGAATCAACACATCATGGCTATCGAGATCAAGGTAGACCAAATGCAACGTTTCTTGAGATCCTTAAGCATAAAACTGACATAGATTCAAGTTAACTTCCACATGGGTCGTAACTCACTTTGACTCAGCTGTGGCCATAGTATTAGTAGCAGTAGTCTAAAGACTTTTATAAAAGAACCCATGAATACCCCTTATGTTTTCTCTCAAGACTGAACTGTCTTTGAAGAAGATGCTTGTAGCAGCAAGGTTTCTCACTGCACGGAATGTTTGCTGAGAGTTGACTTATGAATTGACAGATATGTACTGCAAATGAATCTGTTTTTTGAACTCATTCTCGGTCATGTTCTGAACAGGATGTCATTTTTAGGGTGTAAAGTTTTATATTCCTCTATTTCAATTTGAATCCAAAACTTTTTTTCTATGTGAGGAGTGTTCACAGAAGAGTGCTTTGTAAACAGTGAGCTTGGTTGACCCTCAGGTGGTGTCTAATGAGGTAAATGTAACGTCAGGGGCAAACCAGCAATAACAGTTCAATAGATGAACTGCATGTGCGTAAAAACTATTCCTGAACATGTCCTCCTGCAGTACCAGGATCTGGATTGCAGAGCTTTGTGTCAGTACACAGGGTGCTTGTGACACTGTATGATGTAACCGGTCATGTTCTGATACATAGTCCAAAGGCTCTCCTTGATGCATGTAGGTGCACACCTGAACATCTTTTCTTGCATTATCATGGTCATCTGGCTGGCTTTCATTTTCAATGCTGTGATATTGCCATACAACTCCGTGATACCACACACCAGAATCCAGAATGGACCTCTCTGCTATCAGAGTAACAAGTTTACAAGCTATTGTGTGCTTATGCCACATTTCCTAAGGCACATTTCCTAAGGTGTATCTTTGTAAGCCTGGTGTTCATTTCGTTAATCCAGGCTAGACTGCTTGTTATCTGTAGGAAACATAATTAACTGATGATTTCCACTGTTGTCCAACTATCGACAGGAAAGCACATACCCCTGTGGTTCCCGAAGTCCCAGATCACTTCAGGTGTGAAGTGTTTTTTTTTTTCACCACCTTACCAGCTAGTCTATCTCATATATGTACTGTATCTCATCAGTATTGCTTATCAGGGCAATAATTGTCATGTGCAAATGTGATGATATGTTTGTTGCTTGTTATAGATGTACAAACATGCATAAATAGAGAGTACAGCTATGGGCTAAGGCAGCCTTTCAGTACTAAGGACCAAAATGGGTGATATTCTGTACCTCAGCTAATGCTATGTTGAAACCCCCCCCCCCCCCCCCCACGAAATTTCATAATCCAATTGTGGCTGGGGCACATTTTTCAACTGCCCTCAGTGTCAAGACAAATATATGGAACCGAGAGTTTTACCGAATAAACTAGTCTCATGTATGTGTACTGCCAGTCTTGATGTTCCAGGACAAGCCCTACATTAATCTTCAGAGAACATCCTGGGGTTTTCCCGTGATGTCTCCTTTGATAGGTTTCTATCCTGGGAACTCACTTTTTTCCACTGCAAATGGCCGGCATACTCACTACCACAATGTTAGATCTAGAGCAGGTTCATTCAATTTCTAACTGACGCACCTCATTTTCTCTGCTTGGGCCTTTGGCTGCAACTGAAATTGTATGGATGTGTTTCGGTATTTTTTAATTTTTTTTTTAATTGTAGTGTTCGAATCTCATTGAAATAGGCCAAATCAGAAACAAACTTCCAAGGAACGAATTTATGTGGCCTTACTAGAATGTCTTTAAACTCCAGGCATTCTAAAACTGGTAGTTGCAAAGAATGGTGTCATATTCCAAAAAAAAAATAATTTTTTCATCAATGTTTGATATTAGAATAATATATGCTCTTATAACTGAAGGCCAAAGGAGATAATAATGAAACATATATTCGGCTTTATGTAATCATAATTAAATTAACACTGCAATCTTTTGAATTTTTTTTTTTTACATTTTATTTTTATTTATTTTTTTACATTGATTGTTATTAAATAGCTTTTTGATGTTTTTATCATTTCTTACTTTTCACTGAACTATGACAAATTTAAAATGCATCTATTACACTGATAATTTGATTGTCGTGTGTTTGAAGCAGTGAAAACAATGGGTTTAGTTCAGTTCATTTTCTGCAACTGCTTCATCCTAATTAGGGTCACGGGGAGGCTGGTGCCCATCCCAGCCAACTCAGGGCGAGGGCAGAGTACACCCTGGACAGTTCACCAGGCCATCGCAGGGCGGAAGCACGCTGTTGGCTTTGCAGCTACTCTTTACGAAAGTCAGCAATGGCTCTTTTACATGCCTCACACCATAGACAGTGAGAGACATGGCCGGCCTTTGATAACCCAGTTAGCTGCACTGGGGGGGGCAGTGACAACCTTGTGGAGAGTGGGACTCGAACCCCCAACCTTTGGATCAGCGATCCGGCGCCTTATACCACTCGACCACCACTGCCCCGACACAATGAGTTTACTATGTAACAATTCTAAAAGCAAAATAATTGTCACTATGTGACTATCATAGCCTTGTCTATCATTGCAAAAAAAAAAAAAAAAAACTTTACTTCTAGCTAATGAGAACTTGAATCCAAATTTGATTTTTGAAAATTCTTTCCACAGATCTGATAAGTCAGCAAACAAGTTTATTGAGTCCTCGGCTGAAATGTTGCGCCAAGCAGTGGATGCCAGGATTGAAGCATCGCCCTTCATCAGCTTGCTGTTGGATGAATCCCTAGACATCTATAATTTTATTTGTGATATTGTTTGAATGAGGTTTCCAGTTTAATTATTTACTTGTTGATTTATTTTAAAAAAAATTCCATTATGATATTTGTGTTTTGTTCACTGAAAATGTCTTATCAAGTTCAACCCATGGTTTTTCAGAAAGGCCCATCTTATTTTGAATTGACCCACCTAGAGAAGAATTCTAGATTTATCCCTGCTATCACATTTTATGAAAAAAGTAGAGGTAAGTCAAATACCATTTATGTCCTTCTATGTTCTTACCATGATAATTACACATATTCTTGTTTATTAACACGCCAGTAACAATATGTTGACCTCTGAAAACGGTTTTATCATTCTGTTTTGAAATAACAGTCCTTTTATTATTGTCCATTGTAGTGGACACCAGTGCCATTTTAATGTATTTAACCACATCATTGTAGGAGAAAGATATAAAGCATAGAGGATGCCATACTAGATAGTAGAGGAAGATCCAGATTTGGAACTGTCAGATGAGTGCAAGGATGACGATGAGCATCAGCCACTGAGAAGGGAAACTGCTGTGGTTCCAAGCAGTCAAGGACTGGTAGTGTATACTGTTACCAGCTTTTTAGTTAAATACCAGTAGACTTTGTTTAAACTGTTGTAAAACTGCTGCAGTGATGTACACAGGTGTCATCTGGTCTATGCAAATCTAGAAAAGGTGGGTGAATTGAATCTGGGTAGTTTGAATTCTTTCCCTTAATATCTCCAAAGATCCTACAGACCATAAGCTCTGATTGTCACAGTGAATGCTGCATGGTTGTTCATTCTGGTCATCGTGGACCCAGTGTAAACTCGGGGCAATTATTTCGAGGTTCGCTAATTTCATTGAAAGTTGTGTTATGAGAGTACCAGATATTTTCATGTATAGATAAACAGAGTGACACTTGAGTTGCAAGTGACTGCAGGCTAGGCAGTGTTGTGCAAGATTGACCAAGCAGCAGATGCCCCAATTGTTGTTCTTACCCATTTAATCTGCTGTTTTTTCAGTCCAGAACAAAGAAAATTGTGCTTGTTTTACTTGTTAGTTTTACTCGAGTGTCTACTTGGGAATCTTTTGGAAAGTATTTATTCTCATTGTTGGTATTTCATGTTAGCACTACACACACACACACACACATACACACACATATATATACATACATACATATATACATATATACATATATATATATATATATATATATATATATATATATATATATATATATATATATATATATATATATATATATATATATATCTCTTCTTTTCCTTTCGGCTTTTCCTTCAGGGGTCACCACAGCGAATCATCTGCCTTCATCTCACCCTATCCTTTGCATCTTCTTCTCTTACACCAACGACCTTCATGTCCTCCTTCACCACATCCATGAATTGTCTCTTTGATATATATATATATATATATATATATATATATATATATATATATATATATATATATATATATATATATATATATATATATATATATATATATACACACACACATACAGGGAGTCCTTACGTTTTACGACGCTAATCCGTTTTTAAGACGCAATGTAACCCGAATTTCAGTGTAAGTCGGAACATAACATAAAATATACTGAAAAGTACTGTACGTACAGTGCTATAATAAAATGTCACAGTTAATGACACAAAAACTTTTTAAAAAAAGAGAAAACAATTCCTTACCACAAGAATGAAATACAGTAAGGTAGGGAGAGACAGGCTTATTGTGCTGGAGAAGCTGGTGCAGGTGACCCTGAAGTAGTAGATGCAGCTGAGGTAGAGGGTACAGGATCTGTTGCAGGACTCTCTACCTTCTTAAACTACTGCTCCAGGTTAGACTGGACAGAGAGCAACCTCTTCTCATCCAAGATCTCCTTGTAGCGTTGCATCAAATCCATGATGCCTTTGGAAACCCTAGTGAACCTTTCCAAGTTGGGATCCTGAGCCTCAAAAGTTGCCAACGCTTGCTGCATCTCGTGTGCCCAAAACTAGTTTGTGTTTGTTTACTTAACCGCGTAAGACGGAATGACACGTAATATATACAGTACCGAGACTGAGCGAAGGGAAGCGATGCCGTCTTCCTAAGCCCACAACCACAACACAGCGTATTCTTCCGCCTCGTGCGCCCGAAACTAGTTTGCGTTTGTTTACGTAACCGCGAAAGATATAATGACGCGTAATATAATTTTTTATATTTTTATGGGGGCTCGTTTGTAACCACAAAACAGTGTAAGTTGGGACTGGTGTAAACCGAGGACTCCCTGTATATACACATTAGGCAAATAGGTCTTAGTTTAGTGATCCTGGAGGGACATTATCAAAAAAAAAACAACTATGATTTTGGTTCTGTAACCACTAACAAGGGAGATCCCAAATCAGTACTCATGCTCAGTCAGCTTCATGAAGTATCAAAGTAGAAAACACACTGGTGTCTTTAAGGGAAGAAGACAAATAGCTTATTTGTATTCCAGCCTTACTACATGTCTCCTATTGTGTGACCAAATAGAGAGAACAAGAGAGGCACAAGGGGTGTGTGTGTGTGTGTGTGTGTGTGTGTGTGTGTGTGTGTGTGTGTGTGTGTGTGTGTGTGTGTGTGTGAAACGAAGAGAGAGAGAGCGATATTGACGGAACAACATGTAATACAGCAGACTTGCATTGATGTCCTGAGAGGGAGGCAAGAACAGTATGAGTGTGTAAGACACACACAGTACCCATAACTCACATACAGTGGTACCAGAGCACTGGCTGGAATGACTGTTACATACCTGTCAGTGCATCAGTATTAGTCTCTTCTATTGTATTATGTTCATATTTTCACCTCTGTGTGATTATAACAATTTTAAGTGGGAAATTTCAGTCGAGTAAAAAAAATTAGGACACCCTGATACTGATGATACTGATGAAGGTCATGGGTTCAAGCCCTGCTATAAACAGGTTGCCATTGCTATCCTCCCAGTGCAGCTAACTGGGTTATCAAAGGCCGGCCATCTCTCTCACTGTCTATGGTGAGAGACATGTGAAATAAACACTGCTGACTTTTGTAAAGAATAGGCTGCATTGCTGTCAGCGTGTTTATGGCCGATGGCCTGGCGAGCTGTCCAGCTTGGAAAATTAATGCATTTTTTAATGGAATTACATTTTATTGCAGAGGTATAATCTCACACTGAAAATTGTAGGAAAATGTAATTTTCAACTCAAGTGAATTTTAGGGGGGGGGGTCCCCTCACTAAGACAGAGATATCTTTCTTAAAATCACCTGTTTCATAATTATTGGCACCCCTAACAATTCCTACAAAATAAAAGTAATTGACGTATTTAAAAATTAAAAAATATGCTGTAACACAGAATCTATTTCTCTTATCCACACTTTATCATGGGAAAGACAAAGGCACACACCACTCAAGTAAGGCAGATGTGTGCCGACCTTCACGAGTCAGGCAATTACTACATGAAAATAGGCTCTCGCCTGCACCTGCCCTATCTACTGTCAGAGGAAGCATTAAGAAGTTTAAAACAACTGGAACATTGATAACCAAGCCTGGATGAGGATGCAAGGTTATTGTTCCACCGCGAGAGGAAGACCAAAGAAGAGATTTATGGATGTGGTGAAGGAGGACATGAAGGTAGTTGGAATAAGAGTAGAAGATGCAGAGGATAGGGTGAGATGGAGGCAGATCATTTGCTGTGGCGACCCCTGAAGGAAACAGCCGAAAGGAAAAGAAGAAGAAGAACAAGATACAGTGAGTAGGATGATAGGAGAAATAAAATGATATCCAAAGCTCACTGTTAAAGAATTGCAACAAATGGTAGCATCATGGGGTCACAAAGTCTCCAAAACAACCAACAGGCTCCATCTACATTCCAAGCTGTTTGGGAGGCATGCATGCAAAAAACCAAACAAACAAACAAACAAACAAAAACTTTTCTCACTCACAATCATAAACGCAAACGTTCGCTTAGAGGTACTGGGACTGTGTGCTTTGGTCAGATGAGACCACGACAGAGCTTTTTTGCAACAAACACTCTAAAGGGGTCTCGTGGAATACAAAAAGATGAATATACAAAAAAACATCTCCTATTTACTGTGAAGTATATGGGAAGATTGATGATGTTGTGGACCTGTTTCTCTTTTAGAAGCCCTGGGAACCTTGTTAGGGTGAAATGGCATCACGAATGCTTTGAAATACAAGGACATTTCAAATGAAGATGGGTCGTCAGTGGGTCTTTCAGCAATGATCCTAAACATGTGGCTAAATCTAAACAGAAGTGGTTCATCAGACACAGAATCAAGCTCCGCCCAATGCTATCTCAGTCCCCAGACATCAACCCCATTGAAAAGCTGTGGAGTGAGCTGAAGAGGAGCATGCAGAGGAGAGAACCCAGGTCACTGGAAGTTTTAAAGAGACTGTGCAGAGAGGAATGGTCGAATATCCCTCTTTCTGCATTCCTCCATCTTGCGAAACATTACTGGTGAGGATTTGGTGCTGTTTTGTTGGCAAAGGGGTGGAGGACAAAGTATTAACAGCAGTGGTGCTTCTTATTATGGCATATAATATATATAATATATATGTGTATGTATATATATATATGTGTGTGTGTGTGTGTGTGTGTGTGTGTGTGTGTGTGTGTGTGTGTGATTTGTGATCTCAAATATAAAAACAAACAAAAAGCTATATTCGGGTTTCAATTTTACAGCTGGAGGCCATCTTGATAAGACAACTTTGCTTGAAGATCTTAAAATGGAGCAGTTGAAAACCAACACAGTATATGTAACCAACAATATATGTATATGTCTGTCTGTCTTCCTTTCGGCTTTTTCCCTTTTACTCGGGAGTCGCCACAGCGAATCATCGGATTCGCACGTTTTGATTTGGCAGAGGTTTTTACGTCGGATGCCCTTCCTGTCACAACCCTTTTTTACAAGGGACAGAAACACGCTGACGACTTTGCAGCTACTCTTTCCGAAAGTCAGCAATGGTTCTTTTACATGCCTCACACCATAGACAGTGAGAGACATGGCCCGCCTTTGATAACCCAGTTAGCTGCACTGGGGGGGACAGTGAAACCTTGTGGAGAGTGGGACTCGAACCCCCAACCTTTGGATCAGCGATCCAGCGCCCTATACCACTAGACCACCACTGCCCCCCCATATATATATATATATATATATATATATATATATATATGTGTGTGTGTGTGTGTGTATACATATATTATATATTTCGTTATGTCAGATTTTTTCCCACTGAATAAATACACTTTATTATTAATTAAAGGTTGGATTTTTTTTGTGTGTGCTGTGGTCCTATATTATTTAGAAAAGAAGACAGAATTTACTAGAAGCTAAAGAACACATCTTATCCAGTGGTGCCAATAATTGTGGAGGTGTGTGTGTGTGTGTGTGTGTGTGTGTGTGTGTGTGTGTGTGTGTGTGTGTGTTTGAAAATATAAATCCCTGTGAGTGAATGGGAATGGGGTTGGGGAGAAAGAATTGAGACTGGGAATTTAGAATAATTTAGAATATTTTAGTATAATTTTATGATTTTTAAATGAAGGTCAACTTTTTCTTGCCTCCACTGACCACCTAAAAAATTAATCTTAGAATTCAAATAAATGTATTTCAAAGTTCTGGGCATACATTTTACTGGGGAACAATGTCTTAAATGATAGAAATTACTTATTCCAATTGATTTATCAACCTTCACAGCATATGTGGGGATTTTATTCTTTCCACTTTGACTTGTCCCACTTAGCCTTGAAAGTTTTAATCCATATCCAATCGCCTACACTGGGTGGATCTGTAATATCATTTCCGTGAGTCTTCTGGAGATCCAGCACCTGTATAGTAATAGAATAAGCCAGAATGGTTAATGATCTTATGAAGTTGATTAATTTTTATGGTGATTTAATATTCTGTTTGATGTTTTTTTTCATTTGAGATAACTTCAGTGGACAATTCAGTATTTCAGGATTACAAATGTCTTCAAACAGTGGAAATATTATCACTCATTTCAAAGTGATTTACAATTTCTGTATTCATATTCATAGTCATAGTAATGCTGTTAAAGATCAATAATTAATTCCAGTACGTGATAGGGAGGTCCAACCATTTGCATACGATTTTTCCTTCATTCATTTCAGAACCGCTTAATCCTAGGGTCGCAGGGAGGCTGGTGCCCATCTCATCTCAGCTAACTCTGGGCGAGGGCGGGGTACACTCTGGACAGTTCTCCAGGCCATCCCATTGCCAGCACTCACACAACCTTTCATACTCACTCTTACACCTAGGGGAAGCTTGGAACAGCCAATTAACCTGCTGTGCATGCTTTTGAACAGTGGGAGAAAACCAGAGTACCCAGGGAAACCCACGCAAACATGGGGACAACATTGCATAACATTTATGGAGGACAAAATATACGACATTATGACATTTCAGTCCAGCACGCCATAAGTCTTCCTCAGTTCATGAGTCCAAAACACACAGCACCCCCCAATGCCGTCTGACACCCCGATTTTCCTCCACTTCACTTTCAAGGTCTGATGACCAACCGTCTAAACAAGTACACTCCTCAGATCTGAGCATACTTTATCAACAACTGTGTGCTCTTCAATCTGATCCACACTTTATGCAAAGGAGGGAGTGTGTCACAGAGGGTTTTTAAATCAATATTTGACTATGGTTGATATACAGTGTAATTAAACCCTTCATTTTGAATTTATTGCATGTAATTGTATTTCCTTTCTCCTTCTTGGTCTTTTCCTGGTATAAAGTTGTAAAGTAGATCAGACCAGGTCTAACATTCATATGAGCCTGCATCAGTTCTATATCGCAGCAATGAAACTTTATAATATTCAATTCAAAAATTGGCTAACGTGTTCTTCAAAATTGCCTCTAGGTGCGAGTGTGTATGGTTTTGAAGTGTTTGTGATGGACTGACAACCTGTTCAGGGTGTACCACACCTTTTGGCCTGAGTTGGCTGAGATAGGCTCTAGTCATCCTGTAACCCCAGTAGAATTAAGCAACATGGCAAAATAATTATTCATTCATTCATTTTCTGAACCGCTTAATGCTATTCAGGATCGCAGGCAGGTTAGCGCCCATCTCAGCTGACTCTGGGTGAGGGCACCCTGAACAGCTCGCCAGGCCATTGAAGGGCAGAAACACGCTGATAGGTATGCAGCCTACTCTTGATGAAAGTCAGCAGAGGTTCTTTTACATGTCTCACACCATAGACAGTGAGAGATATGGCCGGCCTTTGATAACCCAGTTAGCTGCGAGTGGGGGGTTAGTGATGGTGGGGGTTGAATCCCCAACCTTGGAATCTGTGATCCAGCACCTTTACCACCAGGCCGCCACCGCCCATTCCGAAGTAATTACTCCAATATTAAACTAATATACAATTTGATTGTAAATTTTACAAAATACATTTTACATTCATTTTACATACATGGGCAGTGGTGGTCTAGTGGTATAAGGCGCCGGCTTGCTGATCCAAAGGTTGGGGGTTCGAGTCCCACTCTCCACAAGGTTGTCACTGTCCCCCCCAGTGCAGCTAACTGGGTTATCAAAGGCCGGCCATGTCTCTCACTGTCTATGGTGAGAGGTGCATGTAAAAGAACCATTGCTGACTTTCGACAAGAGTAGCTGCAAAGCCGTCAGCGTGTTTCCGCCCTGCGATGGCCTGGCGAGCTGTCCAGGGTGTACTCTGCCCTCGCCCTGAGTTGGCTGGGATAGGCACCAGCCTCCCCGCGACCCTAATTAGGATGAAGTGGTTACAGAAAATGAACTGAAAAATGATGAACATTTTACATTCTGCTTTTATAACCAACTATTATCTTTCTAGTTATCTCATTGAATCATTAAAAATTCTCTCTGAAAGGTTTTGGTGGTTCTATTGTTGGATCTAGTCCTGTGTTGCCTGCATTTATAAGTTGTCCACACTTCAAAAAAGTAACTTAGATTTTGTTCAGAAAAAAATGAATTATTTTAATTAATTTTGTTAATAGGGTAATAAATTAATGCTATTAATAAAATCAAACAATAAAATTATTTAATCTTTTCTGTCAGCTGTTGAGACTCTGCCATCTATGAACATTTATTATGTGTATATGTAATGATACTACTTAGGGTTGCATGGTGGTGTAGTGGTGAGCATGTCTGTCACACAGCAAGGTTCTGGTCTCGAGTCCTGGGCTCGAACTTTGAGGAATGAATGAATAATGAAATAAAGAATGAACAATACTGGTTAAATAGTGCTGTGCTCAAAAATCACTGAAATGTGCTTATTGTCTTCGTTTTAAGTGGTTCTGTTGTACTTTTTAAGTTTGGAATTTGAAAATGGTATTAATATATGTAGTTAATTAATTGTGTGTGTGTGTGTGTGTGTGTGTGTGTGTGTGTGTGTTTAGTAGTAGTAGGAGGAGGAGGAGGAAGAGGAGGAGGAGGAGGAGGAGGAGGCATCTGTCTATCTTGTAAGATGATTGTAGCACCATGGTAAAAGTTCACTCAGTCCTTATGAAGGCAATGTTTTGATTATTTCAGCGGACTTTGTTACAGTCTGTTAAACATAGCTTACACCTGAACGTCATGGCACGGTTGGAAATATTTGATAGAGTACAGGATTACTTAGAGAATCAATAGCTGCATTCTTACTACACAGCTATCTGGAATACACATTATCACAGGTAAGTGGGTTATTTAATTAGTTTGTTGCTTGCTTGTTTGATTGTATGAAATATGAAAGTTTTGCTAAATGCAAAGTGAGAAACACTAAAATTTGAGGCAGAGGTTGCCTGAGCATCAACTCATGCATGAACTTTCATCAGATAATTAAACATTGATTTAAGTGGGGGAAATGTAATCAGCTTAATTTATTTTTAATCCAATATGTGGTGTGGTGTTTTCTTCTGAGTATTCAATCTGTGTTTTCCTCTCTCGTAATGTAAAAATATGCTAGAAAACATCATCAAGAAGATACATATACACATACAAGGGAAATAGTATATATTAATTTCAATATTATTGGCTTTAAGGTGCAAGAAACACTTTTCTAGAGGTTTCTAAAAATGATCAATAAATATAATTGAATGTCTTGAAAAGTCTGCTTTATGTGTAACATTTTGGTACGAAGGTTTTGCCAATGCAATGCATAGAAAAAAAACCCAAAACAAAAACAGGGAGGGGGGGGGGCAATGGTGGCCTAGTGGTATTGGGCACTGGATCACTGATCCTAAGGTTGGGGGTTTGAGTCCCACTCTCCACAAGGTTGTCACTGTCCCCCCAGTGCAGCTAACTGGGTTATCAAAGGCCGGCCATGTCTCTCACTGTCTATGGTGTGAGGTTCATGTAAAAGAACCATTGCTGACTTTCGACAAGAGTAGCGTGTTTCTGCCCTGTGATGGCCTGGCGAGCTGTCGAGGGTGTAGTTTGCTCTCACCCAGAGTCTGCTGGGATGGGCGCCAGCCTCCCCATGACCCTAATTAGGATTAAGCGGTTACAGAAAAAAAAAAAAAACACAAATGAAAATATTGTGGCTGAGTAACAATGATTTGAGCAAAGTGTCACATGATCAGCAGATGGCCAGGTTACATTCTCCCAGGTCTGCTTGACTTCTATAAAGACCAGCAAGAATGCCTGTCTCTGTAGGCAGCCTCAACTCCTCTCATTAAATGAAAAACAAAGCTATAACTAATGAAATATGAGATTTTTTAAAAGTTTTTAACTTTACTGACAGTTATGCTTTCAAGACTGCATGCTCTCACCCATCTCTTGCATTTCTCTCTGTCAGTGTTTGGCTTCAACAGTTAACCAAAGTAGTGCTTGCATGAAATCACAGTTTGTATCTTAACTATACTGGAACAACAATACCTGTTTGTTCATCTCGATGTAATACAGGAAACAACTGTTAAAATTTCCTATATTAAATATTATGCACGGGGCAGCGGTGGTCTAGTGGTATAAGGCGCCGGATCGCTGATCCAAAGGTTGGGGGTTCGAGTCCCACTCTCCACAAGGTTGTCACTGTCACCCCAGTGCAGCTAACTGGGTTATCAAAGGCCGGCCATGTCTCTCACTGTCTATGGTGTGAGGCATGTAAAAGAACCATTGCTGACTTTTGACAAGAGTAGGCTGCAAAGCCGTCAGCGTGTTTCCGCCCTGCGATGGCCTGGCGAGCTGTCCAGGGTGTACTCTGCCCTCGCCCTGAGTTGGCTGGGATGGGCACCAGCCTCCCCGCGACCCTAATTAGGATGAAGCGGTTACAAAAAATGAACTGAAATATTATGCAGATAAACCCCTTCAGCCAAACTGTGCACTGACCCACATGGCTTGTACAAATTGGTCATGAAAACAAATCCATGAACACTGGCATGATCTATTTTAAGCAACACGGAGGGGTTCCTGAGAGTTTGGTGAGCAATGGAGAAGTTTTTTTTTTTTTTTAACCTTCTCATTGATTCTGATAAATGAGTGAATAAATGATTTGCTTAGCTGTTATAAATTGCATTGTGTAGATTCAGCTAGATGTTTTCTGTGTCTGTCAACATTTCAGGCTGCAAAACAACAAAATGTGCATTATTTTGAATTTGGTAAGAAAAAAAAAACAAATAAAATAAAAATTATGTACCCACTGCATATAATGATAAAGAGAAAAAGGAGAAGGCACAGTATATCTTCTTATTCATAAATTTCACCTCTTGTGTAAAATTTAATTTTAATGTCCCAGAGGTGGGCCAATATTTGTTTTTTCTTAAATTCACTAGTTCAAACCACTCAGAGATAAAGTTCCATGTATAGCATGCTTGCTATATACATTTTAAAGTAACTTTAGTACACAGTTTAAGCTTTGTTCCAGTTTCACTGTTCCAGTTGACATCAGTTTCTGCTCTGTTCAAAGAAGATAGAAGAATTGTGGGCATTCTGTAATTATAATAAATTGCCTGCTTCCACTTTTATACAGTGCTCAGACTAAAGGCTATGCTGTCCCATAGTACTTCTGTAATTTATGTAAAGAATATTAGCTACTAAACACCATTGACCTTTTTATGAGGAAAAAGCTAATTAAGCCTAATTAGGGTCATGAGGAAGCTGGCACCTATTTCAGGCAACTCTGGACAAGGGCAGGGCACACCCTGGATAGCTCGCCAGACCACCACCAGGAAGAAATATACTGACAGAAACCCTATGGCCTACTCTATCTGGATGATAGCAGTGATTCTTTGGCATTTCTCTTACCACAGACAGTGGCCTTTGAGTGCGGAGTTAATTGCATGGGTTGGGGGGAGGGGGTCATTAACCCGAGTCACCACTATTACTATTAAGGAAAATTATCCAAGGATACTAAACTCTGGTTGACAAAAGTATGTGAAACTCTTGGATTAGTAGTTACATTTAAAGATGAAAGTAAAGCCGGTGTTTTCAGTCGATTGAATGGTAATTAAGTGTTTCTGAGATCCCTGTTGTATTACGGAAAATAGATCTGTCTTGATCTTCTCAACACTGTTATGAAAGTATATAATGGGGGAAAATGGAGATTTGTAAAGTCCCTGCGATGGCCTGGTGAGCTGTCCACTTTTGTTTTACCACTGGTGTACTTTCACCATGCCCAGAATTGGCTAAGATGGATGCCACCCCCCCAGTGACCCTAATTAGGATTAGTCGGTTCAGTTCATTTTCTGTAACCGCTTCATCCTAATTAGGGTCGCGGGGAGGCTGGTGCCCATCCCAGCCAACTCGGGGCAAGGGCAGAGTACACCCTGGACAGCTCGCCAGGCCATCGCAGGGCGGAAACACGCTGACGGCTTTGCAGCCTACTCTTGTCGAAAGTCAGCAATGGTTCTTTTACATGCCTCACACCATAGACAGTGAGAGACATGGCCCGCCTTTGATAACCCAGTTAGCTGCACGGGGGGGGGGGGGGGGGACCTTGTGGAGAGTGGGACTCGAACCCCCAACCTTTGGATCAGCAATCCGGCGCCTTATACCACTAGACCACCACTGCCCAGGATTAGTCGGTTCAGAACCTTAATGAATACTGTGTCCACATATATTCCTTTCCTCGTAGAACACTGTGTGTCGTTCTCTTGGTGTGTCTGATGTGGGTGTATGTGGGTGTGTGTGTTTTTGAAAAGTTCAATCCTTGAAACTTTATTCCCTTGTAGTGAGAGTAAATGTCTAGGTGTGGTCTTGGGTGGCGCACATCCTTTAATGGTTTAGTTGGTGACAATGCTAAGTTTATCTCGGGGTTAAAATAAGTTTTGATAATATTCATATACATTTGCACATTGCAGTTGTAGAGGTAGTGAAATGCTCTAACCTGCAATTCAGCTGTTGATCTTTATGAACACAATTTAGATCACGAGGTAAGTGATATTTTCACCCTTGGGACCAAATACATTTTAGGTTCCCCAAGTTGTCACAGCCTTAGATATGTGATAACCAGTCTAACCAGTATTGTTGCAGACACTGTCAAGATAGGCATTGTGCATGAGCCCTAGCAAGCTACAGGCAATTATTGTTTGCCTGGGATGGATCTTTGGAGTATTGCAGACAGGCTTTACTTTTATTTTTTAAATGGCAGGGTACAGGATGTCTGCAGAAGCTGGAAATCAACCTGGTTGTTTGTGATAAGCAGTACCAAGAGTGTGTGCCCACTGCACTACTAAGGGCATTCCACTGAGAGTACAGAGATACTTCAGTGACATCCTTCAATATCTGCAGGGCATATTCAAGACTTCACCTGTAGTTTTCAAGATAGATTTTAGCCTGTTTCTAACAGCAAAACCTACATTGTGTAATCAGTGCTCATTGGTAGGTTTAATAGTCCAGAAGATGGAGTAGTCTTCATGGATGGAGCCTTTGTCAGCAAGCAGGATCTCTGTGAGAGCTGCAACATCAATGTTCAACTGGTCCAGTACTTTGGAAATCCAAGCTGTATTCCACAGCTCTGGAGCTAAAGGATTACAATACAGAATGGTGTAATGGTGTCACAGCCCTAATATTCCAGGTCATGAGGGTTAATTGGGTCTTTTATGTATGAGAAGACACAAGCAAGTAGACTGGCATTGGCTTTTGATTACACTTTTTCTTGTGCCCTCCCCAGATTAGAGCATGTGGGTCATCATTGAATATTGTCATATGGTTAGCTACCAAAGCAATCCTCCTTCATGCCAGGTATTAGATTCAACAACAACCATCTTAACTATGTTTTGGGCCCATAAGCCTGGGCAAAAAGTTATACAGAGCATGCATACCCTAAGTCAAGCAGTCTTGTTTACTTCCATGGAGCCAAATGTGAAGACAGAAAGGTGACCAAAACATCCAGAAAGGCTAACAAGATTTTCAGTGGGGTTTACTTTCTTTGCATTTACTCCTCCCAGAGTTGCACGCAAGGCAGTGCAAGTGGATTGATGCGTGTAAGGACATAACCACACTGATGGGTTTCCACACTGCACTGGATCCCCAACCTACTCCAGTCAGGATGGTGTCAGACTGGATGTTCTGCCCACACACTGAACCTATGGGCATTCTGCTGCTAGGCCAAGTTAAACTGCCTAGCAGTCAGTCCTGTCTCCTGTTCCTCTGCAAACCAAGTTAGTAAGCACTAAACTAAACTAACTCCATTCTGTTTCAAGTGGTCACCTGACTGTACCAAGAGTGTACAGTTCAAAGATAGAAGGTTGGACTTTGGTGGGGTCAGGAAACTAGCCCTGATGCATACCACTGTTTTAACCATTCATTTCCATATTAAAATGATGCCAATGTCAGTGAGAGTTCTACTGAAATAATATGCGTTTTGAAAAATGTAGCCAACATGTAGTATTTGTTCTTTCAGAAGAGTTGTCTTGTAGACCTTATTTAATTAATTATGTGGCTTATGATTGATGTTATTGTTAATATCAGGTCTTATTTAGCTGCTTAAAGTAGGTGAATATGCACACACTCGTTTCTATTATTGTTTTTTTTTTTTTTTTTTTTTTTTTAACTCTTTTTTTTCTTGCCTGCTTCACCAATTTAAACTATTTGTGTAGGTCCGTTACATAAATTCAAATAAATGAATAAAATTATATTTTAGGTTGCAAAACAACAAATTAGGAAAATTGCAGGAAGTGAATACTTTTGCAAGCCACTGTACTTGATTATTAGAACAGTGTGAGCACAGGGTTAATGCTCTTCAAAATCACTGCAGTGAAAGTATTGCTTTACTACAAAACATGAAGAGAAGAGCAGATGAGAGACATTCTGCTTCATTAGTGGAACTTTGAATCAAAGCAAACAGAAATGGAAGTTGAAATGGAGAGAGTGCTACAAGATTTATTTTGCCAGCTTCAAAAAGACAAGAAAAAAGAAATGGAAAATTGAACTCATTTGAAAAATTATTAGGCGTAGTGGTTAACACGTCCGCCTCACAGCAAAAAAACTCCTCGGTTCGAGTCCCAGCCTTGATGTTTCTGTGTGGAGTTTGCATGTTCTCTCCGTGCTTGCATGGGTTTTCTTCAGGTAATGTGGTTTCCTCCAACAGTCCATAAACATGCACATTAAGTTAATTGGCTGTTTCAAATCTCCCCGAGGTATGAATGGTTGCGTGAGTGTTGGCCCTGCGATGGCCTGGTGAGCTGTCCAGGGTGTACCCCGTTCTAGTCCGGAGTCAGCTGAGATGGGCATCAGCCTCCTCACGACCCTAATTAGGATTAAACGGTTCAGAAAATGAATGAATAAATAAATTAAAAATTATTGCATGGTCTGTGCTCTCAACTCATCAAAAGATACTGATATTTGACATAAATGCTAACCTCATAAACAGTAATGTTAATTGTGCGGAATTCCTGAGGCATAGATTTATTTAACACATTGTCATTATGTAGGCACACATTTTGGATTTACTCTTGGCCCGCAAAAGATGTGTTGTTCTAAGATGTATTGTATTACTCGTGAACCTGACATTCTATATGTCTGTGTGAAAATGTTGACATCACTGTTCTAAGGCAGTGGTTTTCAAATGTAAATGTACGTTCAACATCGATTTTGTTGTAACAATGCAATTGTGTGTAATTTCATGTGTGTAATTTCATGTGTAACTTATGAGGAACTGGACTACATTTTAAAAATTAAAACATGCCAACAAATAATTACTGTGTAAGTCAAAGTGGAAATACTCACCTGAATATTATTTAATTTGTTTTTCCTTCGTTGTCGACAATGCCCAAGGGCATCACGAGAAAGAAGAAGACGAGGTATGGTCTGTCAGGCTCTGGCTGATCAGTTCGATGCATACTCGGAAACTGAGGCTGGAAGTCAGGCACAAGTGGTCTGCATGAACTTGGGGCAAGGAGTTGGCTTTGGACTTGCACAGCTCACATTTCCTTTGGACCTGGACAATCCTTTTTTGCTCGTAGGAGGTGGCACCTTTGCTGATGTAGCTAGGCCAACCTTGGCAATTTATTGTTTCAGTCTCCTAAGTATTGGGGTTGATCTCAAAGTTCTTAAGGGTGACTTTGAGTGTATCCTTGAAATGCTTTTGTTTTCCACCTTGTGAGTGCTTACCGTCCGTTAACCGCAGAATCGTCTCTTGGGGAGGTGTGTGTCTGACATCCTAATAAAGTGGCCTGTCCATCTGACTTGGGCTCTCCTCAGCAGGGTGTTGATGCTTGGCAGATCAGCTCGAGAGAGAATCTTTGTGTCTGGAAAGTTGTCATGCCAGGTCATTTTTAGCAGGTTTCTCAGACAGTTCATGTGAAACCGATTTAGTTTTCTGGCATAACGTTCATAAACCGTCCATGTCTCACAGGCCTACAGTGGAATAGGCAGTACAACTGCTTGGTACACCTTCAGCTTGGTGAGCAGTTTGATACCATTCCTCTCCCAAACTGACTCGCACAGCCGTCCAGAAGCTACTCTAATCTTGGCTATTCGTGCAACGACCTCAGGGTCAATTGGTAGCAGATCTAGAAACCAGGGTGCCAAGATATGTGAATTTTTTGACAGTTTTTAGATTTTCCCCTTCAATGGAGACAGGTGTTTTCACATTCGGCATCTTCAGGGCGAGTTAATACATAACTTCTGTCTTCCTTGTGTTGATTTTGACGCCAAAATTGGTACAAGCAGTAGAAAAGTGGTTCATGTTCTGCTGCATCTGTTCTTCCATAGCAGTGTTGAGTGCACAGTTGTCTGCAAACAGGAAATCATGTACTAAGTCTTCTTCCACCTTGGTCTTTGCTTGCAGCCTCCAAATGTTGAAAAGCTCACCATCAGTCCTGTACCTGATCTTGATGCTGACAACATGGCTGTGCTCATCATACTGAACAGCGTGGGCACATGCACACAGCCTTGCTTCACCCTGTTGGTGACTGGGAAAGCACTGGAAGAATCACCATCGTCCAGTACTTGGGCAAGCATGTCATCATGGGACTGTTGCACCATGCTGATGAATTTATCAAGGCAGCCATACTTCCCCATGCTCTGCTAGAGCCCCTCGCAACAGACAGAATCAAAGTCCTTTATCAGGTCGACAACCATTGTGTGAAGGTCTCTGTTTTGTTCCTGGGACTTCTTCTGAAGCTGATGAGCAGAAAAGATCATATCAGTTGTCCCACGACCCTCTCTGAAGCTACAGTGACTTTCTGGCAGGTGTCTGTCTTGAATGTGCTAAATGAGGCAGTTGAGGAAGGCTCTAGCGACGAGCTTCCTGGCGATGACAGAAGAAATTCCATGGTGGTTATCGCAGTGCTGCCTATTTCCCTTTATCTTGTAAGAATAGACAACGTACATGATTAAAGTGGAAACAGCTGGCAGGTGAGGGTTAAAAAAAAGTGATCTGATAATGCATTACTTTCAGTCTTTTCATTCAGTGGCAGAGGAATTTAACCTTGCTACATGGCTTTAATCCTGAAAATGTTGAAGATTTACATTTCTGCTCATCGGTCTTGGGCTCTGGTGGTGGCATGATAAATGATGGCAATCCATCACACTGCCATGCCATTCTGATAACTAAAGTCTGCACACAGCTTTACTTTACCAGAGTACATGCATTCCAGCCTCTCCATGTGTTTCTCCATCCGCAACTATGCTGATTTGGCACAGATTCTACAGCTACTGATCTATTATTTTCACTTACAGGAGACAATAAACACAGAGGAGAAATAAACATGCATTAAGCTTTTTTTATGAATGCCAGGTGTCTTAGGAGCCACATACCTATACTGCAACATGTATATATGAAAATACATTTGTGTATTAGCGTGCATCACTTTTGGAGTATGGCATGCTTTCCTTACTGTGTGCCTTTTATACACATTTGTGTAACACTGGGTCAATTTTTAACTCCACTAATTAACTGTGATTGCAATTCTGTTTTAGCCAAAAGATCATCCGAAGTATTTTGTTCTTTTCCTTTCGACTTTTCCCTTTCTCGGGAGTTGCCACAGCGAATCATCTGATTTGCATATTTGATTTGGCATAGTTTTTTTTTTTTTTTTAACGTTGGATGCCCTTCCTGTCACAACCCTTTTAGCAAGGGACAGAAACACGCTGTCGGCTTTGCAGCTACTCTTTACGAAAGTCAGCAATGTTTTTTTTTACATGCCTCTCACCATAGACAGTGAGAAATATGGCCCGCCTTTGATAACCCAGTTAGCTGCACTGGGGGGGGTTGGGGGGGCAGTGACAACCGTGTAGGGACTCGAACCCCCAACCTTAGGATCAGCGGTCCTGTGCCCTATCCACTAGACCACCACTGCCCCCCCAGTAGACCACCACTGCCCCAAAAGATCTTCTGAAGTATGTTGTAATCAAACTTGGACTGCTTAAAATAAGGCACTGTGCACAAAACAAACATATTTTGCATCAAATGCATCAGTGATCTGATAATGTACTTCACCTTGGTCATTGAGTATTTACTTTTATTTATTTTTTCTAATTTAGGTATTTTGTGACTACTGTTGACATGTGAGACTGTGTACGTTTGTCTCCCAGTACCCAAACAAACCAGAATTCCGTGTAAAATAAAGAATCACGTGGGTGAGTAATTACATTTTCACTCAATATTCCAATAGTGGGAATAAACAAGGACCAACATGGGATGAACTTGGTTCTTTTGTAAATTCCTACAATGATTAGTCATTTATGTTGTGGTATACTGTTGTGAGCACAACTCACAGCTAAGATAAAATTAAAAGTAAATGGACACTTTCTCAACTTGGTATATTTCCAAAATAGTTACACATGTATCCATGCTGTGGTTTTGTATGCAATTGTGTATGTGTTTTTCTTTCTCAGTTGACTGTAGTAAAATCCATGAAAGCTCTTTATATCCTGAGATATAATTCATTGTGACAACAAGGGTATGACCAACTGCCCTCTGTAGATTTAGAAAAGTCAGGAAGAACCAGCATGTAATATGATAAGTCTTTACCTGTGTGTACTTACTAGCAAGGTATTTATGTGGGTTTCTGTGGGATTCCAAGGGGCTGTTAATTATAGAGAGTGTGCTGACACAAGCTGTGTGCCTGACTGTGTGTATGTGTGGTGTCTGTACTGTACTGTGCTTGATTTGGTGCTTATTCTCTCTGAAAATGGTCTGGCAAGCTCATCACTTTTGCCCAGCGTCAGGTGACAAAGGAACCAGCCTTCCATGACCTTAGCAAGTAATTTGGCAAATTATAGCATGACTGACATTATATTAAGTATTTATAAAAAAAAAAATAAACATGTGAAATTGTGTTCACTATTATTATGATAGTTCACTACTTGGACATGGAGACGCAACAGCACTGCTGACAAGCACCTCCCTGCAGCATGTTGCTCAAGCACCCATGTGCGAGCTCGTTCCTCTAGCTGTGGCCATCTAGCTTTCAGCCCGCATAAGCTTTTTTGTTTTGTTCATTGCAGGAATAGTAATCTTCGCTTTTCTCCAGTCCCTCACAAGTTTCTCGTTCATTCCAAACTTTCTTTCTGCTGCTTGATTACCATTTTTTGTTGTATATTTCACTTCCTGCAGCTTGTAATCCGCAGAATAGGATTTTCTTTTGGGGGGCCATTTCTTCAGTGGTGGATGAGCAGGTACTGGCACGCAAGCCTAGAGTGCCCTCTTGTGGTTGTGAATGTAAAAATAATAAACATGTAAAATTATGTCTGTTATTATGACGAACAGAATTATATGTAATAATTTCACATATAAGTCACTCTGGAGTATATGTCGCACATTCAGCCAAAGTATGAAAAAGTGCGACTTATAGTCTGGAAAATAGTGTGTGTGTGTGTGTGTGTGTGTGTGTGTGTGTGTGTGTGTGTGTGTGTGTGTGTGTGTGTGTGTGTATGTGTGTTGCCAAATCGTATTATTAATGCAAATAGCCTCACCCATTTTCCTGACCACAAAAAATTTGGCCTAGTAACCTGTGCTTACTTTCATGAAAAAAAAAAAACACATTTTGAGTGAATTTTCCTGCTTCTGCTGCAGTTCATTTTCTTCTCTGCTCTCCTCTGTTTCTGCTGTGCTCTCTGACTGTTATGGGGAGGAGGTGCGGTGGGTGACAGCGAGGGCAGTTGAAGTGTAATTTCTTTAATCTTTAGTGTGACCAAAAAGACAAGGAGATGCAGATAGCAGCAACTCTGAAAGTAGATAAGTCAATGTTACTGTGCTTCTTTGTGCCCAGGACCATCAATGTGATTTAGTATAAAGTGCTTTTCACTTTTTTACTAACGAGCAGAAGGGTTATGATAAAATTTTTACTTGGTACTAAAGTCGACTTCTTCAGTGGAATGACCACAACATGTACTTTCTAGTGCAGGGGTCACCAACCACCTGCTCAATTGGTACCGGTCCGCAGAAGAAATAATTCATTATTTCCGTTTTATTTCTTATCTGAATCTGAACGATCTTTATTTTTGAAAAATCTTTTATTTTGAAAAATGACGAATTCTCTCGGTTACATGTTGGTCATTTGAGCACAAAAATATAACCCACAAAGGGACGGCACATGAACAGAGGCGAGTTGGACATGTTTCAAACAATAGCGGGGATTTTGAGTGAGACTGAGCCTGAGCCTTCATTCTCCCAGCTGGTGCACCATTTTTTTTTTTTTTTTTTTTTTTTTTTTAGAAAAGTTCAAGCTCTACCTCCCAACCAACTTTATTTCAGCTGTTGAAAAATAACATTCATCAAGTGCTGACTATTGTAGCGAAATTTTGGATTCAGAAAAAATTCTAAAAAAAAAAATCTTTAAAAATTTAGAAAATTATGGTTCAACCATGTCATTTAGCAGTATTTAGCAATATTGGATAACAGTTAGTAACAACCTCGTAGCTACCATAGAGCGCTCGGAGCTTGCGCACCCCCGTTCGCCCACATAGTAAAGTTTTCCAGGCAAGGAAGTTGCTGAAAGTTAAGTCTAAATGAGCTATATATAGCACACAGACTTGTGTGAGACTGTATGTGTTGTACTTGAGTGTCAAAGTCACAGATAAAAATAGCCACTTAGAGTAGTTTTGAACATTTAAAGTCCATAATGATCATTCATGCCTGTGCGTCAATACAATATACTGTATAAATTTATAAAAGAACTACACATACATTTCATTGTAATAGATTATTAGCTCTACTGTGCAGTTTTATTATATACATATATAAGTGATGCAACGATTACCACATTTTCCTCAAAGCACAAAGGTCCCAGGTTCGATTCTTGGGCTTGAGGCATTTGCATGTTCTCCTCACTCTTGTATGGGTTTTCTCTAGGTGCTTCGTTTTCCTCCCACTGTTCAAAAACATGCACAGTAGGCTGAATGGGGTTCTAAATTGCCTTAGGTGTGAGAGTGAGTGTTAATGGTTGCATGTGTGTTGGCTCTGCAATAGCCAGACAAGCTGCTCATGGTGCACCCCACCTTCAACGAGAATCAGCAGAGATGGGAAATAGCTTACCCAGGACTCTAATAAGGATTAAGCAGCCTAGAAAATGAATGAATGAATGAACTATCACATAATGCTGGACATTGTAATATTACTCTTCTTCGTGCAATACTCATGTTTACAGCAGGTCTCCAGCAACCTTATGACTAAAAGCTTAACCCCTTACCCTGTATATTTCAAGCCCTTTTGACATATCATGCACACTTTTTATGTATTACTTTATGGTATATATGGGTCTGATCACAAAACTGGCCCATTTCCAACTATCCAACTTCAAACTTGAATGAATATTTCCATGTCCAAGTTTATTTCTGAATCAAGGCATCAAAATCTTTAGCACATGCCTGGAATATAATATTGTATCAAAATATGCACATGTGGTGAACAAAGTTTTTGCAATAATTCATATGCTCCCTCCCTAGTATATATGTCAATTTTGTGACAAGAGAAAGACCACTATTTTCTCATCCCGCTGAGCCTTTGCTAAGGTCTCCATAGGTCTAATAACAACATGAATTGGAGCACAGGTGCATGGACAATGAACCATGGAATTTACACTTGCTTGGCAAAATTGGTAAATAAGCAGCAGACATAAAATGGAATCGATGATATACGTAACTTTCCTTTCCATGTTACACAGTGTATCTTGTGCACCCATCGATCACTCATGTTTTGGCATTTATTGACATTAGATAATAAAGAAAAGTTGAGCGTGTCAAGAACTATCAATTGGCATAATGTAACTAATTACACAATTATTAGCTAAAGCTATTATTAGTAAATAGACGGCCATTAATTCTGTTCATGTTATATACTGGCTTCTTGAGTCGTCCTACTGATAATTTGATATTGCTGCTTCTGCAAGGAATATTATCATGCAGCTACGAGGCTTTAAGGTAGGTTGGCCTAAAACATTAAAAAATAGTAAAAACTATTTTTTTTATAACTCTGAAAAAAATCTAAAAGTCAGTGTCACACATTTTAGTATCAGTTTTGTGATCAGACCCATATGTCAATATGTGGATAAATGTAAATACTGTACATCTGTAAATGCGTGAACATGTGGATGAATGTGTAAGTCTGTACATGTGTGAATATATAGGTATCTGTATGAATATATATGGATGAATATGTTTTTATATGTGCACATACAGCTTGGTCTATGTATATGCACACGTGCACACACGTGCACACGCATGCGCACACGCACACACACACACACACACACACACACACACACACATACACACAGTGCCATGAGTCTGCATGTTTTAACCTCTAGGGGAGCTGTGTTGGGGTTTTGTTTTCCTGTGTTATTCCCATGTGTCTCTCCAGGCTGATGGGCGTGGCCTTGCCCCTTACTCCCAATTATCTCCACACATCTGTTCCTTATCCGCTTTCCTACTTATACTGAGGCAAACCTCCTCTCCAGTGTTGGTTCATTATGATGTTGTCACTATCTGTGCCTTTGTCTGCACCAGCTCCAACATCATGCTGCTTGTTTGTCTGCCAGTCCTGCCTCAGCAAGTTCTACCAGCCTGCCTCCAGTGTTTAGATCGTTTGTCTACTCTTTGAATTTCTTATGTCTGGGGGCTCACAATTAAGGTCTCATTTTCTTCAACTCAGTCAGTTATGGTCCTGTGTTTGGGTCCTACATTATTTGCCTGAAGTGGTACAGAATAAACCAATTCAAAATAATTCAATATGGACCCAGCGGGCATCACCCAAGCCCATCAACCCCATCCGTGGTTTTCGAGGGAATCCTGTTCAGAACGGAGGACCAAGCCCCTACACTCCTTCCACTTTCATCACAATCATCAGCGGCCAGTACCATACCTCACTTCTCTGAACTTGAGACTGGCCTTCTTAAGAGAACATCAAGTTCCCCTGCATGAACATCATGGCAGCGATCTGGGTACTTGCGGCACTGTCCTTCATCAGTGTACCTTTTGTGTGCGAGTAGTACTCCCCCTGTGCTCAGTCTTCTTACTGGCCAGACATCGGGAAGAGCTTGTTGGAAGAATCCAATTTGTGCGGAACAGATCTACTCGGAATTCACTTCTGAGATGAAGTGTGGCCGCCGCTCCCTCCTGAACCTGAGCCCAAGCTTGAGCACCAATTTGCACTTGTTACTCCTGGCTGCACTCCTTACTGGTTTCCCACTCTAGAGGAGGATACTCGTGTACCTTCTGCCCAGACCTTTGTCCATCATTGTCATCAGAACCAAGAGAGGACATGGATGGCTCTCTAACAGGACTCTACCAAGAAGCACTGGGTTTATAGGTGCTTCCTTATCATGAGGGTCAGTGGGTTAGACTCTTCCCCAGGATCTGCATAACAAGGGGGACTCCTGGAAACTGGTTTCTTGTTTTGTTGGTTCATACCCCAGTTGTGTGTTCTGTTGCTGTGAGGCTCTGGCTTGTATCAGAAAACTCCTGGCAAGCCTGGAGGTCCACCAGGTTGTGCTCATGGGAAGGAGGGGGGGGAGGGGTTCCTGTCAAGAGTCTGTGTGTTTTCACCACTAGGGGAGCTGTTTTGGGGTTTGGTTTTTCTGTGCCTTTGTATCTCTCCAGGATAATGGGTGTGGTCTTGCCTCCTCCTTCACCCCAATTATCTCCACATGCCTGTTCCTCATCTATGTATACCTCAGAAAACCTCTTCCCCAGTTTTTTTTTAATAGGAATGGATGTGGTGACTCTGTCCAGCTCTAATATTGCCCATCATTCTCTCTGCACCAGCTCCAGGATCACTCTGTTTGCTTGTCAGCCTGCCAGCCCTGCCTCCAGTGTTTAGCTCTTTTATCTGATCTTTGGTTTTCGACTGCTTGGGGGCTCACGAAGATCTCATTTTCCTGAAGGTGTGTGTGTGTGTGTGTGTGTGTGCAACCACTCTAAGTGGGCTTGGTGGTAAACAAAAGATGGGTATGCAGAAAAGCACCTCAAGCCCACTGTGAAGTCTTGGGGCAGGGTGATGCTGTGGGCTTGTTTTTCTTTCTGAGGCTCTGGGAACCTTGTTAGGGTGCATGGCATCATCAACACTTTGAAATACCAGGACATTTTTTTTTTTTTAATCAAAATCTGGCTACCTGTGCCCAAAAACTGAAAACTGGTCAATACTGGGTCTTTCAGCAAGATAATCAAGCCCATTTAAAAACCTGTGGCATAAGCTGCAGATGAGAGGACCCAGGTTGCTGGATGCTTTTAGAAAGATTGTGCAAAGACAAATTTTCACGATCCTTCTTTTTGTATTCTCCCATCTTGTGAAACATTAATGTAGGCTATTAAGTGTTTTGAAAAAAAGGGGTTGTACAAAGTATTAACATCAATTATTGGCACACCTGATTTGATGTAACCCCCCCCCCCCCCCCCCAATGCATGTGAATTAAAAGGTTGGATTTTCCCATTGTGGTCCTATATTGGGGGGGGGGGGGTGAATTGATTAGAAATTAAAGAACTCATCTTAACCAGGGGTGGCAATAATTCTGGAGGGCAGTGTACATTCCATAATGATCTCGGCAGATACATTTAATTACATTTAAAGAGAATCACTATTTTATGGCACTTAATGGATGATTTTAGTTGTACAAAACTAATCTCTTCCATATTTGCCAGTATTATAAAGCGCTGAATCAGAAGAAGATTGGCGAACTATTTGACATGACTGAACTACTGTTTTTCTTTATGAGAATATCAGAGTAATGACTGATTTAAAAAAAAAAAAACCCTCACACCTAGGAAGAATGTGTTCATTAATGAATGTGCTCTTTTTTGTGGGTATGGTGACTAACACAAAATGGGGGCTGCCAGCCTGCATTAGAAATGCATGTGTGAGTGTGCATGTGGCTGTATGTAAAATAAAATGCTGAAAAGTGAAAAGGAACTATGGGAAAAAGCTAAGAGTGAAAAATAATAGAGTGAACTAAAACCACCTGCTACCTACTGTGTCCTCAGTGGTCTTTGGGCTGTTTGGTGCCAAAAGCCCATGACGACTGAAGTGAGTCACTAGAATAGAACCCACACTTCTGTGCAAGCTTGTCATGCTAGCATAAATCCACCAGACCCAATACCATTGATATCTATGTGCACTGACCATAACTAATGGCTGAAAGAGCTGCTGAAGACTCAGCACATGGTTGCAGGTGCTTGAGGGATCTGCCCAAAAACACTGGCACCAACACCACTGCAGCCTCACAAGCAGCCACAGGCTTATCTCAAATCACCCTTCTCAAAATGGGGTTAGACACTAATCCAGAATTGTCCAAGTAGGCCAAAGAGGAAAGGAATGATTGGAAGATTAGTGTGGACTGAATCCCACTGTTTTTTTAGGCAATGCCCAGCATTATGAGCTTCCATCAGGCTGCAGTATCCAAACTTGAAGCCAGCCATCACTTCTGTTTGCTGACTCGGTAAGAAGCCAGCGCATGCTGTTATATGGACACAAGTGCTGTGCTGTCTTGGATTGCATCATTTGCATCTTTGGGAGCTTGTCCTTCATTAAGAATGAAAGTCAATATCTTCTTGTCATGAGAGAAAAATTTTACACTACGAATCACTTAGCATATGATATTTTTTTTATAGGTACAATGGCAACAAGCCTCACTTTATAATAAAGGTGTTGGCCTAAGTGTGTTTGCACTAAGAGATAAAATATTTGTTTAACTGCCCATACTGAGCTCTAAATTACTCACAAACTGGAAAAATACCTTTTTTTGAGATCACACAGAAGTCGACTTTGAAGCTCGGCTGATGGACCAAGATGGTGCCTATCAATTAAGAACTTTGATCTCCTGAAATTGTAGTGAGATTCTGATGTCTTTGACAATAGTAATACTGTAAAGGGCTAAAATGGTTGAAAGGCTTGGATGGTTAATGATAATGTGGCCAAATTCACCCTAGCCCTCTGTGGAGACTACTTCTTTATATCCCAAAGGACACAGCTTGAACACACTGCAAGAAAAAAAAAATACACATATGGTTTTTTTGGTTTTTTTGGGTTTTTTTTCCTGTGCCTAGTCATGCAAATATTATAGACCATGATTTTCTGACTTTTTCAGTGGTGGCTGTAAGCAGCTGCCAATATAGATTGGCTGAATGCAGTGTTTGGGCTGGACTGAAGACCAATAAGCCAACCTGGTTTTGTATAGATTACAGAAAAGTCAGTATAGCATATAAAATGGACATATGCCCAATGTCTTACATTGACAACATGTTGACAGTTTCCCTTAACTTCAGTGTACCAACAAAAATACACCAGTTATTTACACTTCCATGTTATATGCTTGGCTCTCCGATTATATTTTTTAATGACTTGTGGTCCATTGCCTGATAATTTGCAGGTCATTCTTATTATAGTATGAATTAGCAGTGGAATCTACAGCACTTAAGAGGAGTCCTGAGATCCTTGAGATGGGATGGGCTCATGGTAAACCCAAATAAGTATGCAGTTGAGTGGTGGAATTTCCCCCATAGGCTGGGGGTACAGATTGCTGCAGCAGACTTCATATCTTGCCATGCTCGCAGTTAGGTTTTGGGGGTAGGTGAAGGCAGGATTGAGGTTGAGTAACAGTCTGTAACTGGAGAGGCAAGTTGGGAGAAGTCAGTGGAAGGCTTATACTGTTGTACTGCTAAACTCTGATGCAACTCAATGGTAATGCCACAATGATAACCAAGGTACCACAGAAGTGTTGCTCCCTTTCATATGTGTGTGTGTGTGTGTGTGTGTGTGTGTGTGTGTGTGTGTGTGTGTGTGAGAGAGAGAGAGAGAGAGAGAGAGAGAGAGTATGCTCTTTTGGGGAAGAAACTGACTCCTACAAATACAAATATGTATGTTGCAGGTGAATGTATATTAATCTAAATGTTAATAGTAAGATGTAATTTCATTTGTTTTATTATCATTTTCACACATTTTATTATCTACTAAATTATAACTCTTACAAAGGTGATAGCTCATGTTTCATATCAATACGGAGCTCCTTCACTCGTGTACACTTTTGCTCTGTTAGTTTACCTTAAAATGTGTTTATCTCCAAGTTTACAGATTTGGAATATGAAAGTTTAAAATGTGGAAACTCTCAAATGACTCGAGAACAGAGCCTGCCAAGGACACGCTCAAATAAAAGCTCAAAATTGGACAGATCACTAATTTACATGTGAGTCTCTTCATCTCGACAAATGTTTCATGCACAGAGGAAATTCAGAATAAATGCAGGCAGTTCAGCTTAAGGAGTACCAAAGAAGGCCATTCATGGGCTGTTGTATAAGGTTCTTCAGAGGAGTGTTTGCAACAGAAGAGTTTACATGGATGCATGCATAGAGTTTGAAAGAATAGCACAGAGCAATATGGTAAAACAATGGAGAAAAGGAGGAACTCCCCAAAGACTTAAGAGGCTTATGCCAGATCAGCTCACTGCCAAGATGTTCAGCTCACAACAGAAATCATGAAACACAAAGACCAAAGAGCTACACCACATCCAGTGATTGTCAATTTTTTTAAAGCATCCTGTCATATATTAAGAGTAGCCTGTTACAAAAATTATGCACTGCCAAAGACAACGTGGCCTGACTTAGTTGGACTACAATAGGGGTTCCCCAAACATTTTTTGAATTTTGGAAGTCATTTTGTGGGTCTTGGTGCACTTAAATCACAACTAAATAATAAATTGACTAACTCCCTTTAAAAGAAAAAAAAAAAAAAAATCCCACTTTGTCAATCAAATCTAAGCCTGGTCCTCTCTCGAATTCAAAATCCAAGATGGTGAGCATGAATGATGCACAGATTTACAAATTAGAAATAGTAAAAACAATGTACCTTATTCGGAACAGCCAGTTAACCTACTGTGTATGCTTTTGGACTGTGTGAGGAAACTAGCGTATCCGGAGGAAACCCAGGCAAGCACAGGGGAGAACATGCAAACTCCACACAGAAACGCCCGAGCAGGGAACCAAATCCAGGACCTTGCTGTGAGGCCGATGTGCAAACCACTACGCCACTGTGCCACACCTCCTTAATTTAGTCATATTCAATTTCCACCCATCGTGATTGCCACGACCACGAAAGCATGCACTTGCCCCCTCTGTGACGTGCAATGCTAGTCACACACCTCTTTTTGAACTTCGGCGCATGCCTATTTAATTGCGGTCCAAAGCGCGATCTGCCCTTCATACAGATGAACTCACCGTGTAACAGGGAACCCTCCCATGAGAGCTCGGCCAATTAGCTCCCATGAAACCTTGTTCACGGATGGCTGTGGCATTAACCTGGATTAGAACTCACGATCTCTGGGTTAATAGTCACGCACCTTCTCAATGCACCACTCAAGAGCCATTCTTGATAGTTTTAAATACATTTGGCAGAAACTTACATGCTTTAAAGTTATTAAAATGATTGTGCAGTCACAGAAGATGATAGTGTTGTTGAAACTCCAGAGGCTCTTCTGTTAGAGAAATTAACCACATGTTTTAAATGCACAAAGATATTTAAAGTGCCGGTGGCATAGATTACATGCATAAGACCGGCCGCCAATACACAGCACTTAACATTTGGAATGGCGGATTTCAGTCTTTAATGGCACATCAAGCGAGGGTATTACTCGATAATGTGTATACTTCTATGGTCAGCTATATCAGCCAGTTTATATAGGAAGTGATAATATGCTAAAGTATTTAAATGTGGTAGGCTGCATAGCCGTCAGTGTGTTTTTGCCCTGCAATGGCCTGGCGAGCTGTCCAGTGTGTCCACTGCCCTAGCTCAAAGTTGGCTGGGATGGGCGCCAGCCTACCCGTGACCCTAATTTGGATTAAGTGATTCAGAAAATGAATGAATGAATGATTATAAATGTGCGGCTGAGGAAAGAACACACAAACAAAACGATTCAATCGCTTCTTTTAAACTGAATTTAGCCTTAAATGTAATAAATTTATAAAAATGAGGAACCACTGAACTTGGTTCACTGTAGCGGGTTGAGACCATGACATGATAGTAGTGACCTTACTTTGATCAATGGCAGTCCCATCTGGGACAATGATTTACTCACAAAAAGCCACCCTGGTGTCATGAAATTTATATTTCCTATTTAGCATACTTCATATTTAGCCTTGATGCACTGTCACTTCTCTAGGAATGCAAGCGCACTCTGCACATCTTGGATATGGGACTCAAACATTAACAAGTAGATCAGTATGTCAGCAATATAAGTGATATGTCTTCCCTTATTATTATTTTTAGTTTTTTTTTTTTTATTTTGATTTTGATATACTGTTTAAATCCCATATCCCAATCCTCTGTAAGCATTTAGCCTAAATAAAATTTTATACTCTTAGAGCAGTGGGAAGCCAGCTGCATTGTGGTGCCTGGGGAGCAGTTGGTGTTTTTTTGTGCTTTCTTTAAGTGCCATGATTTTTCCTGCAGGTTCAGGGAACTGGTTCAGAGCATGCCATTTACAAGGTACTGAAACACAGAAAGGGCATCAAAAAGCCCATATGGAATAGCAATGTGCCTCAAGTGGTGCTGAGCATGGTCTTCCACTCACCACATGGGCATAAGCAATCAGGTTGAAACCATTGTAGAAGTTCAATTTTATGTCAAACTTGGGTTGGTAATTTTAGGTCAGAGGGTACAAGAAGCAGGAGAAAAGGATACTAGAATATTATCCGATTTAAGCCTCTTTGATAAATGCATGGTCAAAGGCTGCCTTTGTTATTTCCACCAACAAGAAGCTGGCTAACTTAGGAGATGAGAATAGTCTGATGTGACTCTGTTTGATGGCTTCAGGCACATGCTGTTTAACCTACTGTCCAACTCAAAAGAGTGAACACGTATGGCAATGAGCCAGGTAGCAGATCCACTGCAAAATTTGTGGTGCTGGTGAGGAGCTAAGCCACTGGCTTTTGTTTTACAAACAACATCCATAAAATTTTCATGGACTTTACACTAAAGTGAGTTCTCACTGAATTTCAGGACACCGTAGCCAATTTTGCATTCATGATGATGGCCAAGGAGTGATGCCCTAGCCAACTCACGAGATTATTGGGTTCTGTGGGATCTTCTATGGTGTGTTCAGTGTTTAGAATGTGATCATTTCGGTTGATGGCCACTCAATAGACAGTGGCGAGTTACATCTGAAAATGAGCCATACAATAAGTGAATGTACAGGTAGCTGCTTTGATGGATCCCTATCTACTGTGTGGGTGTGTAGAGACTGTACCAAAGCTGAGTGTGTAGATCTTCCTGCCTGTAGCATCATAAGTTGGATGATATCTTGATCAGTATTGTTTTTGAGTGAAATACAGTATAATGAGCACTGGAGCAGGAAGTCTCAGCATAACCGGGCACCTAGAAAGGAAGGAGCATGGCTTCCTGAGATGGAGTAGACACCTGCTTAGACACTGATTTAGTTATGACTAGCATGCTTTTTGGCAAATCTATGGAGCTGCAATTCTATGGTGTACAGCCACTGATTCTGTTTGCTAATGACTTGTACTTAGTAGCTCAAAATGTGCAAGCAGATAAACTTCAAGGTTCAAATCACAACCATAGAACATATACAGAGCAGTTGTTACCTCTGTGGACAAGCTTATTAACACCAATGACTAATGGATGGATAATGACAAATGACCGATGGGTGGACAAATATGTGACTGCACCACTGTCATATTGATCATATACAGGGATCCCTCACTTTCCGTAGTCAATTGGGACCCAGACCCCCCCTGTACTATTGTACTACTGTTTTTACGTATAGAAACGTATAGATTTCTTCTATAATCACCTGAAGAGAGAGGATGGTTTCACCACCCCTCGAAACAGATCTGTAGTGATAAATGGAGTTTCAATAGAAAGTCTTTGTCCTGTCCTTTTATTTTTGTTATATATATATATATATATATATATATATATATATATATATAAAATTGGTGACATGATGGTACAGTGGAGAGCACATCTGCTATCACAGCAGCAAGAAGGTCCTGGGTTCGTTTCCTAGCTCAGGCTTTTCTGTGTGGAGTTTCTCTCCTTGCCTGCATGGGTTATCTCCGCGTACTCCGGTTTCTTCCCACAGTCCAAAGACATGCACATTAGGCTAATTGGTTATTCCAAGTCTGCCCTATGTGTGAGTGTGATTTGTTGTGTGAGTGTTGGCCTTGCATGGCCTGGCAAGATGAGATGTGCACCAGCCTTCCCACAACCTTAATTAAGATTAATCGGCTTAGAAAATGAATGAATATATCAGAATTAGAACACTTTACAGATCCTGGATAAAACTGTGTACTGAAACAGGCTGCACACTAGTCAATGCACATGCACTGAGAGTATATATACACAGGAATCCCTCACTTTCCATGATTAATTGGGACCGAGATCCCCATTTGACCACTCTGCGAAGGAGGATCACCCCCAAACTCCCCTGACTGACGTATATATGTACATGTACTAGTATATGTGTATATAATATCAATAAATACATATTCACAACTATAAATGCTTATAATAACAATTAAACATTAAGAAATAGTTCATAAGATGTACATAAAATATCAATACACACACATACAGACGCGAGTGTGCATACGTACGCACGCACTCAGATGCACACCTCACAACAATGTAACTAGTTTTGATGGGAGATTTTGGGTTGTTTTTTGTTTTGGGTTGGCTTAGGGTTTTTTTTGGTTTTTTTTTTTTGCTTTTTTTTTTTTTTTTTTTTTTTGGGGGGGGGTGCATAATTGGCCTTGTTTTTGACACATTTTCCTTAACCTTTTACCCTATTCTTCCTTAATTTCTTTGTTTAATTTAATGAATATTTAAAAAAAAAAATGAGAAGCCACATGAATTGAAGCGCAAAGTAGCAAAGGATCCCTCTATATATATATATATATATATATATATATATATATATATATAAATAATATATATATATATATGTGTGTGTGTGTGTGTGTGTGTGTGTGTGTGTGTGTGTGTGTGTGTGTGAGAGAGAGAGAGAGAGAGAGAGAGAGAAAATATAAATATATTGACAGAACAAATATTATTTTATTCTTTTCTTGATATTGAACCAAAAGAATCATGACTGACAGTTTTTTTGTTCACAATGAGTTATGACAGCCTGAACCAACCAGGGGTCAGTGGGCAAAGTTCACAGCACTCAGTACCGAGAGTGGAGTGTCTACCATATGCATCACATAAAGTGTTACCGACGAAAAGTCAATGAGATGATCAAGAGTGGTTTGTTGTCAGATTTCTCCTGCAGCATAACCCAAAGCTGAACATTGTGTTCTGAAACTGGAACATGCTGTCTCACCCACTGTTCCAGAACACCCCAAAGATGTTCAATTGGTGACATATTGGGTGAATATGCTGGTCAATTGAGAATAACAACATCCTCATCATCAAAAAACTCAGAGCAGATCCAGGCAGGTATGCTCCCTTATTATTTGTTTCATCTGTTGCATTGTGACTCATGACAAAAGTGCACATTTCAGTGATGCCTTTTACTGGCCCTTGTACAAGGATTACCTGTGCACTGGTCGCGCTGACTGACCAACTCAGTTTTATGCATTATGCCACTCATGGATGAAATAACAGTGATTGCATAATCTTACATGGATGTGGTATGAGAAGTTGGTAACCAGAATTATGCAGAACAAATCATTCAGTACATCAATAAGCACTATTCATGAGCATGCCATTATAGATCAATTTAAATCAGCATATTTGGCTTGTGCTTTTATATTTTTGTTCAGTGTATATTAAAACATTCATACATTTTCTGAACTGCTTAATCCTAATTAGGGTCACGGGGAGGTCAGACCTCCTTGCAGTGACACGGACCGTGCTATCCATTACACCACTGTGCCACCTATATTAAAATATAAAGTTAAATTAATCATATCCATTGCATAATGAATATAAAATGTAGTCAAGACATTGAGAAAGTTAAAAATGATATTTTTACTTGAAATTCAGTGAGGAGGCTTAAGGTATTGTCAAAATCCCTTATGTGTAATAATTCTGTCTTTCATACTTTGCTTTTTTATAAAATCATTGTTTTCAGATATTACAGCCCTGTCTTCCTTAATCAGCTATCAATTTGTTGAGGTAAAATAGAGACATTTTTACCCCATGCTTCTTGAAATCCCTCTCATAAGTTGGAACCACTGTATGTATGTATATATATATATATATATATATATATATATATATATATATATATATATATATATATATATATATATATATATATATATGTATATATATATATATATATATATATATATATATAGGATTTTCTGAGTAGATCCTTCCGTAGGAGAGTGCTCAATACTTTTTGGTAGAGCAAATAAACAAAAGGACAGGACAAAGGCTTTCTATTGAAACTCCATTTATCACTACAGATCTGTTTCGAGGGGTGGTGAAACCATCCCCTCTCTTCAGGTGATTACAGAACATACATACATTTGTATGTGTGTGTTCTTCTGTAATCACCTGAAGAGAGGGGATGGTTTCACCACCCCTCGAAACAGATCTGTAGTGATAAATGGAGTTTCAATAGAAAGCCTTTGACCTGTCCTTTTGTATATATATATATATATATATATATATATATATATATATATATATATATATATATATATATATATATATATATATATATGGTGATGTTTGGGTCACACACACAAAAAAGTGGTATATAGTTAAAAAAAAAAAAAAAAAAAAAAATATATATATATATATATATATATATATATATATATATATATATATAGAGAGAGAGAGAGAGAGAGAGTATTTTCTGAGTAGATCCTTCCGTAGGAGAGTGCTCAATACTTTTTGGTAGAGCAAATAAACAAAAATAAAAGGACAGGACAAAGACTTTCTATTGAAACTCCATTTATCACTACAGATCTGTTTCGAGGGGTGGTGAAACCATCCTCTCTCTTCAGGTGATTATAGAAGAATTATTCTATAATCACCTGAAGAGAGAGGATGGTTTCACCACCCCTCGAAACAGATCTGTAGTGATAAATGGAGTTTCAATAGAAAGTCTTTGTCCTGTCCTTTTATTTTTGTATATATATATATATATATATACACACACAGTGGTATCTTGTCTTACAAAATTAATCCGTCCCGAGAGTGAGCTCGTAAGTCGAAATGTTCGTTAGATAAAACAAAAATTCCCATAGGAAATAATAGAAAACCAATTAACCCGTGCCAACCTCCTCCCAAACTCATATAACCTGACACAGACATGTATATTTGACCTAATATATTAAAGGTAAACATGTTTAAATATCAACAAAAGCGAGGAAAAGCTTGTGGCGAGCTCCCACAAGGCCAATGTTTCTCAAATAGTGGGGTGCGCCCCCTCGGAGTCGGGAACTCAGTGAGAGCACCACTGCCACCTACTGTCGAGGATGCACAATTACACTTTCTCCAGTGACATTTGTAGTGTGCACATTTGTATGTGTGTGTGTGTGTGTGTGTGTGAGAGAGAGAGAGAGAGAGAGAGAGAGAGAGACAGAGAGAGTTTGCTCAGTATACTTATAAGAGTGGAATGGAAATAGATGAATTTATTATTGCTGAGTGCAAGCAGGGACTCTGGCAGGACTGGCTATGGCAGCATAACTAAAAGATCAAGAGAACCAGAAGGAAGGCAGACATGAGAACACCCTGTGGCAATCAACCACTCCACTGTCAACAGACCTGTGTAGAGTGAGGGAACAACAGCATCCCAACATCACAGTTTGCCAGAACTCTCTATGTCTGACCCCCAGATCTGCTCCTTAACCTCAAAAAAGACTTAACAAAATGCTTGACTAAACAAGTACGTTTTCAGCCTCGTCTTAAAAAACGGAGACTGTGTCTAAGGCCCGAACATTAATTGGAAGATTATTCCATAACTGTGGGGCTTTCTAAGAAAAAGGTCTGACCCCTACAGTAGTCTTTATTATTCGAGGTATCACTAAGCAGCCTGCACCTTTTGATCAAGGATGTCATGCTGGATCATAAACAATAAGAATTTCACGAAGATAATGTGGTGCAAGGTCATTAAGTGCTGTATAGGTTAAAAGTAGTATTTTATGTTCAATTCAAAATTTAACTCACAGCCAGTGCAGTGTAAATAAGATCGGGGTAAATAAGTTCACTTGTGTCTTCTGGTTCTAATAAGGACTCCTGCTGCTGTATTCTGGATGAACTGGAGCTTGTTTATGCACCTTTTAGTACAGCCAGACAGTAATGTAGTGTAATATTTTTTTTTTGTATTTTATTGCAAGTTTTTCCACATCATGCAATGATGTCATATTTCCTATTTTAGCAATATTCCTGAGATGACAGAAAGCTATCTGAGTAATATTAGCTACACGAGCTTCAAATGAAAGACCAGTATCAATAATCACTCCAAGGCCCTTCACTGCTACACATGATGAGACTGAAACACCAACTAAATTTATTACATAATCATAAACTTTATATCGAGCTGCCTGAGATCCGAGTACAAGTATTTCTGTCTTATCAGAGTTAAAAGGAGGTGAGTAAGAATCCAGTGTGAATGTCCTTTACACATTTTTCAACTTTATTTGATGTCTCTCATATGACTTTGCTGAAATACGTAATTGTTTATCAGCATAACAATGAAAGCTAATGCCATGATCACAAATGATATTACCCAAACAGAGCATGTACAGAGAAAAAATCAATGGGTCTTTGACAGAACCTTGTGGTACACCTAAATTAACATTATAACATACAAAGAACTCACCATTTACATCTACAAACTGATAATGATTTTTTTAAAATCAGATGTAAACCAGGACAGAGTCAAAATTATTACATTTTAATAAAGGATCAATCACTTCTGATTGTATTTTCTTAAAGAAACATGTAGCTACAGTATAAAGCACGCAGGTTGATGATTTAATTGAGGAAATTAATGAGATTAGTTTGATCTTTTGAATGGGGCTAAAACACTAGTTGCAGATATGATCGCGTTATATTATTATTTACTCTTTTAGTTTTTGGAATACCTGTCTTCACATTTAGGCAATCAAGTTTTTTGCCTGATAGTTTCAATTTTTACATTAAAGATTTTCATAAAGTCATCACTGCTATTAGTTGATGGTCTACGCAGTTTCTTGATGGTCTTATTCCTAGTTAATTCTGAAACTGTTATGGTCTGTGTTTTTTTTTTTTTGGGGGGGGGGGCTTTGAATTAGCCAGCTCCATTTCAAACTCTGTTTTCTCCCCAGCAGTGCAGGCTCCTGCTGAGGGGCGTGGCTGACCTACTCAGGTTGATTGTAGCAGCACACACCTGATTCCACTCCCCAATTTACTCCCTATAAAGACAAGCTGCACGTTCACCTCTGTGCCAGAAGATTGTCTCGCATCACGCAGTCAATACCCTGTGTTTCTCTCTGGCCTCTGGTTATAGCTGTGCTCAGCCAGTTTTCCGCACCACAGTCACCAGTGTTTATTGTTTGTTATTTTCTCTCCATCACCACCAGTGTTTGTGTTGTCTCCTGTCTTCAGCGTTGCCCTTGAGAAAATAAATTGTTTCTGTTACACTATATACCAGGTCCTGCCTTTCTCGGTCTGGCTGAAAGTTCGAACAGCAACAATATTAAATAAGTGTTTTGGATTATTTGGTATTTTACATTTGAGAAATATACTGCTCTAGCAGCAGTAAGAGCTTTTCTGTAATTAAGGAGACTCTCCTTAAATTCTCGTTGGAATACCATGGACATTAAAGTTGACACCATCATTGTTATAATTTTTGGGTGTTTTGTTTTAGTGTGCGTATTTCATCATAATATTAGGGTGCTAATTGTTTCTCTCGGATTCGTTTTCTTTCAAGACAAGTTACATGATCTAGTATATGGTGTTAATATGACCCAAAGCACTCAGTGGCTTGGTCAGGTTCTCTGGGGTCTGGTGGTGATACAATCATAGTTGATATTTCTGAAAGATTATTTATGAAACTGTGTGCAGTAGTTGATGTAAAAGTAACCTTAACGCAATACCATGGTGAGGAGAATACCTTAGCCCTAAGAAGCATTATAAGTGCAATAAGATAATGATCTGAAATAGTTTCTGACTGTGGAACTGTGACTATGTTTTCAATATTTAATCCAAAAGTTAGTATTAAATCTAGAGTGTTTCTAGTTTTATTATTAATTTCTGATTTACCCCTACTGAATCTATGATAGCTATGAACAATGTTCTTGAAGGGTCCATGGGGTTATAAAAATGAATATTAAAGTCACAAATTATTGAAGCTTTGTCTAAAAAAAACAACCAGATTTGCAGTGAAGTTTGCAAAGTCACATAGAAATTCTAAGTACAGTAAAACCTCCGCTGACGAACACTTAAGCTCACAAACTTTTCGCCTCAAGAACATTAAATTTGCGAGCATATAGTCTCTGCTGATGAACTAGTTTTCGGCGGACGAATCAAACCACGCGGTTGAACAGCGCCACGGTGGCGGCCACGAGAAGCTGACGCACGCTCATGGCGTCACAGTTCACCACCCCCTTTCTTTGAGTGTGGAAGTGGTTTGTGTTTGATAGACATTTTGGACCATATTGAGTGTACTTTTGCTATTATGGGACCGAAAAAGACCCCACCACAGGCGGAGATCATTGAAAAACACGAACGAGGTGTGCATTTGTGTGACTCAGCGTCCCAGTAGCAGTACGCGAAGTCTACCATTGCTACCCTCCTTAAGAACAAGGAAGCTATTAAGGGTGCGTGTGTGGCTAAGGGTGTTTCCAAACAGTAGGCGTTTCCAAACGCTCCTTCCAAACAGTAAGTCCCTCCCTCCCTCCCTCCTCCTCCCACTCCATTCCATCAAGCCGTCAGCTACCATCACAAAGGTAAATAAAACCACTTTATTATACAGTACAGTTTATTTCTTTAATTATAATAGAACATTTATTATACATAAAATAAGGTATATTTTTGTGTAGTTTTAAGGCTTATTTAGTAGAAAATTATGTTTTATGGGGACCTGGGAACGGATTATTCTCATTTTAATGGTTTCTTATGGGAAATAAATGTTCGGAAGACGAACTTTTCGCCTTACACACACTTTCTGGGAACCAATTATGTTCGTGAGCAGAGGTATCACTGTATAGTCCTGGAGGTCTGTAAATAGAAAGTAAAGGAATCAGATCAGTGGGATATTTTTTTTCCAGGAACATGTAATGTTAGTATATAAAATTTCAAACGTGTTACATTCATGTCTATATTTTTATATAAAGCCGAGATTATCAGTATAAATAACTGTGATGCTCCTCCTCTGCCAGTTACACGAAGTTGGTGTATATAACTGTATCTGGGAGGACTCGCTTC